>CAWUFW010004084.1:1257500-1633988 GCA_963921515.1 Calotriton arnoldi | reverse complement strand
TCACACAACACATTTCTTGTTTGGGTAAAAATTGCTGCAGGTTTATTACATACACCGTTATGTAATATGGTGGGTTATCTTACGGGCGATCCAAGGGCAGGCAACCATCTAGGCCGCCTGCCCGCCTGATGAGCCAAGCAGCACTGGGGCGAACCCCATCTGTGCTGCCACTTCTGGTGATCCTCTTCCCGGATCACGTGACACATGGTTCCTTATTACTCACGCCCCTTTCAGGGCGGAGCGTAGCATAGCAAACCCCCGGTTGTTCAGGCCCACAACCGCCCGAAGGACTAACGGGGCGCCGACACGGTTTTCTAGGAACCTCCCATGAGGCTCCTAGGATTTGGCTCTGGCACCCACCATGGTGCCGCGCAGAGGTACCCTTCTGTACCCCTCTGCTTCCAGATCGCCCTGTAACTCCGCCTGCAACGAAAAAGACAACATTACAACATTCTCTGCCTCCTGCCTGCCACGAACCACGCCGGGTAAGCGGTAGGGTGGGAGACGGCATGTCCGGGCGCGCGAAAGAGGACGACAAGATGGTGGGGGAGGCCTATATACCCCTCCCCCTGTCCTCGCGCCCCGGACGTGATTCTAGCCTATCGCGCTGCGACCAGGCTTGGGGGACTCCTCCCTGAGTCCCTGCCCCTACGGGGGTGTGGGGTGCCCAGCTGGCACTAGAGGGCTGCCCTCTTTAGTGGCCCCCTGCGGGGGCCTCGGACAGCCGCATAGTACCAGCATTGGCAACCTACCCCACCCCTCCAACGTAACATGCATGCTCATAAATAATCACACAACACATTTCTTGTTTGGGTAAAAATTGCTGCAGGTTTATTACATACACCGTTATGTAATATGGTGGGTTATCTTACGGGCGATCCAAGGGCAGGCAACCATCTAGGCCGCCTGCCCGCCTGATGAGCCAAGCAGCACTGGGGCGAACCCCATCTGTGCTGCCACTTCTGGTGATCCTCTTCCCGGATCACGTGACACATGGTTCCTTATTACTCACGCCCCTTTCAGGGCGGAGCGTAGCATAGCAAACCCCCGGTTGTTCAGGCCCACAACCGCCCGAAGGACTAACGGGGCGCCGACACGGTTTTCTAGGAACCTCCCATGAGGCTCCTAGGATTTGGCTCTGGCACCCACCATGGTGCCGCGCAGAGGTACCCTTCTGTACCCCTCTGCTTCCAGATCGCCCTGTAACTCCGCCACAGCTCTGGAGGTGGCCACCGTCGCCGCCAGAGCCCCCACCAAAACAGCTCCTTTCTCACCTGCAACCTCTCATTTCCAGGCCTCCTGCAAAGCTAGGGAAGAGATCCCTCCCACTGGTGATAGATGAACCCCATCTATATCCCAATAGCCCTACTGCTAGCCTGGATCAGCTAGTGTCTAATGCAACACAAAGGCCCTTCTGCCCTGTGAAATTGTGTCAAGAACTATCCACCCTCCTGTGGGAAAGTTCCACTACTTCACATAACTCAGCCCTGTGTCAACTCTCGGCGGGGCAGATCCGATTCCCTGGTTCACATTGCCCCATGAATTTGCTGAGCTCACCTAGCTGCCGTCCATCTAGGACGGTGTGTCTAGCACACCTGTGTCCCCACTTAAGGGACAGCTGCCCGCTTGTTGGGAGACCGCTCCTACACCCACCTGCCTACTTTAGGCTATTCGGGCGAGAAGGATTATACTTTAACCTTTGCACCGTCCATTTGCTTTCTACTCATGACGCACAGGGCTGTCCATAACTAGACGTGTGTGACAATGAGCCCTTGTCATGCATCCCTTATTTCTTATTGGAATTTCGCCAGCTCAGCTCCCTTCGTGGTGAACCCCCCAGGGATACCAGCTAGAGAATCCGTCTGATTAATGCAGTGCGCACTGGCTGCCATATGGTGCCTAACCTTAAGGATTGACTAAGTCCTACTTTGCCCTTCATCCCAGAATATTCCCGAATAGGGAGGGGGTTCACACTGCTCGCCTTGCCTTTTGTGCTTGGCACCTTGTCCCCCCTTTCTTGGGGACGCAGCACAATGTGTTAGCTGACAGCACCCCCGCCCAGTGGTCTAATATCGCTAACCTGCCAGGGCATTTGACCTTAACTGCAGGAAAAGTCGCCAGGCTAGAAGCCTCCCTGCGAGAGCCCCCGAATAGGGGGGGCAGGGGCGTTCGCACTGCCCACCCCAGGGCAGCCCCAGCAGTGGAAAATTACCTGCTCAGTTAAATTTTACTTTTTGTTGATCACTGGCCATGCCAAATGTTCTTTTACATAGTAGCCTTTTGTGCTTGACACCTTGTGTCCCCATTACTTGGGACGGCAGCCCACTGTTGGCTGACAGCGTCACCACCCAGCGTGGCATCTCTTACTGACCGGGCGGGCGTTTGCGCCTAACTGCAGGATCATAGTCAACTGCCCTTGGTTCTGGGGTGCACTTATTTCGCCCCGTCGCCCAAACGTATGCACAAACCCCTTTGCTTGCTACCCTGGTGAACACCTGAATGGTATCAAAGCTGGTTTGAACAATGTATGTCTTGCGCCCCCTGCTGGAGACACCTCACCCTTTCGTGCAATTACCACTGACGCAGCGCACCCCGCTTGCCCAACTCCCGTCAGACCACAGATGCACAGTGTACCTACTGTGCCTCTCCGACCCTGGATGCTTCAAACCTGCCACAGTGACGGAAACCAAGCTTCCCAGTTCCCTGTTTAGCTGCAGTACACCGTCAGTGGGTCCGCTAGGATATACCACAAACGGACACCCATGTGTATTGTGCCCACTATTGGAGACAACTCACCCCTTCGTGGAGTGACAACTACACGGTGCCTACCAAAGTCACCCAACAGACAAGTTGGCCCTGACTACCTTGTGTTCTGGTGCCAGGTTTGGGAAGAGCCTTGCCTTCACTAGCTGCCCCCCTGGGAAACACAAAGACAGTGCTCTGGCCGCAGCGCAGCGATGCCCTCGTGTAGCATCGAACCCCTGGTCAAATAAGAGTGACAACTCCAACTTACTTAAGACTACACCATGACTATGGGTGGAGTTTAGCTCTTCCCCAAACTTCTGCTAGCGTAACCCACGGTCACGCCTCCTGTTCAGTTCACTTTAGTAATTCATGGCCTGACCCACAAGGGCCTAATACTGGGCTGTGTAAATGGGGCCCAGGGTGACCTTAGCAGTCGGCTTGGTGTAGATGGGTGCTACAATACCTGGCTGAAGTGCAATACCTTTGACAATCGCTCCTGACAAGATGTGCCAATGCAGGTAAAAGCAAGAATTATCCAGCCCATCTTACTTCCTGTCCCAGTGATCTGAGTAACTTAGTGAAAGATGCACCTTTGAACTGGTAGCGGAAACTGTTACTTACGCCTGCAAATGCTCTGCTCAGAGCAGCCCGCCAGACTAATGAAACGTTGTCAATTTGGCTGTCAACTTTGCTGCCTGTGCCACCCTTCCGCCCCATGGGAATTGTTCTGGGCTCTCGCTTACTACCCTGCTGAGTGATCCCACTGTATTCACCAGATTCATTAACAATTTCCGCTTCTGACTGTACTTGGTAACACGTTCACCCCATGGTGTCTTGGCGCTGCATAACATGTTTGTTACTCAGCTCCATGGTACCTGTTTTATCGACCTCATAAGGATGAAATGCTTGTTGATTGCAACCTTGTTGGTGTACATACATAGAAGAGCAGACTAGACACCCGAGTATGAATTACTCTTGTGCAGCTTACTGCTTTTTAAATTAAGCCCCTGCTCGCAAACTGGGAGAGGGATAGTGCAGTGGGCCCAGTTAACAATGCTTCCATCAGGGACAAACATCTTGCTAACCCGGTTTGAGGAGCAAGCCGCTGATGCTGAACATGGGCGGGCCCATGAAATCCCACCCTTATCCGTCCCCCCGCCGAATTCTGGTAGTAGTGGTCCTAGCACAATTGCAGCACTTTGGTGAATGTGCCAGGTTTACAATGATCTGTACTCGAAAATACCAGGACTGAGGAAGGTCTGACCTCGTTCGAGTGCCACCAAGATTAACGTGTTTGTACAAGTGTGAGCATTTTGTGTTGTACTAATGCGCACACGTCATAGCAGATAAGAGGCTGCTCTGCTTCCGGTGGAGGGTGTTCGAGTTTCTTGGGAGGGAGGGAACAGGGTCTCCAGAGTGGACGCACCCTGGCCGGCCCACGAGCAGCCACAAAGTGGCACACAGGACAGCTGAAATGTGACATCCAAAACAAACAGTGCATACGAACCACCACTGTCAACTCCCACTCCGTGCAAAATCCTCCCTTGGGCTGGCCCCACCATGATCAAACAAGACATCTCGACTGAGCATGTGAGCGCCGAAACTTCACAGCTCGCCGACAGCAGGGAAGCGGCCAGCTCCCATCGTCCTCACCAGAGGGCACCGGTTCTAAATCCGGCCCCCACATAATCTTGGGCAGAAAAGTTAACCGGTGAGGATATCAACTTCCTCATCTGCAAAAGCAGGAGTGCTGGCGAACAGGCTCATCCCTGAATACCAGTCACAATGTTAACCGTATATGTCCAAAAAACGTTAGAGGGCCTTTCCCCTCCAACATGACAAAATTGTTGGCCTCCTGGACACCTCTGCAAGTATGAGTGTGTGCCCATGTGTACAACTACATTTGCATGTATTGGACACTGTGTCCTACAGTGCCCAGCAGTACATCATCCCATTACTCTGTTGGTAGAGTGGGAGTAGGTACCACCATTTCCGGTACCAGTAGTGCTTCACGGCAAAAACAACTGTTGGCCTGCCACCACGAGGCATGTCTGCTGGCCACTGCCTGCACACAGCTCTGATCTGCTGCCTGCTCTCACCCCTCTGCAGCTGGGCCAATGACCACCTGAGCCATCTCACCCGTCTCCCCAGGGTCCCCTGCCTCACAATGCCATGGTGGGCGTCCAGATGACCCGCGTGAAGCGCCCTGAGCTGCCCCTCGAGAACCTGGGGTCTGCAAACCCCTGCCCCACACCTTTCAGAGAGAGATGCAGTCAAGTGGTGCTGCCCGTCAAAAGAGTGTGTACCACGACATGCGCGACCCTGGAGCACAGTTCAAGCCAATTCGATTGGTAAACTCTCCGCTGCGCCCGGCAGGGCGACCAGCGACATAATGCGCTCAGCTTCCATTACTACGGCGGTTTGACGCTGTACAGGTGTGACTACTGGGCACAACCGTCTCCCCTTTCAGCGCTGGACATCTATTACCAATTAGTTTAAAAGTAAAGACATAACTGGAGCAGGGAAAACAAACAAACAGAACGCCCTGGCCGCCCTGAAACACAGCCCGCACACCTTGACACTCAGCGTGCGAGGAGGACTTAGCGTCTTGATCGCCTCGGGCATAGAATCCCCACGACAGGGTGGCCTCCGCCATAGACCTATACACGCTTTGGCTCCAACACGTTCCCCCGTGGAGCCCCTGCAAATGGACCGCAACACACTGACATTATGTAGAAAGTAGAAATTACCTTGATCTATATACCTCAAATACAATGACACATACGTCAAAATAGCTTAAATATGTCGCGTTCCTTGTTTGGAAATGTTTCCTGCATTGTCCAAAGCAGTTACGAATGTCAATACGGTTCTGTGCTAGATGACCAGTTCGCTGAGATTAACAAAACCTTAGCTAACGAAAGCCCCGTGAACGCCCGAAAACCTGCGCTCTCACGAAGCATGTGGTGCCCAAACAGACAACCACTACACCTGAAACCGGCTCCAGTCCCCCGCTGCGACCCAAGACAATAACTGACATTTCTACAATGCAAACGTCGCTTTCCCAGCCCCCAGCCAAAGGAGGCCAGTGACTCGCTTAGGCCCTCCTGAAATTCCCACATCCGGTTCTCAGGCAGAAAATCTCAGTCTGCCAAACGCCGTAGCGATTTGCTATTTATAAATCGTTCACCCTACAGTGTATGAATGATTAAAATTACCACAATGCCAACTGCTTTGCAGACTAATCAACACCAAATCCGTTAGCAGAAAATTTGAGAGCGTGCGTTAGACAGCATGAACAATCTTCGTTTTCATGACTTCTAAATTCTTTTGCGAGCCAACCCTTCAACTTTTTTTTTTTTTTTTTTTTTAAGCAGTTGGTTGCACTTAAGTAGAAGCATCTGCACAAACGGAATACACATTTGCAAATTTCTCTGCATTTTGAATGTCAATGAATGAATAGAATCCGCCAAGTGTGAAGAGAAGAGACTCTTTCCTAAAAGCTGCTCCCAGTCTCTTTTTGACTGTGGAAGCAAAGGTCGAGTTGCCTGTGATGTGAATCTAACCCCCGGCCTCTCTCTTTTGCTGCTATTTCTGGCTCAGGAAAAGGATTAAACGCCCATTTAAAAGAAGAACATAAAATACAGTCATCATTCTAAGTTCATTTAAAAGGTGCTTCCCTGCACTTTCCTCACACCGCTTCCAGCACCACCGCACAGTGTCACAAACGACAGAACCAGAACGCGGCGGCGGCCGTGGATCAGTGACCGTGCAACCAGAATGCCCCCGCAACCGCACAAAACAAACACCTGAGGCCATGCCTGTTCCCTGCCGTCACTGTGCCATCTGCAAGCTCCACAAACAGGGTGTCTGGCCCTCCGCGCCACGACTGCCCCGCTGCCGCCCCAGAACTCAGACGGTCTCTTGGGCACCAAAATCAACAAAACATGCCTCCGCGCGCGGACCCAACAAGGGGGTGCAGACACGGGTGCGACCGCACTGCGCTAGCTCAGTCAACACTGTAATGACCAGCTTCCCGCACTCACCCCGCCAGTGGTCGCATGCCTGGGCATGGATCCCACCGAACAACACCTTCGCAAATGCGCTGCCATATACCCAATGCTCCCGCGCTGACCTTATTGTTCACGCTGCGATTGCCAACTGTGCAGCAAAACTCTTCCCAATACCAGCGACGAAGCCAATTATTTGCACCCATGCTATCTAGCCCCAGAGGTCGCTGAGAGAAGGGGACGACTGGGGCCGCATGAACTCCACCAAGCGCGTAGGGGGAAGCGAGCGCCACTGGGGCCGTGGTCGGAACGGTGCGCAACGATTCTTGGACTGCCCCGACCGCAACTGCCAATGCGCCGCGGTGCTCACTGCCCCCCGCCCCTTGGGACCCTGGGAACCGTGACCTTCGGATGGACACCGCCGGAGGGTAGGACCGCGGGAGGGAGAGGGGGACACGCTTTGCTCACCGCCCTCTCGCCCCCACAGCGAGCTACACCGATCCCGCCCGCACTTGGCAATAATACATCAGCCAGGGAAGATGCCCAATAGGAATACCCGACAGGGCCCGGACCAATGCCAGTGGAGAGACTGGGGCTCCCGCACTTAGTCCACCCTCCCTACCATGCAACCCAGCCGCCTTGTGCACACCAGCCCTGCTGGGCGGTACCCCGCCCAGGGAGCTGTGACGGGACCACCCCCAACCCTGACACCGAACTGGCGGGCGGGGGCCGAGCCCCTGACCGGGGCGGGCTCGCGGTCTCGCTGACCCCGGTGCACTTCCCAGCCTGCTGCAGCACCCTGCCCGGCGGCCCCTCCTGCGCCGTCATGCTGACCCCAGAAGCCCCGGCCGCGACCGGGCGAGGCCTCCAAAACATGTCGCCAGCTGATGGCATCCCGCATCGCCCGAGCTGGCCGCTTACATAGACCCCCGGGGGGGGCACCCGGATGTTCCCCACCCGTTCTGGAAGCGCCAGCCCCCTGACCCGAAACCGGGAAGGCACCGTGCTACCGGCACAGCGGGCGGAACCCCCAGCAGTACCCGAAAGTCTGCCCCAGTGATTCTCACCCTCCGTTGAGAATCACTCCGGACATGCGACCCGCCATTTTGACCGGCCCACGTGGGCCATGCTCCGCCTTAGGCATCTCCGTTATAAAGGACCCCCCCTCTAGGCTATAACCGCCCCGCACGAGCCCCTCGAACACAACACGGAGTGCTTGCCGTTGTGTCTATTGCCCCAGCAGGCCGGCGCTCTGATGCGGACCTCCTAGGGGTAACGATTTCGATCCCTGCAGCACCGGAGAGCCGTTTACATGGCCAAGATCACACGAGGCACTCGCGTGTGGAAAGGTGCGCTACGGATTTACAGTGCCGTTTATTTTTTTGAGGAGTGGGGCGTCGGGGGGTGCCAGGTGAGATGGAAACGCTCTCTTCTGGACCGGGGGAGGAGGGCCCATACGGGCAGGGAGCGGGCACCGGCAGATGGGCTGCCCCAGGTGCATCGCCTGCTCTCTCCCCTTACATTTGCGTAGGGTTCTGCCAGAAAAAGGTGACCTTGCCACCACGGGAGCGAGAGCAGCCCCCTCCCGTAGGCCACCCCATGGGCAGCAAGCAGGCATCTTCCACCAGACCCCCTGAGCCCAAATCGGGCAGGCACACCCAAGCCGGGAAGCATTCGGTATGTCTCCCGCTCCGTGCCCCCTCGCCCCCACCGGACGGCACAGTGCTGGCCTCCGGCCAGGGAAGGGTGCCGCTAACGGAGCCCCCTCGGAGCTGACTGATCCCCCCCTCCAAGAGCGGACCTCCAGCCAGGGCTGGTCACGCATCCCCGCCTCAATGGAGGGGACGGGTGGGGGAGGTGGGGCAGATCAACACTCACCGCCACTGTAAGCAGCTCCTGCGAACGACCGCGACAGAGGGGGCAACCACAAGACGGCGTGTCCGGGCGCGCGAAAGAGGACGACAAGATGGTGGGGGGAGGCCTATATACCCCTCCCCCTGTCCTCGCGCCCCGGACGTGATTCTAGCCTATCGCGCTGCGACCAGGCTTGGGGGACTCCTCCCTGAGTCCCTGCCCCTATGGGGGTGTGGGGTGCCCAGCTGGCACTAGAGGGCTGCCCTCTTTAGTGGCCCCCTGCGGGGGCCTCGGACAGCCGCATGTCCGCCCTTCATCCATATCATAAGGACGCCCCAAACTATTCCCCATCACGCCTCAGTGAGCGAAGGTCTCTTCCTGTTCTCTTTAACATATTGCCAACAGCATGTTGGTGTATACGAACACCATCTGCATGAATAGGTGTTGGAAATAAAGTATTTACAATATCCTATCGTTTTAATAACAACTTAACGTGCATATTATAACTTTTACGGAGTTAAGTATTGTTCTTTGTACCCCACCACCAGTTGTGAAAAAATGCATGCATTTATACAAGTATGGTGCCCCCTTCACACAGCCTAACAATGTAACATAATATATAGCATAAGACAAGGGGGTATTCAATAAAAAGCACAGTCCCTGACAACGGAACATATTATTCAGGGCTGTGCATTCAATTTAATGTCTTGATAACACCCGGGGAAACAGGGAAAGACGCTGTGCGGAAAGCTTATGACACTCTGGGATAGTTAGTAATATGTGGGGGGGAGGGGGTTCGCTGAGTTAGAGGAGTGGGTTGCGCTGCGGCTGCAGAGGGGTGTGCCCTGTCCAGGGACCCTCGAAGCGGTGTTTGAGTCAGTGATGCACTCTGCTCTTCCCTGGGGTGCTCACAGGTACAGAGTGGTTTTGTCTGCAGTTTATAATAGGCCAACATGCAAGTTTGTGAACATCCGGTAAAAACTAAAGAAGGCGGCAAAACTGTGGGGGCGCTGTGGTAATCCCAGACTTGAACATCCAGTAACAGGAAGAGAAGGGACTATGGGGGGCTGTGGTAATCCCAGACTTCAATATCGAGTGACAGGGAGAGGAGGGACTGTGGGGGCGCTGTGGTAATCCCAGACTTTAACATCGAGTGACAGGGAGAGAAGGGACTGTGGGGGCGCTGTGGTAATCCCAGACTTGAACATCCCGTAGGAGGAAGAGAAGGGACTGTGGGGGGCACTGTGGTAATCCCAGACTTGAACATCCCATAGGAGGAAGAGAAGAGACTGTGGGGGCGCTGTGGTAATCCCAGACTTGGGGGCGCTGTGGTAATCCCAGACTTGGGGGCGCTGTGGTAATCCCAGACTTGAACATCCCGTAGGAGGAAGAGAAGAGACTGTGGGGCGCTGTGGTAATCCCAGACTTGAACATCCAGTGACAGGAAGAGAAGGGACTGTGGGGGCGCTGTGGTAATACCAAACTTGAACATCGAGTGACAGGAAGAGAAGGGACTGTGGGGGCGCTGTGGTAATCCCACACTTGAACATCGAGTGACAGGGAGAGGAGAGACTGCGGGGGCGCTGTGGTAATCCCACACTTAAACATCCCATAGGAGGAAGAGAATACACTGTGGGGCGCTGTGGCAACCACAGCCTAGCAGAGAGTCCTAGTGAGAGGCGTGCTATTTTCATCTAAATCCTGTACTGGTTGTCCGCGTTTATATGTGTTTTTGAAGACCCGGGTCGCAGTTAGCGCCAGGCGTTAGCTCCCTGCACTGGCCGTTAATACCTTGGTTAGCAACATACCTTTATCCGGTGCTTTAAATGGGCAGGTGCTGTCCAGTACTGCGTACCTGCACTTCTTTAATTTGAAAGGGAGAGTCCCTGCTCGTCTCAGCATTCCTGCAATGGATTTATTGGGATAGCAACCACACTTCTCACAGACAAACAGGTACTCTAAACATTGAGTACCCGCACTTCGGTATTTTCATTTAAAACTCTGGGCTTTATCGCACAGACCCCTGAGTGAGGGGCGCCGCGTCGTGGTGCACTTCCCCGAACTTAAGCCCCTGAACGCTTCCACGCTAAACAGGGTGGCTGAAATGTGCTCTGTAAAGCGCCAAAACGCGTGCTTCCTGTTTCTAAGAGCTCCAAGCTTTATACAGGTGAGGAAAATAAAGTGCAAGCGAGGCATGAGCCAAATATGCACTCCACTTCTCATGGTGCCCCTCCCTCGGCACTACAGCGCCAGCTGGCACGGGACAGGCACTGGGGGCTTTTGACAGAGTTTTTAGTTGTGGGCTGGTTTGCCCCAGAGGGGCACATTTTGAATCTGAAATATGGGCAGTTCTAGGGCTCAGAGTGCCCTGTGCTTGGGGTCTTGTAAGGTGCGTGTTTATTGTGGAGACCTCCTGGTGAGGCCTCCCTGTCCGCAGGGGAGCTGCAAGGGTCTGCATACCTACCCCCACCACCCAGGGCCTAGCAGGGCGCCCTCTGCTGTGAGACTCGTTATCTGTTATTCATTGGTGGCGTCGAGCTAATAATGGGCACTGATATAATGCAGAGGAGCACACCGTTAGCAGGAGAAATACAGATGCCACCGTGGCGCCCACAGCACATGTGGCGACGTCTGGACATGTCAAGGTGCACGCTGGGAAATGTAGCATTTAATGTTGTAATAATATGTAAAAAGATATTATTATTATTATTAGATTTTTTTTTAATTCGTCTCTTATCACAGGTGACACAGTTATTCAACACAATGATCCTCATGTTATCCACTTTCTAGACATAAGATAGCCCTGTCCGAATTCAAAACCTGTGACCTGCTCAGACCTACCAGCTACCTGCAAGCCACTGCGTAGAAACCTAGCAGAACCAACTTAATCGCATTAAAGTCGAAAGTGCGCTATTAAATCATGTAACAGCAATAACGATATGAATTAGTATATAAGGTAGTATGCTGTATTACAATGTATTCGTGTTCCGCATAACTATACAAACCCAAGTGGCTCCTCTTTCGGACATTGACGTTTTTATTTCTTTAAAAAAGGGGGGCGAATTTGCGGGTGCCACGTAAGTGTGAGTGTGGGATGAACATGGAATAAGGTCAGGCTGGTCATCTGTGCATTTGGAGAGCATGTGGAGAGGTGTGGTGCAACGGCCAGGGCAGCTGACTTCGGAGCACAGGGTTCACGGTTCAATCCCGGCTCCGGCGGCAGCGCAGCACCATGTGACTCTGGGCAATAGCTCACTTAATCTCCACGACGGCCCCCAGCGCCTTGAGACCCGTAAGGGTGAGTAGTTTGCGCTTTACAGATACGGATTTACATTTTACATTCCCGCGTTTTTACATTAAAGGACCACGGAGGCCTCACTCCTGTCTCTTACGAGAACCCCCTTGAAGCGTGGGGTGCAGGACGACAGCAGCCACGTGGTCATCTGTGCATTCCCGCGTTTTTACATTAAATAACAAAGGAGGCCTCACTCCTATCTCTTACCAGAGCCCCTTCAAGCGTGGGGTTCGGGAACACCGCAGCCACCTGGTCATCTGTGTATTCCCGCGTGTTTTACATTAGATAAATGCGAGGCCTCCCTCCTGCCTGTCACCGGAACCCTTACTGGGAAAAGATGGCTCGTGACTTCAATATGGGATGGCCTGCTTGATAAACGGGAGGTATGCAGGTGAACGAGCTAAGGAGATAACGTTTGGGTTGGTGGAGGAGGAGAGGCTGGCATTCAACGTGTGTTCATTAGTCCGAAAATATGGCGTCTAGATCGAGGATAAAAGGTTGGTTCCAACGAGTCGTCTTCTTGCTGTTGTGGTAGCTAAAAACAATGTCTGGTTTTTTTTTATTCCTAGCTGCAACAGTAGCAGTGCAAGCTTCCTTCATCTAGAACAGGAACAAAGGTGTTTGGAGGCCACGCTCACCTTTCTCCACCACTCTGCAAATGCGACTGTTACGTTATCGTTAGAAATTAGCATTTAAAAAACCTTTGAAATTCACTGAAAAAACCATAGGTTTTAGGGACGTTATAGTTAGAAATTAGCATTTAAAAAACCTTTGAAATTCACTGAAAAAACCATAGGTTTCAGGGACGTTATAGTTAGAAATTAGCATTTAAAAAACCTTAGAAATTCACTGAAAAAACCATAGGTTTCAGGGACATTATAGTTAGTTGGAGATTTCACTCGTACAAAACCAGAGAAATTCGGCCGTTACAGTTAGTAGAGCTAACTATAACTTGCGCCCCCGCAATGCACTGCTGATGACGTCACATATTACATCACTCATGACATGCTCAGTGACATCACTGATAACATCACTGATGACATCTCAAATGACATCACTGATGACATCATCCACGTGATCATCTGATGCACCTCCTCACACCCTAAAAAAACCTTTCATACACCCACTCTAAAATACAGACCACCAATATCGAAACCATAGACAGACCAATAGCAGTTAGTACATAACCGCTCAGTGATTCATACGTCCACACACACATCCACCCACTAACCCATACAGTCACTCATACACCAAGTCATTCATCAATACAGCCACTGATATATCCACTCATACACCCATATAGACACTCACACACTGCCACTCACCCAAAGAGTTACTCACACACCCAGTCAGTCATGCAAATGAACTATCACACACCCATTTACTTGCCTATACAGTCATACACACACCACTTATTTATACAGATACTAACACATACTTACTCTCTTAAACAATCACTCATAGAAACACACACTCATCCATACAGCTACTCTTGCAATCACTCACTCTCACATATAGTCATTTATATACTCCAACACTCACATATACTGCTTTAAAACATATGTAGTTACTCACACATGCACCACTGAGACATCCATTCACTCACCAACACACCCATACACACACTCACCCACCCATACAGCTGTTTCCACATGCACTCTTGAACCCATACACCCAGTGAATCAACCACTCACATATCTATGCACAGAGTCACACACCCCCCACCCACCCACAAAGACACTCAGGCACCCATACAGATACTCAGACAACCAATCAATAACCCATACAGACAGTCATGTAGCTACTCACCAACCCATGCAGCCGCTTATACACCAAAAGACAGACTGATACAGACATTTACACAGTTTACTCACTAACCTATGCATTCAGTAAGATACACTTAATCAGTCACTGATACAATCAGTCACGCACCTACTAAATCATCCATTCACACACTTATACACCCACTCATTCTTCAATACACCTTGGCATATATATATAAAACATATTTAAACTTTACAGAAACACAGATTCACTGGATGCTGTCATCAGTGATGTCATCAGTGATGTCATTTGAGATGTCATCAGTGATGTCATCAGTGATGTCACTGAGCATGTCATGAGTGATGTAATATGTGACGTCATCAGCAGTGCATTGCGGGGGCGCGAGTTATAGTTAGCTCTACTAACTATAAAGGCCGAATTTCTCTGGTTTTGTACGAGTGAAATCTCCAACTAACTATAATGTCCCTGAAACCTATGGTTTTTTCAGTGAATTTCTAAGGTTTTTAAATGCTAATTTCTAACTATAACGTCCCTGAAACCTATGGTTTTTTCAGTGTATATATATATATATCAGGCTTCTCTAATCAGTAGCTTGGGAGCTACTAGTAGCTCTCCAGCCACCTGGAAGTAGCTCTCCTGTGTGCAGTCCAGTCTAATTAATGTATGCATACCAAAATTGAAAAGCGTGTGTTCAAGATGAAAATGTGTGTATTTTCAGAACTCAAAAGCTGATGTTTAGAGAAAAACAGATCTCCAAAATATAGTTAAGCTGATATTTGAGTGCAAAATCATACAATATTACTAATATCACCTTGGTGACCAGGGCATTTCAGCTACAGCAGTCATGTATTACCCATGTAGCGACATCCCAGATTGAAAAAACCTTTTTACATTGCTGCTGGTAACACTGCTCGATGCACTGAGGTGATCACTGTTGGTAATCTTGTGTGGGGTGGCCACTAATGTAATCTTGTTTGAAATGGTCACTGGTAGAACGCTAATATTAGTAGCTCGGGATGCTTTTCATTGAGCATGAGTTGCTCTTATCGCATAGAAGGTTGGAGACCCCTGATATATATACACACACACACGTAAATTATTTACATTTAGCTATTAAAAACAAAAAAATCCCTTCTGTCTTTTCTATCCCTCCTCCCTCTCTCTCATCCCAAAACTCTCTGACTACTATGAATTCCCAAGCATCCTTCTCAAACTTTCACTGCTCCTTTTTAGCCATGCCAGCCAGCTAAGAATGACACATGACCACTAATTACAAAAACTTACTACTTCCCCTTTTCAATCCCATTCCTAACACTATCACTCTATCCCTATTCCAAACGCCACTAAACACTCATGAAATAAAGAGCACAAACCTAACACAACTAATGCTCAAGAAAATAAATTGTACTAACCTACTAACTACTTAATCTTGGGTTCTGGAGTAAATGTTACTCCCTGAAAAAGCCCTTCAATGCCTCATCAGGGGTCATAAGCACTATATAAAAACACTTACTATACAATTACAAAACGACATCATTTTCTACCCCTTCAAATTTTGTTGCGGTCACAAAACAAACAGAGTATCCCTCGTCTTTAAAAGCTAAATGTAACAAGTGTGCCCCGGAGAGCCCTCCCCGTGTATGTCAATTACCTGGTCTGAGCGACAGAAATGTGGGTAACTCAGCAATGAGCAGAAGACAGTCAGTCCTGCCAAGTTTCCCAGGTTAATGTGTGAAGTGCTGCTCCAGTTCAAGTTTTTCTTTGAATTCTGGGACTTGCAGTATTTTTTTTCCTTTATAAAGAGTACTACAAGCAGGGCTAAAGTCCTAAAAAAAATGTTTTTTTTTTAAAAGTGGGGAGACTAACCAAGTCAGACAGTATGCAGATAACATCATAGCGCATGACATCACAGCATGTGGCACTGCATGTGGCATCACAACCCAGGACCTCACAGGAAGGGACATCAGATCTTAACACCTCAGACATATGTTTGCAAGTTCTATCAGGACTATATTTGAGCGCATTACGAGATTTAACAAGTGAGATTTTGCGTCGGGGTTGTGCCAAAAAAGTGACGCAACCCCGACACAAAATCCGGGTTTCAACTTATACATTTAGGGGTCAGATGTACAAATCTTTCATTTTGCGAGTCGCAAATTGCAATGTTTTGCGACTTGCAATTTGCGACTAGCAAAATGGAATGTACAACAGTGTCTCAGACACTGTTTGCGATTCCCAATGGGGTCGCAAACGACCTGCCTCATTAATATTCATGAGGCAGGTCGCAATATGTGACCCCATTGGGAATGGCCAGCACACACAGGGATGGTGGCCTGATGGGGTCAGCAGACCACCATGTCTGTGACTGCTTTTTCAATAAAGCAGTTTTTTTTAAAAAGCAGCCTGTTTTCCTTAACCCCTTCGATGCTCATGACGGAATGGTTCCGTCATGAGCATCGGTGCTCCTGTGCTCATGACGGAACCATTCCGTCATGAGGACAGGGGCAGGAAATCCCTCTGCTGTAAACAGCAGAGGGATTTCCATTTTTGTGCCTCGGGAGATGGGGAAGAGCTTCCCCAACCTCCCGAGGCCCATCAGCTGTTTTCAGTCTAATGACGATCGCGCGCATGGCGCGCTGTCGTCATTAGACTGAAAACGAAACTGAAACTTAGTTTCAGTTTCAGTGATTCAGTGCTCGTGGGGCTATCTCAGCCCCCCGAGCACTGAAACACTTGGGAGAGGTATCGTTGGAAAGGGGAGGATCTCCCCTTTCCAATGGTACCCTTCCCTAGTGGATCCCTGCTTGGGGATCACCCCAGGAGGGCGATCCCCAAGCAGGGATCCACCCACTAGCCACCAGGGAGGGGGGAGCAGCCCCTTGGGCAAGGGCCTTTGCTCCCCCCATTTTTTTGAGCATAATTTCAGTCTTTCTGCCCCCTGGGGGCAGAAAGCCCACTAGAACCAGGGAATTTTTTTATTAGGTAAATTAGGGGTGGGGGCTGCCTAATATGGGCACGCCAATGCCCCACCCCCTGCACAATTAGAGTCTTTCTGCCCCCTTGGGGGGCAGATGAGGGCAGTAGCCCCCAATCTGCCCCCTGGGGGGCAAAAGCCCACTAGACACCAGTTTTTTTTAAAGATTTAATTTAGGGGTGGGGGCTGCCCAAGATGGGCATGCCAATGCCCCCACCCCTCCCACACAATTCCAGTCTTTCTGACCCCGGGGGGGCAGAAAGCCCACTAGAACCAGTTTTTTTATTATTATGTAAATTAGGGGTGGGGGCTGCCCAATATGGGCACGCGAATGCCCCCACCCCCTGCACAATTAGAGTCTTTCTGCCCCCCCCCCGGGGGGGCAGATGAGGGCAGTAGCTCCCAATCTGCCCACCCGGGGGGGCAGAAAGCCCACTAGACACCAGGGTTTTTTTTTTTTTATATTTAATTTAGGGGTGGGGGCTGCCCAAGATGGGCATGCCAATGCCCCCATCCCTCCCCCCACAAAATTTCAGTCTTTCTGCCCCCCTGGGGGGCAGATGGGGGCAGGAGCCCCCAATCTGCCCCCCCAGGGGGGGGCAGAAAGCCCACTAGAAACCAGGGATTAATTTTTTTATGTAAATTAGGGGTGGGGGCTGCCCAATATGGGCACGCCAAAGCCCCTGCACAATAACAGTCTTTCTCCCCCCCCTGGGTGCAGATGGGAGCGATAGCCCCCAATCTGCCTCCCCGGGGGGGCAGAAAGCCCACAAGACACCAGGGTTTTTTTTTACGATTAATTTAGGGGTGGGTGCTACCAAAGATGGGCATGCCAATGCCCCCACCGCTCCCCCCCACAAAATTCCAGTCTTTCTGCACCCCCTGAGGGGCAGATGGGGGCAGTAGCCCCCAATCTGCCCCCCCCGGGGAGGCAGAAAGCCCACTAGAAACCAGGGATTAATTTTTTTTTGTAAATTAGGGGTGGGGGCTGCCCAATACGGGCACGCCAAAGCCCCCAACCCCCCCCCCCCTGCACAATAACAGCCTTTCTGCCCCCCTGGGTGCAGATGGGGGTGGTAGCCCCCAATCTGCCCACCCGGGGGGGCAGAAAGCCCACTAGACGCCAGGGTTTTTTTTTACGATAAATTTAGGGGTGGGGGCTGCCAAAGATGGGCATGCCAATGCCCCAACCCCTCCCCCCCCACAAAATTCCAGTCTTTCTGCCCCCCCGGGAGGGGTAGCAAGCACCCTAGACGCCAGGGATTTTTTTTATGCACCAGGGGTGGGGGCTGCCCAGAATGGGCATGCCAAAGCCCCCACCCTACCCGCCCAAAGTAAGAATAAGACTTTCTGCTCCCCCAGGAGGCAGATGGGGCAATAGCCCCTGATCTGCACCCCAGGGGGGGCAGAAAGCCCACTAGGCCCCAGGGATTTTTTTTTTATATATACTTAGGGGTGGGGGCTGCCCAGAATGGGCATGCAAATACCCCCACCCAAAATTTTAAAAAATCTACAGCCTTTCTGCCCACCCTGGGGGGCAGATGAGGGCAGGAGTGCCCAATATGCCCCCGGTGGGGGCAGAAAGCACCCTAGACGGCAGGGATTTTTTTTTGTGCGCCAGGGGTGGGGGCTGCCCAGAATGGGCATGCCAAAGCCCCCACCCTACCCCCCCCCAAAGTAAGAATAGGACTTTCTGCCCTCCCCAGGAGGCAGATGGGGGCAATAGCCCCTGATCTGCCCCCCCGGGGGGTGGGCAGAAATCCCACTAGGCCCCAGGGATTTTTTTTTTTATATATACATAGGGGTGGGGGCTGCCCAGAATGGGCATTCAAATACCCCCACCCAAAAGAAAAAATGCTACAATCTTTCTGCCCCTCCTGGAAAGCAGATGGGGTAATAGCCCCTTATCTGCCCCCCGGGGGGGCAGAAAGCCCACTAGGCACCAGGGATTTTTATTTTCCCAAAGTTTGGGGCGTGGGCTGCCCAGAATGGGCATGCCAATGCCCCGACCCCCACAAAAAATGCCACAGTCTTTCTGCCCCCCCTCCAGAGGCAGATAGGGGCAGTAGCCTCTGATCTGCACCCCCGGGGGGCAGAGATCCCACGAGGCGGCAGCGATTATGCTGGCTTTTTTTTATATGTAGGGGTGGGGGCTGCCCAGAATGGGCATCCCAATGTCCCCACCCACCCAAACAAAATAGCCAGTCTTTCTGCCCCTCTTGGGGGCATATCGGGGCAATAGCCCCCGGTTTCCCCCCTCCCCAGGGCGGCAGAAAGCCCACTAGGCACAGACCTTTTGGCGGAATGTGCCTACTTCTGGATTTTGGTACCTACCAAACCCACACATTTCTGAAAACTAGACACCCGGGGGATTCCAGGGAGGTATGGCTTGCGTGGATCCCCCAATGTTTTCTTACCCAGAATCCCCTGCAAACCTCAAATTTAGCTGAAAAAATCACTTTTTCCACACATTTTTGTGTGGGAAAGTTGTGGCATCACCGGGCTGACACAAATTTCCTACCACCCAGCGTTCCCCCAGGTCTCCCGATAAAAATGGTGCCTCAGTCATGTGGGATGCCCAAGTACCCGCGACAGGCAAGGGCCCAAAACGTATTGAGGCGACATCAAAATTGCCTATCACAAAACGACCTGGTTTTGCAAGGGGGGTCACCTGGGTTTTTGGCCCTGTGCTCGGCGGCCAGCTAGGGAAACCTACCAAACCCACACATTTCGGAAAACTAGACACCCGGGGGATTCCAGGGAGGTATGGCTTGCGTGGATCCCCCAACGTTTTCTTGCCCATAATCCCCTGCAAACCTGAAAATTAGCTGAAAAAATCACTTTTTCCACACATTTTTGTGTGGGAAAGTTGTGGCATCACCGGGCTGACACAAATTTCCTACCACCCAGCGTTCCCCCAGGGCTCCCGATAAAAATGGTGCCTCACTCATGTGGGAGGCCCAAGTACCCGCGACACACAAGGGCCCAAAACATATTGAGGCGACATCAAAATTGCCTATCACAAAACGACCTGGTTTTGCAAGGGGGGTCACCTGGGTTTTTGGCCCCGTGCTCGGCGGCCAGCTAGGGAAACCTACCAAACCCACACATTTCTGAAAACTAGACACCCGGGGGATTCCAGGGAGGTATAGCTTGCGTGGATCCCCCAACTTTTTCTTACCCAGAATCCCCTGCAAACCAGAAATTTAGCTGAAAAAATCACGTTTTCCACACATTTTTGTGTGGGAAAGTTGTGGCATCACCGGGCTGACACAAATTTCCTACCACCCAGCATTACCCCAGGTCTCCCGATAAAAATGGTGCCTCACTCGTGTGGGAGGCCCAAGTACCCCCGACAGGCAAGGGCCCAAAACGTATTGAGGCGACATCAAAATTGCCTATCACAAAACGACCTGGTTTTGCAAGGGGGTCACCTGGGATTTTGGCCCCGTGCTCGGCGGCCACCTAGGGAAACCTACCAAACCCACACATTCCTGAAAACTAGACACCCAGGGGATTAACAGGGAGGTATGGCTTGCATGGATCCCCCAACGTTTTCTTACCCAGAATCCCCTGCAAACATGAAATTTAGCTGAAAAAATCACTTTTTCCACACATTTTTGTGTGGGAAAGTTGTGGCATCACCGGGCTGACACAAATTTCCTACCACCCAGCGTTCCCCAGGTCTCCCGATAAAAATGGTGCCTCACTCGTGTGGGAGGCCCAAGTACCCGCGACAGGCAAGGGCCCAAAACGTATTGAGGCGACATCAAAATTGCCTATCACAAGACGACCTGGTTTTGCAAGGGGGTCACCTGGGTTTTGGCCCCGTGCTCGGCGGCCAGCTAGGAAACCTACCAAACCCACACATTTCTGAAAACTAGACACCCGGGGATTCCAGGGAGGTATGGCTTGCGTGGATCCCCCAATGTTTTCTTACCCAGAATCCCCTGCAAACCTGAAATTTAGCTGAAAAAATCACTTTTTCACACATTTTTGTGTGGGAAAGTTGTGGCATCACTGGGCTGACACAAATTTCCTACCACCCAGCGTTCCCCAGGTCTCCCGATAAAATTGGTGCCTCACTTGTGTGGGAGGCCCAAGTACCCGCAACAGGCAAGGGCCCAAAACGTATTGAGGCGACATCAAAATTGCCTATCACAAAACGACCTGGTTTTGCATGGGGGTCACCTGGGTTTTGGCCCGTGCTCGGCGGCCACCTAGGAAACCTACCAAACCCACACATTTCTGAAAACTAGACACCCGGGGATTCCAGTGAGGTATGGCTTGCGTGGATCTCCCAACGTTTCTTACCCAGAATCCCCTGCAAACCTGAAATTTAGCTGAATATATCACTTTTTCACACACTTTTGTGTGGGAAAGTTGTGGCATCACCGGGCTGACACAAATTTCCTACCACCCAGCGTTCCCCCAGGTCTCCCGATAAAAATGGTGCCTCACTCGTGTGGGAGGCCAAAGTACCCGCGACAGGCAAGGGCCCAAAACATTTTGTGATAGGCAATTTTGATGTCGCCTCAATACATTTTGGGCCCTTGCCTGTCGTGGGTACTTGGGCCTCCCGCACGAGTGAGGCACCATTTTTATCGGGAGACCTGGGGAATGCTGGGTGGTAGGAAATTTGTGTGAGCCGGTGATGCCACAACTTCTCACACAAAAATGTGTGAAAAAGTGATTTTTTCAGCTAAATTTCAGGTTTGGAGGGATTTTGGGTAAGAAACGTTGGGAGATCCACGCAAGCCATACCTCCCTGGAATCCCTGGGTGTCTAGTTTTCAGAAATGTGTGGTTTTGTAGGTTTCCTAGGTGACCACTGAGCACGGGGCCAAAACCCAGCTGACCCCCTTGCAAAACCAGGTCGTTTTGTGATAGGCAATTTTGATGTCGCCTCAATACGTTTTGGGCCCTTGCCTGTCGCGGTACTTGGGCCTCCCACCACGAGTGAGGCACCATTTTTATCGGGAGACCTGGGAGAGCGCTGGGTGGTAGGAAATTTGTGTCAGCCCGGTGATGCTACAACTTTCCCACACAAAAATGTGAGAAAAAGTGATTTTTTCAGCTAAAGTTCAGGTTTGCAGGGATTCTGGGTAAGAAAAGGTTGGGGGATCCACACGTCATACCTCCTGGAATCCCCGGTGTCTAGTTTTCAGAAATGTGTGGTTTGGAGGTTTCCTAGGTGGCCGCCGAGCACGGGCCAAAACCCAGGTGACTCCCTGGCAAAACCAGGTCGCTTTGTGGTAGGCAATTTTGATGTCGCCTCAATACGTTTTGGGCCCTTGCCTGTCGCGGTACTTGGGCCTCCCACACGAGTGAGGCACCATTTTTATCGGGAGACCTGGGAACGCTGGGTGGTAGGAAATTTATGTCAGCCCAGTGATGCCACAACTTTCCCACACAAAAATGTGTGAAAAAAGTGATTTGTTCAGCTAAATTTCAGGTTTGCAGGGGATTCTGGGTAAGAAAATGTTGGGGGATCCACGCAAGCCATGCCTCCCTGGACTCCCCGGGTGTCTAGTTTTCAGAAATGTATGGGTTTGGTAGGTTTCCCTAGGTGGCCGCCGGCACGGGCCAAAAACCCAGGTGACCCCTTGCAAAACCAGGTCGTTTTGTGATAGGCAATTTTGATGTCGCCTCAATACGTTTTGGGCCCTTGCCTGTCGCGGTACTTGGGCCTCCCACGCGAGTGAGGCACCATTTTTATCGGGAGACCTGGGGGAACGCTGGGTGGTAGGAAATTTGTGTCAGCCCGGTGATGCCACAACTTTCCCACACAAAAATGTGTGAAAAAAGTGATTTTTTCAGCTAAATTTCAGGTTTGCAGGGGATTCTGGGTAAGGAAACGTTGGGGGATCCAAGCAAGCCATACCTACCTGGAATCCCCCAGATGTCTAGTTTTCAGAAATGTGTGGGTTTGGTAGGTTTCCCTAGGTGGCCGCCGAGCAAGGGGCCAAAAACCCAGATGACCCCCCCTTGCAAAACCAGGCCGTTTTGTGATAGGCAATTTTGATGTCGCCTCAATCCGTTTTGGGCCCTTGCCTGTCGCGGGTACTTGGGCCTCCCACACGAGTGAGGCACCATTTTTATCGGGAGACCTGGGGGAACGCTGGGTGGTAGGACATTTGTGTCAGCCCCGTGATGCCACAACCTTCCCACACAAAAATGTGTAAAAAGAGTGATTTTTTCAGCTAAATTTCAGGTTTGCAGGGGATTCTGGGTAAGAAAACATTGGGGATCCACGCAAGCCATACCTCCCTGGAATCCCCCGGGTGTCTAGCTTTCAGAAATGTGTGGGTTTAGTATGTTTCCCTAGGTGACCGCCGAGCCCCGGCCAAAAGTCATGGGACCCCCTTTGCAAAACCAGGTTGGTTTGTGATAGGTGATTATGATGTCGCCTCAATAGGTTTTGGGCCCTTGCCTGTCGCGGGTACTTGACCCACCCACGCAAGTAAGGTACCATTTTTCTCGAAAGACTTTGGGGAATGCGGGTTGGGTGGAATTTTGTGAATCCACGCAGATTTCAGAACTTGCCACCACAGAAATGTGAGGAAAATGTGTTTTTTTTGACAATTTTTTAGGTTTGCAAGAGATTCTGGGTAACAGAACCTGGTGAGAGCCAGTCAAGTCACCCCATCCTGGATTCCCCTGGGTGTCTAGTTTTCAAAAATGTATAGGTTTGCTAGGTTTCCCTAGGTGCCGGCAGAGCTAGGGTTCAACAACTACAGCTAGGCACTTTGCAAAAAAAGGGTCATTTTTCACTGTGAAAATGTAGTGTGTCCACGTTGCGTTTTGCGCCGTTTCCTGTCGCGGGCACTAGGCCTACCCACACAAGTGAGGTACCGTTTTTTAGGTCTCGCCTAGGCAGCGCGCATGCGCTGCTCTAGGAGATGACCTTTAGGAATCGGTCTGCTCCTTTTTCAAGCACACTCGTGCTTGTGGTGGCATCCACCTTGTGGGAGTGCGCAGCGGCGCGCCGACCATCTGTTTGTAATTAGCATGGCCGCGCGCCGCTGCTCCTGCTTTCGCTAGGGTAAACTAGCACAAGCACGAGTGTTCCACATTGCGCGCTCTCACCCATTTGCTTTTTCTGCTCCTCCCATCTGCGATGGTAAAGTGCCTTTATTTACATCGCTGGCGCTTTCAGATAAGTTTGCTTGTTTCTACTTCATGCATTCGGTTCTGCTGCATGTGCTTGTTTATTCTGCGTGTGCTTGTTTATATTGTACGTATCAGTTTCTGCTGTATGTACTTGATTTTGCTGTGTTGTTTTCTGCTGTGTGTCTGGTCCGCTTTTTGTGTCTGTTTTTGCTGTGTGTGTCTCTTTCTGTTGCTGATCACTAGCCTGGCTGTTTTGCTGCCTCTCGTCCACCCTGCTCTCATTTACCTGCTGTTCCTAATGATGTCAAATGTTGTATATATGACATCAGTGCTAACATGTATGTTTACATGCTGCCACAGTCCAGAGGTGCTGGACTGTGTTTTTAAATATGCATTGTGCAGCGCTCTGAAACCCGGCAAGGTGGACTAAGCACTGTGTAAGACAATCAGCTATTTTTAAAAGTAACGAGCATTTCTTGTTTCAACGTACATCTATAACAACGCGTTAATGTGTTGTAGGTGTGATGACGTTCGCCACGAGCACCAAGCACGGTTTCACCCGCTCACAATACTTTGGAAGCACATATCGGTGTGTGGGTTGCATCACGAGTTGTTGTCGGTTGTGTTTTACAACAGGTGAAATATATACCTCCTATCACCTCTAGAAGAGTAACTAATCACAGGCTGATGTTCGCCACGGAGTCTCTTTTCGAGGGGTTTTGAGCACGTCATAGAATCACCCATGGATCTATATATTAAGCTTAGACTTCCGCCTCACGTTATGCTTTCATTTCCGTCATTTTCTTTACTTCATAGGATAATACTGTATTATGATTGGTTAGAAAGTGGCAGTGTATCAACAATACTATTAAACTCTGTTCACAAATCACAGCGCTGTGCTCCACACAGAGCGGTTCACTCACATTTGGGCGATGTAAACCTTTTAGTCTTAAGTCATTGATCCCATAATGTTCAATCAGCAGGGGGTGCGAAATCGCTTTATTTTATTCTTATGAATGTTCTCGGAATTTCATTAGATTTTGCGAAAGTAAGATTCATAGCAGCATGGAGATGTCAGTTTCTTCAGCATCCAAAGGTTATCACTGCTCCCAGCTGCCTCTCGCTGGCGAGGGCACCCTGTCAGTTTGTCTTGGCATTAGTAGACATCTTGTGTCCCTCGGTGACCTGTCTCTAGTGTCACTTGTCTGAACTTCCTAGCGCTGCAGGAAAACTAGTGCACCCCCGCTTACCTGTGAGCTAGTTACTGCCTGCAGTGCCTGCTCCTCCTGTGCCTGCCCCCTTTAGGTTACTTGAGCTGCACCATATCCTGTTTATTAATATCGTACTAACGACCAGACTTACATACTTAAACAAGCATTTGCAATGCAATAGGTCTCACATTTACGCGAGTTTGAGCTATTGGCATTGTAAATGACAATTACTTTTATTTATGTTTTTGTTTTTAAAACGTAAATAAAAGGCCTTTTCTACTGTGAGAGAGTTATTAGCACTTCGGGTTTATATAGCGTGACATCGTGAAGACTATAATGGTTGCATTTGCTCACAGGTCTCATCACATATTTCGGTTAGTGTCTGCTGTGAACTTAGATTCACAAGCTAAATATGCTGGACCTATTGACTCTGAATGATTAAATGAGAACTGCCTCCAAAACACAACAAGCATTGGCATAGCCAATAGGTCTCGCTTTTGGGACCTTATAAGTATTTAGTTATGCAGCACAATATCCTTGGTGCAACAACATCAACTGTTGCATGGCTAAACACTTATAAGGTCCCAAAGGCGAGACCTATTGGCTATGCCAATGCTTGTCTTGAAAGACTTTGGGGAACGCGGGGTGGGTGGAATTTTGTGGATCCACGCAGATTCCAGAACTTTCCACCACAGAAATGTGAGGAAAATGTGTTTTTTTTAACAATTTTTTAGGTTTGCAAGGGATTCTGGGTAACAGAACCTGGTGAGAGCCAGTCAAGTCATCCCATTCTGGATTCCCCTGGGTGTCTAGTTTTCAAAAATGTATAGGTTTGCTAGGTTTCCCTAGGTGCCGGCAGAGCTAGGGTTCACAAACTACAGCTAGGCACTTTGCAAAAAAAGGGTCATTTTTCACTGTGAAAATGTGGTGTGTCCATGTTGCGTTTTGTGCCGTTTCCTGTCGCGGGCAGTAGGCCTACCCACACAAGTGAGGTACCGTTTTTCTCGGAAGACTTTGGGGAACGCGGGGTGGGTGGAATTTTGTGGATCCACGCAGATTCCAGAACTTTCCACCACAGAAATGTGAGGAAAATGTGTTTTTTTGACAATTTTTTAGGTTTGCAAGGGATTCTGGGTAACAGAACCTGGTCACCCCATCCTGGATTCCCCTAGGTGTCTAGTTTTCAAAAATTTATAGGTTTGCTAGGTTTCCCTATGTGCCGGCAGAGCTAGGGTTCAAAAACTACAGCTAGGCACTTTGCAAAAAAAGGGTCATTTTTCACTGTGAAAATGTGTTGTGTCCACGTTGCGTTTTGGGTCGTTTCCTGTTGCAGGCACTAGGCCTACCCACACAAGTGAGGTGCGGTTTTTCTCTGAAGACTTTGGGGAACGCGGGGTGGGTGGAATTTTGTGGATCCACGCAGATTCCAGAACTTTCCACCACAGAAATGTGAGGAAAATGTGTTTTTTTAAACAATTTTTTAGGTTTGCAAGGGATTCTGGGTAACAGAACCTGGTGAGAGCCAGTAAAGTCACCCCATCCTGGATTCCCCTGGGTGTCTAGTTTTCCAAAATGTATAGGTTTGCTAGGTTTCCCTAGTTGCTGGCAGAGCCAGGGTTCAAAAACTACAGCTAGGCACTTTGCAAAAAAAGGGTCATTTTTCACTGTGAAAATGTGGTGTGTCCACGTTGCGTTTTGCGCCGTTTCCTGTTGCTGGCACTAGGCCTACCCACACAAGTGAGGTACCATTTTCCTCGGAAGACTTTAGGGAACGCGGGGTGGGTGGAATTTTGTAGATCCACGCAGATTCCAGAACTTTCCACCACAGAAATGTGAGGAAAATGTGTTTTGTTTGACAATGTTTTAGGTTTGCAAGGGATTCTGGGTAACAGAACCTGGTGAGAGCCAGTCAAGTCACCGCATCCTGGATTCCCCTGGGTGTCTAGTTTTCAAAAATGTATAGGTTTGCTAGGTTTCCCTAGGTGCCGGCAGAGCTAGGGTTCAAAAACTACAGCTAGGCACTTTGCAAAAAAAGGGTCATTTTTCACTGTGAAAATGTGGTGTGTCCACGTTGCGTTTTGGGCCGTTTCCTGTCGCGGGCACTAGGCCTACCCACACAAGTGAGGTACCATTTTTCTCAAAAGACTTTGGGGAACGTGGGGTGGGTGGAATTTTGTAGATACACACAGATTCCAGAATTTGCCACCACAGAAATGTGAGGAAAATGTGTTTTTTTGGACAATTTTTTAGGTTTGCAAGGGATTCTGGGTAACAGAACCTGGTGCGAGCCAGTCAAGTCACCCCGTCCTGGATTCCCCTGGGTGTCTAGTTTTCAAAAATGTATAGGTTTGCTAGGTTTCCCTAGGTGCCGGCAGAGCTAGGGTTCAAAAACTACAGCTAGGCACTTTGCAAAAAAAGGGTCATTTTTCACTGTGAAAATGTGGTGTGTCCACGTTGCCTTTTGGGCCGATTCCTGTCGCGGGCACTAGGCCTACCCACACAAGTGAGGTACCGTTTTTCTTGAAAGACTTTGAGAAACGCGGGGTGGGTGGAATTTTGTGGATCCACGCAGATTCCAGAACTTTCCACCACAGAAATGTGAGGAAAATTTGTTTTTTTTAACAATTTTTTAGGTTTGCAAAGGATTCTGGGTAACAGAACCTGGTGAGAGCCAGTCAAGTCACCCCATCCTGGATTTCCCTGGGTGTCTAGTTTTCAAAAATGTATAGGTTTGCTAGGTTTCCCTAGGTGCCGGCAGAGCTAGGGTTCAAAAACTACAGCTAGGCACTTTGCAAAAAAAGGGTCATTTTTCACTGTGAAAATGTGGTGTGTCCACGTTGTGTTTTGAGCCGTTTCCTGTCGTGGGCACTAGGCCTACCCACACAAGTGAGGTACCATTTTTATCGAGAGACTTAGGGTAATACAGAATTGTAGAGCAACTGTTATTACCTACTGACTTTCGATGCATTTCTGCCTTCGAAATGAATTACAATGTGTAAAAAAGAAGTCATTTTGAATAATGACCTATAATTCTCATGCTAGTATGGGTACTCCCAATTTCGGAAATGTGCAAATATCTACTGTTTCTAAACTCTATATTTTGTTCCCATTTCAGAAATACATAGGGGTCTTTCATACCGATTTTTCCATGTCTACATTTTCCCAGAATAATTGCTATATACCCGGTACATAATAAAAAACCATTGCAAGATGCTGCTCAGTTATTGGCTCTGGGTTCGTCGGGTTCTTGGTGAACCTACAAGTCCTATATATCGCCACAACCAGAAAGGTCCAGCGGATGTAACGGTATATTGCTTTCAAATAGCTGTCATAATTAGAAGAAGTTAGAGGTGAAAACATTGACACAAATGCCTGTTTTTGTCAACTAATTTTCAATTTTTCCTATATTTAACTGTTAGTTTCTATAAAGAAAACTTTTAGGATCTACACAAATGACCCCTTGCTGAATTCAGAATTGTGTCTACTTTTCAGAAATATATAGCTTTCCAGGATCCATTATTGCTTTCATACCCATTTCTACCATTAACTGGAAGGAGGTTGAAAGCACAAAAAATAGCAAAAATAGGCTATGTCCCAGAAAAATGCCAAAACTGTATAAAATGTTTTGATTTTCTGACAAAAGTCTGCTCGTCCCTGAAAGCTGGGAAGATGGTGATTTCAGCAGCACAATCCCTTTTTTGATACCATTTGCAGGGAAAAAACCAGACGCTTTCATCTGTAGCCCTTTTTTCGCATTTTTCCCCCAAAAAAAAAAAATTGGTGTATTTTGGCTATTTTCTGGGTCGCCTCTAGGGAAATCCACAAACCCTGGGTACCTTTAGAATCCCCATGATGTTTGAAAAAAAGGACGCAAATTTGGCGTGGATACCTTATGTGGTCAAAAAGTTACAGGGGCCTAAGTGCGAACTACCCCAAATAGCCAAAAAAAGGCTTAGCACAGGGGGGGAAAAGGCCTAGCAGCGAAGGGGTTAAAGGAAAACGGGATGCATTTAAAAAAGAATATTTTCGCTGCCAGTCACAAAGGGGAGGGGAAGGGGTCCCCTGTGGACCCCTTCCCATTTTCGAGTGGCTTACCACCTACATGAAGTAGGTGGTAAACTGCGAGTGTTTTGCGACTGCAATTGCAGTCGCAAAACAATCGTACATAGAAGTGCGACTCACTATTAGGAAGGGACGCCCTTGGCACGCCCCTTCCTAATAGCGAGTCGCAAACCCTATTTTGCGAGTCAGTAATAGGTTACCGTCTACCCGCATTCCCCTCGACTCATGCGCGCAACACCCATAGGGCTCAAAGAGCTTTAGCCCCCCTTCCCCGTCGTGTGTGTCAGCCCGGGCTGAGACAGCTTCCCGGACACACACACAAACAGTTCTTGAGCTGCTGTGGGCTGGCTGGGCTGGCGTCTTATCGCAGCCGCACCCAAGTATTTCACAGGTCTTTAAAAGACCATTTACTTGATAACGAGGCTTTGTTGTTTTTTCACCCGTTCCTAGAGTCCCTGCATCTCCACTCTGCCTATTCCTCAAAGTTGCAAATTACTTTTGCTGCCACAGTGTGAGAATGCATTTCCTGGAAAGTAACCTTAGGCTTTGATTTTTTTTTTTTTTTGCAGTTTTTTATAGCTCCAACTCCACCCAAAGGTATTGAGGCACTTTGCATGAGCACCAGTTACATTATACAAGAACACATTAATTTTTGAAGGCACTTGGAGATAAAGCGATTTACCCAGGATCACAAGATGTTGAGCTGGCTCTGACACTTGAAACATGTTCACCAACTCAAAGCCAGCAGCTCTGGTAGTTATGCCACATCCTTTCCAGTTTCAAGGCACAGCAACATATCACATATCAAGGCATATCAATAGTCTGAAAGTTTGTTGCAGGACCCACAGATTATTTACTTCCTCCACCCTCCATCCTTGATGGATGGCATAATACAAATTATGCCTGAGACCCCACTTGCTACCATGAATACCAAATTTGCTGAGATTCTCAAAGTGTCTGGCCTGCATTCAGACAACTAACCCATCATTCTAAACGCTCCCCGTGCACTCACTGCGATCATACTGTATTTCAAACGATCACTGTGCACTCACGCCATTCACCCTCCTCTTACCCTGCACCCACAGGAGCACACCTCTCAGCCTGCACTCACATGACACTCCACTCACCTGTCACTCTCACCCTGCAGTCTCGCCACTCGCCCTGCACTCACAGCGATCACACTGAACTTACACCTCTCACCATGCACTAATGCCGTTCACCCTGCACACATATTGTTTACCCTGCACTCACATGATACTCCACTCACCTGTCACTCTTACTGCTTTCCCTGCAGTCTCACCACTCACCTCTGCACTTTCACTTTCACTTTCACCTGCACCCAAACTCAAATGGGCACATCCCTCACCCTGTACTAACATCACATTCCCTGCACTGGCTCCTCTGACCTTACTTTCACACAGCACATCACTCATCCTGCACTGACATAGGCACTCCGGTCACTCACACAGTTCACCCTTCACTCACATGGGCACACCACTCACCCTGCACTCAACACTCAAACAGGCTCAACACTCAACCTGAACTCACACCACTCACCCTGCACTTTCTCTCACCCTGCACTCACACAGGCACACTGCTCAGCCTGCATTCACACAGGCACTGCATTCACCCATCACTCCTGCAGCTCACTCTTCTTGCACACAGGCACAATAGTGTACCAGAACTCACAGAAACACACCACTCACCCTGCACTAACTTCTCTCACCATACGCTCACTATCACAGCTGACCCTTCACTCTTGCCGCTCACCCTGCAGTCACACAGGCACACTGGTCCTTCAGTACGCACACAGGCACAACACTCACTCTGTATTTACACCGCTCACACCACATACCCTGCACTCATTCCTCTCACTCTGTATGCACTCCTCTCACCCGGCACTCACATGGGCTCTTCTCTCACCTTGCACTCATGTAGCTCGCCCTGCACTCACATCAGCACGCCTTTCACCCTACACTCTCATGCTACATTCACTCACACTGTTCACAATCACCCAATATTTACATGAGCTCACCTCTTATGCTGCACACATAACAAGCATTGGCAAAGCCCCTTGTTGTATAACATATGTCTTGCAAGCTAAAGTGCATGCACAAGCAGCACATACTCTTTCACAGGTAAGACTTAAAAATTATCCAACTGTCATAAATATACACATTTCTCCAAGGAACCTGCAAAATATGTTCTTTCTGCATAACTAGGGGCCTCATTTACAAAAAAATGGTGCTGCGCGTGCTTCCCCATGCGCTGGCACACAATTGGCTGCCATGTGCGGGTGCAGGCACCCCATGCGTCTTGTTGCAACAGGGCCTGCGTTGTGGGGATAATTGTTTTTGTGCAGGAAGGGGCACCTTCCTGCACAAAAACAATCATTGATGGCATTTTCCTCTTTATGTGTGCTCCAGAATGCAGCATGCATAGAAAGATGAGAAAACGAGGAGAAATACAATTATTTCTCCTTGTTGAGCCACTCCTATGCCTCCCTTGGGGAGGTGTAGGATTCTGATGCATTCCCAGCTTTACAAAACTTTGTAAATCTGGGAATGTGTCAAATTCCATGGATGTTGTGTGGGAACAACCACAGAAACACCCATGGAACACCCCTTTCACGCAGAGTAATGTGCAAAAGGGGCCCATATTTACAAGGCCATGAAAAGTCAAGCAGGGTGACTTTTCGTGGCCTTGTAAATAGGAGCAGGCACACTGCACCGCCGGTGCGTCACAAAAAATGAAGCACTGGTGGCGCAATGGCCTTGTAAATGAGGCCCTAGATGGGCTTCCCTACCTTGATGGGCTTCCCTGCTTTGGGCGATAGAACCTGGACCCTGGCCCGCAACAGCAGGGGCATATTCCAGTTCTACGCCAATCTGAACCTATTTGGATCCCTCTGTCCATACTCTCAGGGCCCACCAAGCTAACCCATGGGGAACCCTTCTCCTCACCTGTGGACACCATCTGTGCAGCACCTAACCTTAACTTGCTCACAGGTGTGTCCCAACAGACAGACAGCAAGCCACAGTGGCCACTGACAGTGGTCAGGGATGAGACCCAGGCCTTATGCCTCTCAGGGCTCTCAAACCTCTGTGGCGTCAGAGAGCGGGGGGCAGTACCCCAGGTGCTTGGCACCCTTTGTCCACTCTCCCTCCTGTCAGGTCAGGTATGAAATCTGACACTGACCTACCAGCCCCGGGCCTGTACCCGGCGGCTGGACTGGAGACTGGGGTGGGCTTTCCCACACCTGGTCCTCCTCCTCCTCGTTGTTGGGGCTCTGTACCCTCCCACCTGGAGTGGTACCCCCTTCCAGAATTGCCAGGGCACCTGTGGCAGGTGTCCTGCTCAATTCGCCCACCAGTTCAGGGGTTCTATCCTGCAACTGGGCGTCCAGGTCAAGGGGGACACCCTGAACCTGGCCCTTCAATCTAGGGTCTAAACCCTCCAGTTGAACCGGGGTCAGAGGCGAGGACTCCCTCCCTCTGCACCCCCTTCCAGAGTACTGCCCCCTCCCATCAGGAGCGGTACCCCTTCCAGAATTGTCAGGGCACCTGTGGCAGGTGTCCTGCACACCCGCCCACCAGTTCAGGGGTTCTATCCTGCAACTGGGATCCCAGCATAGGGTCTGTACCCTTAGACTGGGCAGAGGCCAGGGGTGAGGCTGTCCTCTCCCTGCCCCCCTTGCTGGGGCCCTGCACCCTCCCACCTGGAGCGGTGCCCCCAGAAGACAAACTGATAGGGGCACTGTTAGCCGCTGCCCCTTCCTCCAGGTCAGGGGGGACACCCTGAACCTGGCCCTCCAACCCAGGGTCTGTACCCTTAGGCTGGACCTGTGCCTGGCAACCCAGGACTTCCGGGGGGGTACACCAACCCCCCCCAAGGGAAACACACTCCTCTAGAGTTGTGTAAGAATCTGCCTGGCGCACCAGGATTTCCTGGGGAGCACGCATGCCCCCCCAGAGGGTAACACATTTCTCATGTGTTGTGTGACAGTCCGCCTGGCGCAGATCTCCCGACCCCTGTCCCTCTGACAGTGCATGAAGATCCCCCAGGACAGAAGTGGTGTCACCATGGTCCTTCACCGGTGACTCAGCCCTTCTGGCTGGCCCCTGACCCACTGGTTCTTCCGCTGGGGACTCTTTCCGCCTCTCACCCCTCACTCTGGACTTCTGCACCCTCCTAACTGGAGCGGCACCGCCAGACACCAGAACTGAGGGAGGCCTGCTTACAGACACTCCCACTTCACTGGACACTAGGAGATCCCCCTCAATGGGCGGCCCATCAGGACAGCCTAGGCTCCCTACCTGGTGTTCCCTTAAAGAACCATCCAGGCCCTGAGACTGGGTTTTGGGCACGTTGGGACACGCAGCCCCACACTCACTCCTTCTCCACTGAGACAGGACGTGAGTCCCTACACCCATCCCTCGACCACAGGACCTAGCTGGGCTACAGTGAACCTCTCCCACCACTCTGGGTTGGAAGACACCTGAGCTACTCCTCTTAGGGTGACTCCCAAATGCCTCTTCAGACCCTCTGGAATCCACCAAAAGGTCTGCCTCCATTGTGAGCTCCCTGGGGTCAGAGAACTCACACTCCAACGGGTGTTGGCGTGACTCCGGAAAACAATTACGGGGCATGTTCTCTCTGACAAAACAGATTGAACAGCCCTTTAACACCATTTACCGTGCTAACCAATCACCCAAACATCCAGTGCACCAGAACACTCATCCACATACTCCCCCCCCCCCAGACTGGTGAGACAGCATCTTACTGCCCCTGAATCTCAACCTGTCCCCCTCCTAACCGGGAACCAGGTACCATACTCTGGGAACTGGGAATGGGACTTCCTGCACTGGACTACATATTGCTGCCACCACTGGATCCTACCCTTACTGGGGATTCCAGAAACTAAAACTGCACTTAGGGGATAATCTACCCCCCTTGAGCTAGTTACTCCATGCCAATTAAGTTACCACTGTAGGCCAACCCTTGAGCCAGCAGACAGCACAGGGGCAGTCACTCCTTCAGCGTCAGGCCAACCCAAGAAATAGCACGATGGCACAAGGGCAGTCAACTCCTTCAGCTTCAGGCCAACCCAAGAAATAGCAGTCTGCACAAGGGCAGTCACTCCTCCAGATTCTCTGGTTTCTGTCCTTGGCAGGACCCCCAACTCATAGTGCAACATAAAACACATTTCAAAGAAATGACTCTTAAAACAAACTCAGACACAATAATCCCTTTCCATGTGACTATCTAAAATGCAGAGCTTGTAGTGTAACCAGTTGTCACTGTGGTATTGCACAAACGCAAGTCCTATCCCACCGCTGCCACCAAATAGGGACCCTTGCGTCTAGTCAGGGTAAGGGGGATACACTACTAAAATAACCCCTGCTCACCCCCTTGGTAGCTTGGCACGAGCAGGCAGGCTTATCTCAGAGGCAGTGTGTAAAGCATTTGTGAACACATACAGTAATCAAGTGACAACACTACAGATGGACACCATACAGGTTGTATATTAAAAATAAGTATCTTTTATATAGATTTAACACAAGACCACAAACGACAAAAATCCACAATACTGTACTTCAAAAATGGTAGACTTAGCTTAGTTCTCTTAAGATGTAAAATGCGACACTTTGAGTTCAATGTACCTTAGGATGCGTAACGCTATACAACGAAAGTGTTGCAGGGAAGGTGAAGCGTCGGTTCCTTACACGCAAGAACGGTGATGCGTCGGGTCCCTACTGATGCGTAGGGGATGCGTCGGTTCTTCTCGGCGTGGGGAGGTGATGCGTCGGTTTCTTACTGCGCTTCCGTGGCGATGCGACCAGCAACGCCGTGATGCGATGAAGATCCGGTGCAATGAACAAAGATGGCGTCTTCTTCTTGATGCGACGATGCGTGCACGCCCGACGGCCGTGCGGCGACTCAACGATTCTTCTGAGCCGCGACAGGCCCTGCGACACGCTTCCCGGTGATGCGGCGGCGTCTGATGCGACGTCAATCCTCTTCTCCAGCGATGGGAGGTGCTTCGGCAATGATGCGACAGCGGCAGCGGCGGCGACACTCTTCTCCGTTGATGCGGCGGCGTCTGATGCGACGTCGATCCTTTTCTTCGGCGATGCGAGGCGCTTCGGCTGCGGCGGCGACGCTTCTTCTTCGTGAGTTGCGCTTCCAGCTCCTTGCGACACGCAGCCCCTCAGAAAGTCCAGCACAGCAGCAGGCACTTTCCAGAGAGACTCTTGGGGAGCTGGTTGGTGAAGTCTGTTGTCCCTGAGACTTCAGCAGGAGGTAAGCTCTATCTCAAGCCCTTGGAGATCCTTCACAAGTTGATGAAAGTACACATAAAGTTCCTCTCTCCTTTCTTTGGCAGTCAGGCAACCACTGCAGGCCAATCCCCCAAACAGCACTCAGCTTAGGGATAGTCTCTTCCTCAGTTTCTCTGGTTCCTCTCCTTAGCAAAGGTTTCTTCTTGTTTCCCAAAGTGATCTAAAGTTCTGGGGTTTGGGTCCCCTCTTTTATACTCATTTTCCCTTTGTTCTCTGAAGGCAGGGAGGCCTTTGCCTAGTCCAAACCAGTTCTGGTTAGTCCTGGAGCACTTTGTTGACAAGACTCCTTCTTTCCTTTCCCAGTGTAGGCCAGGGACATCAGACGCACCACAGGAGGTGGAGCCAGCATTTGTGGAGGGAAGGCACAGCCCTATTCAGGTCCCAGGTGCAACTACTCCCACCCATCTCCATGCAGATCTCTCTATTCAGCCCTGTGCTGACTCACCCTGTCTCCTGGAATCCCCCAGCCCCTGTCACTCACAACCCAGACAAGGAATACACAACCTAGCAGAGGCAGGCTTGGATAGTTAGGTAAGAAAATACCTACTTTCTAAAAGTGGTATTTTCAAACATAGAATGTTAAAACCAACTTCACTAAAAGATGTATTTTATCATTCTGAGTTAAGGCATACTAAACTCGAATTTCTACCTAGTTCCCTGGGTCAGTAAGGATTATAAGATGTAATAATCAAACTGCCCATTCTGGCCTAGGGGAACAGGTAGCATTGCAATAGTGAAAAACGAAAATGGCTGTAATTCACTATTAGGACATGCCACACACACCAGGGCATGTCCTACCTTATACTTACAATGCACCCTGCCCTTGGGCCTACCATAGGGGTGACTAATATGCAGAAAAGGGAAGGTTTAGGGACTGGCAAGTGGGTGCACTTGCCCAGTCAACATGGCAGTACTAGACTGCCCACAGGCTCTGCAATGGCAGGCCTGAGACACACTTTACAAGCTGCTCCTGTGGGTGGCACAACCAGTGCTGCAAGCCCACCAGCAGCATTTGAGTCACAAGCCCTGGGCACTGTACTGACAGTGAATCAAATAGGCCAAACATGGAGTCACTAATCCATACATCAATTTATACCAGAGATCATATGCACTTTAGCACTGATCAGCAGTTGTAAAGTGCCCAGAGTCATAAAACCAACAAAAACAGGTCAGAAAAAGTACAGGAGGAAGGCAAAAAGTTCAGGGATGACCCTGCAAAAAGGGCCAAGTCCAACAATACCTAGTAAGTCTCATCTGTAACTATATGGCTGGTGCAAGAGGGGAGAGTGATGGCGAAAGGAAGGAGATTAGGGCTGAGGCTTTGGAGGATGGTGAGGGACTTAGGATTAGTCTGAGGCTGTGGGGATAAGCTGGGAGCAAGTGTTTATTTGGTACAGGAGGAGAAAGCAGGCAAACGCTGCAGAAGGGGGAAGCAGGCACAAGAGGCTAAAGATGAAACAATACAACAGAGGCTGTGAGCTGGTGATGGAATAGAGTGGGGACTTAGGTCAATGGTCCATTGCAGGTGGTGAAGTAGCACTGGCTTTAGAGTTAATTTTTAATCCTTCACCTGAGCTCCCTTTGCCCGCAGTGGGAGCTGGTGTTTTCGATGTTGCTGAAGCCACAGCATAGATCAGTGTTTGGACCTGCTAGCCTGCATGATGGCAGAGCTCTGTGGCAGCAGGTACCACAGTGAAAAACTGTCTCAGGCACTGCGCACCAGCTTCTTTAGGACACTTGGGCTCAAGTTTCAACAGTATTTCAGCTGAGTGGCTGGGGCTCGTGAAAGTACACCAAAGCTTCGGCTCTGCATGGGAACACAAGCACCAGCATTGAGGTTTTCTGTTCATCTTCTCAGTTCAGACACGTTCAGTTGCTGTTACTACACAGCATGACCAAAGGGCTGTAAGTGATGCTAAGCATTGGTCCAATAGCCCTTGGACCTGTCACAGTGGTGGGCAGTCCATGTTTAGCAAGCTTCAGTATTTTAGAGGAGTTGGAATGTTTGACATTTATCACTTGAATTCTAACATCTACACATGACATGGAATCTCTGCACATTCACCATTTTACTGCATAGCCTTTGATTGGTTCAAAAAAATTAGGCCAAAACTCACATAGTGAAACTTGTTTATAAACTTTTTGCATAGTTGCCCCTTGTATTGTGTGACACCTACAGCCATTCCTGGCTTTCCATTCACCACAATGGTTCATTATGGAGCATGTGTTTTTTAGGATTTTTCTTTACATTGTATGTTGGGTCTGAAAATCCCAAGATGCAAAGTGTTACTGGATAAAAACCATGTTTGCCAAAGCAGTCAAGCATTTCATAAAATTAATTGGGTGCTGTGATATAAATTTTTAAAGAGTGGATTAGTTTGTTTCTAATAGTGTTACTACTGTAAAAAAAATCACATCACAGCACTATACAAGTATCTTAACTTTTCTTGACTACTGCATGCAGTTATGTCATGGGTTGCCATGACATAACTCATTATCCAGAAGCAGTGCAGTGTTTTTTAACCCTCTCAGTTTTATTCAAAATCGTAGTTTCCATTTCTTTCCTCTCATGCGTGTATTGCCAATAATCTTACACAGTTCATATCTGCACCCATTGTGCATTGGACTCTCATTGAAATCTTAGTAAGTGAATGATAGTGACTCCATGGAGCTAGGTAGTGCACAGTTGTCCTGTCGGACTATGCATTAGAATTACAAGTAGGTAGCAGGGAAAGCTGACTTAAGCCAACCTACCTGATGCCTGTCTTGCTTCAGAGGAACCTGTCCTATGTTCTGTAGAGATTACCCGTGGCCTGAAAAGTAGACCGTGGTCAAGAGACCTAAACATGAGACGGGAGATCTGAACATGGGGAGGTGATGATGGGCCTCTAGATGACAAATCCACTGGAAGAGCTCACAGGTAAAAGGATCCTCTAACCACAGTAACTGAAGTGGCAGTACCTTAGGAAATCCTGATGCCTTGGCAACACAGTCAAAGGCTTCTGGACTTCCCCTTGCTGTGTGGCTGGCACACCTGCATTACTTCAAACCTCCAAATGAGTTTAGACCCCCTCCATTCCTCTCCAATGCTCAATCACATTTCCAACAGTGCTGCAGAGTTCACTAGAAAACAAATTATGAAAACAACCACCAGTTACTCACCTTTAACCTCCTGACCACACAGGACTTCAATAGGCTGCAAAAGCTTGTAGATCAGCACCATCACTGGTAGAAATATGTCCTGCTCATATATGCAAGCATATCCTCATTAATAGCTCTGCAACTGATCTAGCCAGAAATATTACAACTCATTGGATAAAGGTCTGTTCTCAAAAGAACTCCCTAAAACAAAGAGGCTTTCAAACAAGGTCTCCTTCTAACTTCCAGACAATAACAAACTGTCTATAGGCAAATAGATTGAAAGCTCAGCGTCAAGACAAATAACTGCATTCATTGAAGAAAGTAACCTTCTCTTAGATTACCAAAACAGATTCTGGTATGGCTGTGGCACGAAAGCAGCACTGACTTCCACACGGTTTGATTTAAACTCTAGAATGGATTCAAATGGAGTACTGGCATGCCTATTTCTTGAACTCTCCCTTGCCTTTGAGTCTGTCCATCTCTACAGGGACTTGGAATTGGACAAATCTTCTTAAAAAATAACTTTGTATCTGTAGTTAGCTAGGTCTCTGCCATTAAGAATGGTACCTCTGCCCATAATGCTCCCTACAAATCAACTTTTCTGCCAGCTCATCAACAACATCCTGGTGCATCCTACTGATTTGTGGCTCAATATGTTTACATATATGAGAACTGTTCAATGTGGCGTGCCAACAATAACCATTGTTTTTTTTAGTGTAGCACAGGTGTGTGGCAGTGCATTTACATGCAGTATTATTACCAACTCATTGGCACACAACTGCGGATGAAGGAATGGTATTTGGGGAATTAAACCTATGAGTTACACGCTACCTACCCTTACTTTGCTTGTGGTAACCCACAAAGCAGTCCTTAACTCACAAAATCATAAAGGCCGGGGCCCAAAGCTTTACTCAGGATCCTGTGCCCAGCAATTTCAAATGTCAGGAGAGCTGAATACCAACACTGCCAAGGCTTGATTCTACTGTGTGCCACTTTCATCTACCACACGGGCACTCCATGCCCCTTATCTCACTCTTGCAGGTTCTTATTAATTTTTGCTTTCTCGTTTTGTCTAAATTTTTCCATCTTTCTTTTTCGCCTTTCCCCCTTTTGTGTTTCTCTCTCTCTCTTGTTCCGGAACAAAGTCTGATGAGGAAAAATTAGTGCAGGATCCCAAAAATTAGTGCAAGTGGGCTCCACCTGCAACCACCAACTCAGATTAGGCACTGCAACTAAGCCTAATATTTTGAGACCTGTACTTAAGGGCGGCCTCACCCATGAATATTTTGCAACATCTAATTGGGTAAACTAAATTGTGCCTTTAGTCGTTTATGGGACAGGAGCATATTTTTGGACTTTCAATTATAAATATTTCCCAAGCACATTGTCCTGCACAGAAGGAATCCAGGAATACATTTTTTTCTAGATGACGCGTCAAGAATTTTCAATTCTATTAAGGACACGGAGGCGAGGGGCGTGGCTTCGCTGCGGTGCAAGATGGCCGCATTCTAGGCGAGCTCTGCCGGCTGAGCCAAATATCCGTCAAGACTAAGCCAAAACGGAGGCCATCCATCCCTGCCACTGATCCACGACGCCCCATGAACACCAGTGGCATAGACGAGGCGGCAGCAATTCCGCCACCCAGCATTCTCCAGCGCGATCGCTGGCTGTGCAAGGCCGGGAGCGGGCTGAGTCCTGTGCAAGCAGCCTGCGCGTGGAGAGGAAGCACCAGCCAGAGACCATGTGGCGCTGGCGGTCGGCTGTGTCGCCCACGTGAACCCGACCTCACCTGCCTCCCTCCAGCGGCTGCACCGGACTGTGCCCACATCTGGCCGGAGGACGAAGACCCGCGACACCGCTCGGGCCTGGTCGCTGTGGACGGCGCGGTGGGACCGGGCCTGCCGGCGCTACTTGCGGAGATGCTGGGCTGCAAAGGCGGTGAGTGGAGGCCTGCAGAGGCCTGACTGCAATCGTGAGCGGGACCCTGTGCCTTTTAGACTCCCGTAGTGACGCACAGCCCTGCTGGCACCCGGACACCTGGCGAGCCCGCAAAGCTCCCGCTACGCCACACAGAAGTAGACCCCGGGGGAGGCGGTGACTCCACAGCATCGAAGCACGCGGCGGCCCATGACCCAGCGGCTGCTGCGCGATTGGCGTGCCTGACTCAGACCTGTGTGGGCGCGGTGGGCCCGGATGCCACGACCGCGGGAGGTTCGGCTGCCACTCGTCAATTTTGAGAAGGAAGATCGCCTCTTCTTAAAAGAAAGGGGAGAGGAAACTTTCAGCTCACGACCGCTATCACGCAAGGCCCACGCCCCCTTCATTAGCACACATCCTGGGACGCCGGCGCCACACACCATAGCTCTCTTGGGGCCCGCATAGACACCTGCGACACGCCATTTGTCCATAACCGCTGCCGGCCTGCATCCAGCGCTCGGCCCAGCCGCCCCAGACCGTTGAGCAGTCTGGCCCAGAGCCCAGGAACGCCGGGGACACTAGATGCGTAGCCACTGTGAAATCTGTGATCCCGATTCTGCTTTAAAAACTGTTAGCTGCACACCTTGAGAAAACGAAGAGGCGCTGGGGGGTGGTTCGGGGTGCCTGATGACCTTTGGACGCGGGGTGAGACAGGACAGCAGGAAATACCCCCTTCAAGCTCCTGCAAACCGGCGACCAGCTGACCTACACGCCTGCGAACATGGGGAAAACAGAGGGCAGGCAGTCTAAAATTAGCTTTGAAAAAAACCGCAGAGCTAAACCAACTGAATCCGAAGCGGAAAAAAATGCTGCACCGCACCCCCAAAGGATAACGCCCCAGAGGATCAAGAACAAGACCTGAGAGCCATATTACTGGACGTTAAATCCAGTCTGAGAAACATTGATGCTAAACTGGACATGCTCTCTACCCGCCTGGACAGAGTCAAAAACAGGGTGGACGAACACGATACCCGGCTCGACCACGGGGAATCCAGAGTCTCTGAAACTGAAGACAACCAAGCAGCCACCACTGAACGTATGTTGCAAATAGACAAAGTACTGGAGCTAATAAAACAAAAAATCGAAGATCTTGAAGCCCGCTCAAGACGCAACAATCTCCGCGTAACGGGCATTCCCGAGTCCACAGCTATCTCCAGAATGGAAGACTTCATCAAAACAATGCTGCGAGACCTCTTCGGCTCAGACCTGTCGCCGGTCTTCATTGTCGAAAAAGCCCACAGATCGCTGGGGCCGCGGCCTCCACCAGGGGCCCCCCCACGCCCCGTCGTGGCACGCCTACTAAATTATAAGGACGGCGACACTACCCTGCGACAGGCCAGGGAGCGGGGCCGAATCCAATACAAGGGAGATGCCATATCTTTCTTCCCAGATTTCACCTTAGCGGTGCAGGCCGCTCGCCGTAAGTTCCTGCCGGCAAAACAACTTCTGCAAAAAACCAATATCAAATATGCAATGCTTTATCCAGCTAAGCTCAAAATCACCCTAAACGGCAAGGCAACTCATTTCACAGACCCGACACTGGCTCTTAAATTCGCCAAACAGCAGGCCCAAAAAGAACGCTCCCGAGAAGACCACACAAGCTCCTCCATGGCAGAAGTGCGACTCAGTGATAATCACTAATTGCTACCCACGCATATTTATGGAGTGATCGCAAGAATTCAGAAAAGGACAGTCGTTGCTACAACCAACATCGCCAAGTCTTCAGGAAGCCGCCAACTCAGCTAAGTGAACTATGGCCACATTGTGACATAATGGTGGGCAGGGTGGATGAGCTTCCACTCCACATTTACGCTCAGCCACCCAGCCTCAAGGCGGGTAGACCCCGCGGTGACTCCACTACCCCCTGGGATGACTCCCAGAAGTTGTGTTTACGGGGGAGCTGTCTCAACCTAATTGGGGGGTTGGAGTGGGAGGGAGTTGCGGGGAGGGGGGTTTGTTGAGAGTTTGTTACCTCAAGTTTATTGTTAGTACTAAAACCGTTGGCACACCGGCACATTTTCACATAGTCTTACACAAGGCTGGCACGGGCCCACCACAAATATAACCGCAACACCATAACTCCTTTAATTGCGAATGGATAAGGGGGACACGGTCAAACTAATATCCTGGAACATAAGGGGGCTTAACGATGCAAGAAATATACGCCTTGTACACGCCTATCTAAATAGACACGCCATAGATATTTGCCTACTCCAAGAAACCCACCTCTCAAGCAATACACTACCGACCCTACTCACCTGTGGATGGGGACCCGCATACGTCTCCTCTTATTCAAACTACGCAAGGGGGGTGTAGATTTTACTACGCAAAGACCTGGCCTGGACCACAGACCAATACATATGTGACACCGAAGGGCGCTACATTATCCTAGCAGGCAAACTCCATAACTATCCCATAACTTTGTCCACCGTTTACGGTCCAAACACAGACGATCCAGCATTTTTCACTAATGTCTGGCAACGGATCGCCAACACCACCCCACAAAAGGTACTCTGATGCGGAGACTTTAATGTTCCACTGATAGATGATATGGATCGGGCAGGGAGCTCCAGAAGACCTCATCCACAAGCGGCATCTACACTCGCGACGATTATCACAGACAACCACCTCTTGGATGTATGGCGCGACGCGCACCCCGATACACGCGAGGGTACCTGTTTTTCCCTACAACACAAAGCATGGTCAAGAATTGATTATTGGCTAACGTCCAAAACTATGCTCCCTTGGAACCCCATAGTATCTCATCTACCCCACACCCTCTCAGATCACGCTCCGGTCCTATTGACTCTTAACCCTCCACACGCACCAACACGCGCGTTCTCCTGGCGATTACCCCCGAATGCGCTTAGAGATCAAGTTTTTAGAGAAGAGATACGCGTTGCCATCGAGGAATACTTTGCGCAAAACACTGGGTCAGTCCGCTCCCCCGCCACACTTTGGGATGCCTTTAAGGTGGTTATCCGCGGTGTTTGCATAGCCAAGCAACACGGGGTGCTCAAAGCTATCCAAGGAACACTCTCAACACTTGAATCTGACATTTCCGCACTCGAGACTCAATTTCATCACTCTAACGACCCTAAGACATTAGCTGACATCCGCAGTAAATTGACGGCATATCAGGAGGAAGCGACTAGGGAAGTTAAATTCCTAGTTAAAGAAACACAAGCGCACAGATATGGCGAGGGCGACCGCCCGGGCAGGACACTGGCCAGGTTGCTCCAGAAACCACGTGCGTCTTCTTACATTACAGGCCTGATAGACTCAGAAGACCAATGCCACTCCCACACCCCCGATCTCATACACATCATGGTGGACTTCTTTACTCAACTATACTCTACTTCCCGGGATATTCCCCCCTCGGACTTGCAAACATACTTTGATGCCATCGAACTCTTGTGGCTCTCCAACTCCCACCAAGACTTTCTGGACTCCTCTGTCACCGCTGAGGAGGTGCAACAGGCCATTGCCGGTCTCTCCCCGGACAAGGCCCCCAGCACGGACGGACTGACTGCATCCTTTTACAAAGAATACTCTGACATTTTAGTTCCCCAGTTGCTGGAGGTATACCGTGATGCGCTAGAGGTAGGCGCGCTACCACCTTCCATGCGGGAAGCTGTAATCTTCACGCTCCTCAAGCCCAACATGCCTGCTGATCAGTGCGATTCTTACAGGCCCCTATCGCTTATCAACATCGATAATAAAATATTTGCGACGGTGTTGGCGAACAGACTACAGCTACTACTGCAGGTAATGATCAGGCCTGATCAGTCCGGTTTTATACCGGGCCGCTTCACAGCACACAACCTCCGGACCATGTTCGTGGTAATGCACTACCTGCACCTCCACACAACAGCGCTGGCAGCCTTGCTCGACGCAACTAAGGCGTTTGATACATTGGAATGGGATTCCTGTTCCCTCTCCTGGCTAGAATGGGCCTCGGTTCTATCTTCCTTGCACAAATGCGCCTCCTATATACATTGCCCACCGCCCGAATAAGGCTAAATGGGCAGATATCAGAACCTTTCCCGGTCATCAGGGGCACACGGCAGGGGTGCCCCCTTTCACCCCCTGCTTTTTGCCATTGCAATGGAGCCCCTTGCTGCACACATTCAACAACATCACGCAAACCGAGGGGTGGGATTCACAACCCGAAGTCTCACCGTGTCTCTATATGCGGATGACGTCACACTTTACGTCATTCAACTGGAACACAACCTATCCCCACTAATCCGTGAACTCATTCGCTTCGGTGGCCAATCTGGAGTCCAGATTAACTGGGGCAAATCAATATTATTTCCACTAACAGAAGCCACAAACCCATTTCCCGTAGAGTACCCTCTTCAGTGGGCAACAGGGCCAGTTAAATATCTAGGAATACACATCAGCAGAGTCTTGACCGAGCTGTGGCAGGCCAATTTTGGCAGAGCGATGACATGGTTCGAGGAGCGCATTCCCATATGGACGAAGCTACCATTATCCCTGGCGGGCCGAATCGCCAATGCAAAGATGGTGGTTCTGCCAAAATGTCTTTATCTATTCATAAACATTCCCACCCCAATCACACAGGCCTTTTTCAAAAGACTTAGGTTGAATCTCATTGCACTGGTATGGGCAGGACAACAGCCCCGGGTTAAATACGAACTGCTGACCCTGCCACAACTTCAGGGAGGGCTAGGCACACCAGATTTGCAGCTGTACGCGCTTTGCGCCCACGCACACTTCCTACATTACTGGACACTTCCCACGCCATTTCAGCCGCACGTCGCAGTGGAGATAGACGTGGTTTCACCTTGACCTCTCTCCACAACCCTACTCGCCCCAAATAAAGGGCCTGTCTCCGAAATAGACACCCCACAGTGTATGAGATGGGCATGGACTGGGCTGGTGCGGCGCGCAGGTGTTCCTCTCCTTTATGCCCCATCAGTCCCGATAAGGAAACACCCCTTGATACCCTCTTTACAAGATGGTGGCGCTTGTAGCCGAGCGGACAAGCTCAACATGCACACCTTTGCTGATATTTTTCCAGGAGATCTTTTTTGCGGCCCACCGACCACGCACCTAACGCACCGCTAGACACGTTTCTATATTACCAACTGCGAGCGACGTGCCGAGAGCTCTTCCCAACATTTCCAGCGCCCCCGACGACCCTCCCCGCACTAGAATACACCTACACCGCCGCCTCATAGCGGAAACTTATCACGTCACTGTACCAAAGTATGCAACGTAACTGGCCTGTAACACAAACACCAGCTCGAGAGGCCTGGGGGGAAGACCTCGCTCTCCCACTCACAGACGCACAATGGTTGTTTTGTTGCGGCCAGCTCCAACTACTGTCCCCGAACTACAGGCTGCGTCTCATTCATTTTAATTTTTTACATCGCACCTACCGCACCCCAGTGCTATTGCACAGAATGGGCATATCATCAGACTCCCAATGTACACTATGCCATGCAGATGCAGCAGATTTCATTCATCTTGCCTGGCAGTGCCCTGCAGTTGCAGCGTATTGGGTGGAGATCTTCCGGGTGGTAGGGGAAATCATACAATTAAAGTTGTCTCCCTCTCCCCTAACTGGACTACTGGGGCACGTGGCAGAGAAACCCAATAGCTCTCGCAAACTCACTGCTTTGCTATTACTCCTCGCCAAACGTAGGGTCGCAATGTGCTGGGGTGGCACCCTGGTGCCCAAAACGAGAGACTGGATAAAAGACATTGCTTACTGTCATGAACAATTGTCTAATTACTGGGACTTAATGCCTCAGAGATCTCAACCCCGCAACATCTGGGAACCCTTTCTCAACTATATGCGCCAACAAGAACCGACCAACAACCCACAAGACCCCCCTTAGTTACGTGATCAGAAAGTGGATGTCACTTGTCTCCAAAATCATGTTGTATAAAGTGCTGTCAATACACGAGATGCCAACTGTGAAATTGCATGGTTTAATAAACGCTGTGGTGGTGTACATGAATGCCAATAATATAAATATATATTTTTTTTAAAAAGGACAAGGAGGCGAGGATTATGCTTCTCTTTCTTTACTGAAGCAATTACAGCAGCCAATAAACTTTAAACAGCATAACCCGGAAGGACTGCTTCTCCTTGTATACACCAATCACATTACCCCCATAGGTATAAATGTCCAGAAAACCATCGTCCGTTCTCTTTCTTTGCGAACCATTAAACACAGTCCATCAACTTGAACCACTGAACTCAAACACCGTCGATTGACTCCATCGACCCGAACCATAACTCCAACGAAGATATTCTTTCACTTGAACATTTCAATGTTTCTTCCAGGCTCTTCAAGTCGTCTTGTTCTGATCTCCTGAAAAGAGAATATGAGCCGTAATATACCAATATCTGGATACACTTCAACAAATAAATTGGGCAGGAAACCCAAAACAATCCTCTAGGCAAATATTTGAAACAATATAGCTATCTTAGTCATGAACATAACCAGTCAACAAATGTTTTACAATTCAGTTCTAGGGTGGGATAATCCTCACCTCCGTGTCCTTAATAGAACTGAAAATTATTGAAGTGTCAGCTAGAATATTTTTTATTCTATGTCAGTCCACCAAGGCTTCGTATTATGCTAGTTAAAAGTTGAGCAACCACTGTAGATGCCACATCCACAATTGGCTTGTGATAAAACGTTTTAAAAGTTGAATCAGAAGACCAATCTGTCGTAGTCATGATGTCTCCAAGCCAGAACCAGTCAGAAAGGCTTTAGAAGCCATAGCTCCCCTTACAGAGTGAGCTCCAAATGCAGAAGTATCAATACCAGCTTGACTTAACAACCAAGTAACCCACCTGGCCAAAGTCGCTGAGGTGACTGGGCAAAAAGGTCTCTGCAATGAGATTAATGATTGTCCTGCTACATCATTTCTGAATTCCCTAGTACAATCTTCGTAACATTTTAAGCATTGAACAATACATAATTTGCTGTCATGTGGAAAAGCAGGATATGTGACACATGTGGAATTTGTTTTGGTTCTTTTAGAAACTGTAAAGGAAACTCCCGAAGGAGTAAATACTCTACCTGCCAAATCTAGTGCACGTACATCCAAAACACGTCTGCAGGAGATTAAACATAATAATAATGTAAGCTTCGCTGACAGTTGCTTGCGAGATAGGCCCTCATTCGCTGGCCAATTCCTAAGAAAATAAAGTACCACATCCACATACCACAACGTGGAATATCTAGGTTTAGGTGGATTCACAAATCTGATGCCTCTATCTTGCATACTAGAGGGTGTTCCCCACTGGTTTACCATCCACGTGGGGATGTCCAGCTGAAATCGCGGAACAGAAATTATTAACCGTCTGATAGCCCATACCTTGATTCGCCATCTCCGATAAAAAGTTAACAATCATATTGTTGTGTTGTAGTAAGGAGATCCAGTAGACGTAGATAGGTTACAGATCCGGTAAAGATGTAAATAAGGCCCCACCAGGAGCAGTCTCTCTGCTGCTCAGCCCAGGATCTAACTGACACTATGCCTCACAGCAATCCACACATTCCAATGACATCACCATCCACACAAACATTCTACCCATACCATTCACACTGGCTGAGCAGCAGAGGCAGAGAAACAGGGAAGATGTAAGGTACAAACCTTAGATATAACACATATGAATTCCGGATCCCACTGGATCCCCCTGTCGTTCAGAACACAAACCAACCCACCTACGCCAAGCTGACTCGTATCGTTTGTGCGTAGAGGGTGCCCAAGACTGTGACAGGAATAACATTGCCTCCTGCGAAACTCTTGGCATTTGCCAACGTCTCCTGAAAGTCTCCACGCCATGAGGGACAACTGATCTTGTACCACCAGTGGGTGAGGTTGACCCAGTGGGTCCAGAAGTATCTCTGGGAACGAGATCAGATGTATTGGAGGAGCACATGCCAAGGTTAACGCCACTGGGAACCATGCTTGTGCTTTCCAACAAGGGGAGATTAATATCAACTCCGCCTTCTGTCTGCGGGCCTGTGCCAGAACTCTCTGAATCATGACGAACAGGGGACAGGCATAATGCGTACCCGTAGTTCATGATTGAAGGAATTCGTCTGAGTTGATCGCCTGAGGATCCGGACGCCAACTGTAAAATTGAGGCAGTTGAGTGTTTAGTCTGGACGCAAAAAGATTTATCGAGCATGGGCCCCACTTCTTGTCCAATTGTTGGAATACTCTGGGATGCAATCTCCAATCGCTGGAGTCGCGTAGGAATCGTGAGTTAGAATCTGCCACCACATTGGAACTGCCCGGAATGTACTCCGCCGTCACTGAGATGTGGTGTAGCAGACAATAGTGCCAGAAATCCTTGGCTATTTCCACCAATAGTCGAGACCTCGTGCCACCCAGACGATTGATGTATCTCACTGCTGAGACATTGTCCATCCACAGAAGGATACAACAACTCGCCTTTTGTGGAGAAAGTGTTCGGATCGCAAAACACCCTTCTAGTAGTTCTAGGCAATTTATATGTCGTTTTAATTCCTCCGGGGACCATCTGCCCCCCCCTTCTTCACTGAGTCGGACTTTATCACCACCTCTGGGACTGACGTGAAGATGGCCTTGCCATTCCATGCGTACATGTGCTCCAACCACCAGAATATTTCTGTCCAGGCCTCCGTGGATAGCAGAATATGTTCCACATAGCTCAAACCTTTGCGCAAGAGCATGATCTTCAGTCTTTGAAGTGCCTGGTAGTGGAGGGGACCAGGGAAAATCGCCTGAATCAAGGAAACTAATAGGCCTACTAAACGTGCCAGAGTCCTCAAGGATATAGTCGGAGAGGCAAGTGAGCTCCTCAACTCTTTCTTGATTGAGATTCTCTTTTTCAATGGTAGTAACAATTGCGCTATTATCGAATTCACCTGAAATCCCAAGAACTTCATCGACTGGGCTGGGTCAGAATGGATTTGTCTGAATTGATGACGAACCCCAAGTCTTGAAGAAGTTGGGTCGTCCAAGCTAGATGAAGTAGTACTGTATACACACTCTGGGCCATAATAAGGATGTCGTCTAGATAAATGATAAGTCTCACCCCTCTCTCCCTCATATATTGTACCACTGGCTTGAGGAGTTTGGTGAAGCACCAGGGGGCGGACGAAAGTCAGAAGGGCATGGCGGAAAATTTGAACCATCGGGTTCCCCATTGGAATTGTAAGAACCACCGATGTGGAGGGAAAATGGGTACTAAGCAAACACAAGGAGATGATTGACGGAGCGCTGAAACTTTTCAGACACTCACCCCCAGTCACAGATCTGGGTTGAATCCATCATCGTTCTTTAGCTCACTTCGCCACCCCAGTTCAGACACAGCTATATGCAAATCAGTCTTGACCCTGTGCCTCATGGGAACAGTCCAGCCCGAACTGCCAAGCCATGTCTTCCCTGGACCGGAAACAAGCATCCTGGGACCGGTTTCGGGCTCACAGCCCTCATCAGCCAGGCTAGCTTGAATCCAGTGGCAAAGTGAGCAAGGGACCCACGTCTGGGCATACCCTGCCAACTTAGGGCGAACAAAGCAAACACAAGAAGATGATGGACGGAGCGCTGAAACTTTTCAGACACTCACCCCCAGTCACGGATCTGGGTTGAATCCATCATCGTTCTTTAGCTCACTTCGCCACCCTAGTTCAGACACAGCTATATGCAAATCAGTCTTGACCCTGTGCCTCATGGGAACAGTCCAGCCCGAACTGCCAAGCCATGTCTTCCCTGGACCGGAAACAAGCATCCTGGGACCGGTTTCGGGATAACAGCCATCAACAGCCAGGCTAGCTTGAATCCAGTGGCAAAGTGAGCAAGGGACCCACGTCTGGGCATACCCTGCCAACTTAGGGCGAACAAAGCAAACACAAGGGATGATGGACGGAGCGCTGAAACTTTTCAGACACTCACCCCCAGTCACAGATCTGGGTTGAATCCATCATCATTCTTTAGCTCACTTCGCCACCACAGTTCAGACACAGCTATATGCAAATCAGTCTTGACCCTGTGCCTCATGGGAACAGTCCAGCCCGAACTGCCAAGCCATGTTTTCCCTGGACAGGAAACAAGCATCCTGGGACCCAGTGGCGGTCCGTCGTAGGAGTGCCGGCCGGGCGGTGACGGGGGGTGGGGGAGGGGCAGGGTGGGGGTAGTAAACCACGGATTACGGCCGAATACAGGTAAGTAAACAAATGCTTACTTACCTGTATTCGGCCGTAATCCGTGGTTTACTACCCCCCACCCTGCCCCTCCCCCGCCCCACGTCACCGCCCGGCCGGCACTCCTGCCACGGACCGCTACTGCTGGGACCGGTTTCGGGCTCACAGCCCTCATCAGCCAGGCTAGCTTGAATCCAGTGGCAAAGTGAGCAAGAGACCCACGTCTGGGCATACCCTGCCAACTTAGGGCGAACAAAGCAAACACAAGGAGATGATGGACGGAGCGGTGAAACTTTTCAGACACTCACCCCCAGTCACGGATCTGGGTTGAATCCATCATCGTTCTTTAGCTCACTTCGCCACCCCAGTTCAGACACAGCTATATGCAAATCAGTCTTGACCCTGTGCCTCATGGGAACAGTCCAGCCCGAACTGCCAAGCCATGTCTTCCCTGGAGACACCTAGGAATCGTGAGTTAGAATCTGCCACCACATTGGAACTGCCCGGAATGCACTCCGCCGTCACTGAGATGTGGTGTAGCAGACAATAGTGACAGAAATCCTTGGCTACTTCCACCAATAGTCGAGACCTCGTGCCACCCAGACGATTGATGTATCTCACTGCTGAGACATTGTCCATTCGCAGAAGGATACAACAACTCGCCTTTTGTGGAGAAAGTGTTCGGATCGCAAAAGACCCTGCTAGTAGTTCTAGGCAATTTATATGTAGTTTTAATTCCTCCGGGGACCATCTGCCAGCCCCCCCCGTCTCCACTGAGTCGGTCTTTATCACCACCTCTGGGACTGACGCGAAGATGGCCTTGCCATTCCATGCGTACATGTGCTCCAACCACCAGGATATCTCTGTCCAGGCCTCCGTGGATAGCAGAATATGTTCCGCATAGCTCAGACCTTTGCGCAAGAGCATGATCTTCAGTCTTTGAAGTGCCTGGTAGTGGAGGGGACCAGGGAAAATCACCTGAATCAAGGAAACTAATAGGCCTACTAAACGTGCCAGAGGCCTCAAGGATATATTCGGAGAGGCAAGTAACAATTGCGCTATTATCGAATTCACATGAAATCCCAAGAACTTCATCGACTGGGCTGGGTCAGAATGGATTTGTCTGAATTGATGACGAACCCCAAGTCTTGAAGAAGTTGGGTCGTCCAAGCTAGATGAAGTAGTACTGTATACACACTCTGTGCCATAATAAGGATGTCGTCTAGATAAATGATAAGTCTCACCCCTCTCTCCCTCATATATTGTACCACTGGCTTGAGGAGTTTGGTGAAGCACCAGGGGGCGGACAAAAGTCCGAAGGGCATGGAGCAAAATTCGAACCATCGGGTTCCCCATTGGAATTGTAAGAACCACTGATGTGGAGGGAAAATGGGTACTAAGCAAACACAAGGAGATGATGGACGGAGTGCTGAAACTTTTCAGACACTCACCCCCAGTCACAGATCTGGGTTGAATCCATCATCGTTCTTTAGCTCACTTCGGCACCCCAGTTCAGTCATAGCTATATGCAAATCAGTCTTGATCCTGTGCCTCATGGGAACTGTCCTGCCCGAACTGCCAAGCCTTCCCTGGACCGGAAACAAGCATCCTGGGACCGGTTTCGGGCTAACAGCCCTCATCAGCCAGGCTAGGTTGAATCCAGTGGCAAAGTGAGCAAGGGACTCATGTCTGGGCATACCCTGCCAACTTAGGGCGAACAAAGCAAACACAAGGAGATGATGGACGGAGCGCTGAAACTATTCAGACACTCACCCCCAGTCACAGATCTGGGTTGAATCCATCATCGTTCTTTAGCTCACTTCGTCACCCCAGTTCAGACACAGCTATATGCAAATCAGTCTTGACCCTGTGCCTCATGGGAACAGTCCAGCCCGAACTGCCAAGCCATGTCTTCCCTGGACCGGAAACAAGCATCCTGGGACAGGTTTCGGGCTGTACTGGGGTGAATGTATGGCATTGTTCTGCATTCTGTCCATCAATTGTTGTTTTTGCATTTGTCACCTCGAGTGGGACGGGTATGCCCAGACGTGGGTCCCGTGCTCTCCATGCCACTGGAGTCAAGCTATCCTGGCTGATCAGGGGTGAAACCCTGAAACCGGTCCTATGATGCGTGTTTCCAGTCCAGGGAGGACCTGGCCTGGCAGTTCGGGCTAGACTGTTCCCATTGGGCACAGGGTCAGGACTGATTTGCATATGGCTGGGTTCAAACTGGAATGGCATGGTGAGCAAAAAAACGATGGATTTAGGCCCAGATCTCTGTACTGGGGTGAATGTATGACATTGTTCTGCATTCTGTCCATCAATTGTTGTTTTTGCATTTGTCACTCCGAATGGGTACTGCCAGGTAAGCATCCTTTAGATCGAGACGCATTATCCAATCTTTTTCCAATAGAAGATCTCTCATTAAATGTGTGCCCTCCATTTTGAAGTGGCGATACACTACCCAAGAATTGAATTCCTTGAGGTTCAAAACTAGTCTGAAACCCTGATCTTTCTTTAGAACCAAGAATATTGTACTGGTGAAACAGTGAGGATGGGGAACCGTCTCTACGACTGCCACTTTTCTCATCAGAGAGCTCCCTTCTTCGTCTATGAAAGACATCTCTACTCGGGGAAAAATGTAGAGGTTGTGGTCTGCATTTCTGTTGAGGGGAGGAATAAAACTCTATCTGCAATACCTGTACCGTCTGAGGTACCCAAGGGTCTTGTGTCAAACTCTCCCACTTGTGTAGAAACAAAGCTATTCGGCCTCCCACCAATACTTCCCCAGCTTGAATCAGGTTTACCTGTATAGGTTTCTCCAGCATTGTTCTGTCCTCTATAACCGCCTCGGTTTTGCTTGCCTCTGCCACCTAGGTTACGAGTGGGATAGAAATTTGAGCGGTGGGTTCCGCCATGTCCTCGCTGATCGAAACCTCTGGAGGTCTGGTTGTAACCTCGGCCGGTCGCTCGACCCCTTAAGCGTCCAGCCCTGGTAAAAAGGCCAGTGTGGAACACCGTTTTAATATTAGATTGGGCTTTGTCTAGGGCCGAAAAGGTAGCCACGTATTTTCCAAGTTCTTTGACGAATTTGTCTCCGAACAACAATCCATTAACTAAAGTGCCTGCCTCAGTAGTGTCCATATCCGACAGTTGTGGATCGATTTTCATTAAGAAGGATCTTCTGTGTTTAGTCGAAAGGGCCCAATTTGCATTGCCCAAGAAGCATAAGGCTCCTAATGCCCATTCCAATATTTCAGTTGGGTCAAGGGGAGTATTAGAGTCTTTAGCTCTAACAGCTAAAACAAGAATTTTTGAGAGGGGTCCAGATATGTCCAAAAGCTTATCTTGCATCCTCTCCATGCCCTATCTAAGCCCTTCTTGGGGTCTTTGGTGAATTTATTCAGGAAGGTTGCCATATTGGGGTGTAGTTCTGAGGTGTCTGCCACCTTGCCTAAAAGGGAGGGTCTAGGACATTCTGATTTGAGTGTAGTGCACACTTCGCGCTCAAAACCCTGTCTGAGGTTCTCTTGAACTTAATGCGCCACTTCTATGAAGGCACCCATTCCGTCGACCTCGGGTGAATGATATTTTTAGGGTCAAATAACAGATTCTTATTAGGGTTTTTAGAGCTCACGTTGTGAGTTTTGCGTTTGCATTTTGTTGCTCTACTAGGCAATTCGGTGTCTTGGTCAAAGTCTGACGTGTCCGGCGCGGCAGGAGAAGACTCCTACGTCTCCCCTGGGTTTGAGAGGGAGGAATTACCAGAAAGCCCATGTAGTGACCTGGGTCAGAGGGCACTAGGACCCTGCACTCGAATGATTGGGAGGGGACAGGAACCGGACACCACTTTCGGTCAGGGAGTGGGGAGGGCACTCTGGACACACGAGGGCACAGGAACAGACGTGCATGTGGGCACAGCCAAGACGAAGAGAAATAAAGAAGTGCATTACCACCTACCTGTATCTGTTACTCGCGACGACACGACAACTGGCGACGAGAAGGTGGGATCCCAAGTCACCACCAGAAGCGCGTGCCCCACGACATCCAAACGGAGCCAGGAGTCCACCCTGGTCCGCCGACCACCAAGAAGCGGCGACGCGACGTCGGGAGTCCACCCCAGTCGCGAGGAAACGAAACCAGGAGCCTACCCTGGTCCGTCAGCCCCCAAAGAAAGAAAACGCGAAACCGGGAGCCCACCCCGGTCGCGAGAAAAGCGGAGCCAGGAGCCGACCCTGGTCCGTGTGCAGGAGCCTGTAGCGACATTGGGAGCCCACCCCGGCCGCATCAACAAACGTGAGGTGAGGAGAAAGAAGAAGGGCACCCGACCGTGATGAGGGCCGACCGCCGACTGTAAAGAGAGACCCGAGCATCCCGCGTGTAGATTTCAAGCTGAAATCTCACGAGAACTCGGCGGCCATCTTAAATCAGGCGGAAGAGCCAATATGAGGCTGGAAGAGACCCGGCGGCCATTTTGAAGTCAGGCCATAGAACATACAGCAAATCTCGCCCCACAGAAATCACGGCGGCCATTTTGAAGTCAGGCGGGAGAACCAATGAGAGGCTAGAGAAGGCCAGGTGGCCATTTTGAAGTCAGGCAAAGACAAATACATAGAAAATAAGGAAAAAGGTGGAAATAAAAGGAAATTACAACCAATAAAGGTGAAACAAAGGAAGTAAAGAAAAAAAAAGGGAAACTACTACAAATTAAAGGTGAAACAAAGAACTAAAAGACAGCAAAGGAAGACGCTGTACACAAAGGAAAGAAAGGCACCACAACAAAATGACGGAAGACGCAAGCGACAAGAATAGCGCAAATGCAACGTTCCGCAGACCACTACCGTTCAGCTTGTCGGAACCACAAACCGGCATTCGGTGGGAAAGGTGGATACAGCAATTCGAACGATACATGCGTGCCAACTGCAAGGCATATACAGATGACCAGAACATAGATTTGTTTCTCAACTTCGTAGGTGATGAGGTTGAGGACCTGCTAATGACTTTTCCCCAAGATCAAACAGCAACATACAAGGGAATAATAAAGTGTCTCACAGACAAATTTGACCCGCAAAGAACTGTAGATTTCGAGAGGTACACGTTCAACACCACGTGTCAACTAGCAGAAGAGTCCCTCGACGATTTCGCAACCAGACTGCGGAAACTAGTAACATATTGCGAATTCGACAAGTTCGACAATGAACAAGCGATCAGACTGCGCATCATTGAAGGCTGTGAGTCAGTGGAATTCCACGCACGAATTCTAAAGGAACCGTCCTCGCTCGAAAAAATACTGACCATGGCCCGAGCGGAGGCCAGAGCAACAACACATGCAAGACAGATGGAACTGGGAAAGGCGAGAAGAGTGGAACAAGCAAACCGCGTAACTGGAAATGTCAAGAAGAGAGACAATACACCACCCGCAAGAAAGAAGCAAGAAAGAACGTGCTATCGATGCAGACTTGAATTTCCACATACCGGCGCATTCCCGGCAATGGGCCACAGATGCAGGAAGTGCAACAGAGAAAACCATTTTGCGAGTGCCTGCATGAGTGGACAATTTAAAAGTGAGCGAGGAAGACCGGCAAGATCACGGACAGTGATGAGCAGATACGCAAGGCACATGGAAACAGAGAATCGCAGTCCCTCAGCTGAATCGGATGGAGCAACCGCGCCAGAGGCTGCAGAACAACTGTATCTGATGTCAGATGAACCAGCAGAATCCTGCACGCCAGAACACATTCATCGCGTGGAAAAACATCAGATAAAGAAGACAGCGACAGTGAACAATGAAGTAGGAAACACAGCACAAGCTTCGTGTTAGATAGCGGAGCTACATGCAACATCATGTGCATGTCGGAATATGAGAAGATGAGAGTGAAACCGCCACTATCACCGTCCACTGTTGATGTATTCACCTGGGGCTCGAGAAAACCAGTAGTGAACATGGGGAAGTTCACAGAGACACTAACTTACAAGGAAAGGTCAAGCAAAGAGGAAATACACGTACTGCGAGGGGACATTCCCGCACCCTGTCTGCTAAGCAACGTCACCGCACAGGTGATGGGGCTCCTAGCAATGACCTACAACATGTCAGAAAGACAGAACATTCTGAGAGAGCATCCGGCCATACTACCAGGGCTGGGCAAACTAAAAGAAAAACAAATAACGGTGCATATCAATGAAGCGATAAAACCTGTGGCTCAACATCACCGAAGAGTGCCCATACATTTGCAACCACAGGTAGAAGAAGAAATACAAAGCCTGCTGGCACAGGATATCATAGAGCCAGCCGACGGACCGTCTCCCTGGGTGCCTCCGATAGTAGCAGTGCCAAAGAAGAACACCTCAAACATTCGCATATGCATGGACATGAGAGTACCAAACACGGCAATTGAGAGGGAAAGGCACCCCAGACCTCATCTCAATGACATGATCAGCTGTCTCACTGGCGCATGCCGATTTTCAAAACTAGACCTGTGTAAAGGATACCATCAGCTGGAGCTTGACCTGCAATCACGGTACATCACTACCTTCTCCGCTCACATGGGTCTTTTTCGCTACAAACGACTCAGTTTTGGAATATCATCAGCAGCAGAGATATTTCAAGAGATCATAAGGCAAGTAATAAGGCCGGTGAAAAACAGTTTGAACTACAGTGATGACATCCTAGTGTTCGGCCGTTCAGATGAAGAACACGACAAGGCCCTACGCGAAGTCTGCAACCAGTTGGAACAAGCAGGCCTAACTCTAAATGAAGACAAGTGTGAACTGGGGAGGAATGAACTAGTATTCTTTGGTCACATCTTTTCAAAAAAAGGTATGAGGCCGGACCCCAGCAAAGTGGAGACACTGGAAAAGGCAAAACCTCCAACAGAAGTAGCGGAAGTGAGGTCATTTCTTGGTCTAGCAAGCTACTGTGCTCGCTACATAAAAGACTTTGCCACGGTGAGCAAACCCCTTCGGGATCTAACAAAGCAGGGTCAGAAATTTCTCTGGACACAGGAATGCAATAGGGCATTTGAGGCCATTAGACACGCATTAATGGCTGTGGATCATCTTGCCTATTTCGACCAATCGCTATGCACTGAGCTGACCGTGGACGCCAGCCCGGTAGGGTTAGGAGCAATCCTAGCGCAACACATGCCTGGGAGAGATTCGCCCAGGAAAATTGTCGCATATGCAAGCAAAAGTTTGTCTGACATCGAAAGGGCATACTCCCAGCCAGAGAAGGAAAGCAGTGGTATGGGCGTGTGAAAACTACCACGTGTTCATCTACGGGAAGCCATTTACCATCGTAACAGACCATCAGGCCCTAGTGACAATATATGGAAATCCGAATGCAAAGATACCGCCACGCATTGAACGATGGGGAATAAGACTGATGAATTATGATTTCAAGATCGTGCACAAGCCGGGAAAAGAACACAACCCAGCTGACTACATGTCACGACATCCCTTACCACAGACACCAGAGAACTCGTCAATGGCAGAAGAATACCTCAATTTTGTGTTAAGGCAAAACACGCCTGCACCCATAACAATTGCGGAGCTAGAACAAGAGACAGCGAGGGATGCCACAATACAAGCAGTGAAAATGACAACACGACAGCAGAGATGGAGACACATAAACAGCAACAGTGCTATGGGAGAAGGAGTCAACAGAAAAGAAATGCTGGCATTCAAAAACATACACGAGGAACTCTCAGAGACAGAAAAAGGAATCATACTACGAGGGACAAGGATAGTCATGCCAAATGCACTACGTCGGCAGACTGTGAACTTGGCACATGAGTCCCACAGAGGCATGGTAGCAACAAAAAAAATGCTATGGAGAAAGTATGGTTCCCAGGCCTGGATCGACTGGTGGAGAACACTATCATAAATTGTCACTTAGGCCAAATAACAGGATGACCAGCAAAGCCAGAACAGCTACAGATGTCGGAGCTTCCAGGGGCAGTATGGACAATGTTGGCAGCAGATTTCTATGGGCCACTGGACACGGGAAATTACTTGTTAGTGGTCATTGATGAACACTCCAGATTTCCTATAGTGCGACACGCCTCGTCAACATCGGCGACGTTGCCAATATTAGATGACATATTTGCAGCCTGGGGTTCCCCACAAACAGCAAAAACAGACAACGGTCCTCCTTTCTCAGGAGAGGATTTTTGCAAGTTCATGGACTACCTAGGCATTAACCACCGGAAAGTAACGCCTCTGTGGCCGCAAGCAAACAGAATGGTGGAGAGGTTCATGGGGAATATAAAGAAAGCAGTCCAAAGAGCAAAGTTAGCGCAGATCTCCGTAGGACAAGCGCTCTGTCAAATACTAAGAGACTATCGAAACACTCCCCACAGCTCCACGGGACGATGTCCAGCAGAACTTGTGCTAGGAAGGACAAGCAGGACAAGATTGCCCCAACTAGAAGCAAAGGCGCCACCAGAGCACAACAGCATTGCAGTAAGAGACCAGGAGGCGAAAAACAAAATGAAAGTCTATGCGGACGCCAGAAGACATGCCACTCCATCACAACTGAAGCAAGGGGACTCAGTGTTGGTGCGCCAGCGGCAGTCAAGAAAATCAGACAGTCCATTCTCTGATAAACCATTGACAATAATAAACGTCAAGGGGCCAATGATAACAGCTGCATCGGGCCCCTACCGGATCACCAGAAATAGTTCTCACTTCAAAGGACTAAAGACAGTGGATGATGGCGGAGGAGACACAGCAGAAAAGAACAACGAAACACATGGACAAGAGGAAGCTATGGACAGCAAGGGAAGAAGGACACACAACGGTGAGAGACAAGAAGAGGGATCACAGAAGGAAACGGAAAGAGCATGTCCAAGAAGAGTGAACAAAAAGCCAAAAAGACTGATTGAGGAAATGTAACGATGGGGATCATTCTCTCTCTCTCTCTCTCTCTCTCACTTGCTCGCTATCACTTGTCCGTCATTTTCTTTCCACAAAGGGGGAGATGTAGTGACCTGGGTCAGAGGGCACTAGGACCCTGCACCCGAATGATTGGGAGGGGACAGGCACCGGACACCACTTCCGGTCAGGGAGTGGGGAGGGCACTCTGGACACACGAGGGCACAGGAACAGACATGCATGTGGACACAGCCAAGACGAAGAGAAATAAAGAAGTGCATTACCACCTACCTGTCCCTGCGTGCGTTACTCGCGACGACACGACAGCCCAAAGGGGAGGGAGCCGCCATATCCATGGTCTTTGAGGACAGTGGATGCCACTTGGGATAAAATTTCTGCTGAGGAATGGAATGAGGGTCCACCCAATGAGGCATTGAAAGCTCGTTTCACATAATTTTTTAGGGGTTTTGTGAAGGGTTGCAAAGCTTTAATCAAAGCCCTGTTAACTGAGCCCTGTACATGGAAATCCAGAGCTTCTACCAACTGCTCCTCCATTTGGTGCTCGTAAGGCACCTCTTTAAACTTGGCCTAATCATTATAGTCTGCACATTGATCAACCTCCTCTGCATAGTAAACCATTGTGCTAATGGAGGTGTGGAGGAGGTTCATGGGGGGAAGCAACACAGGGGTGATAAACTACTTCAAACCAAAATTAGCTTACTTGTAACAAACTTGTCTGTAACATAAGTATTTATTTCTGCACTGTTTGAGTGTGGAGGGAGCCACCCCTTAAAATTCCCCAAAGGCACAGCCTTGATGCATTAATTCGCCCCGACGGGCGTTCACAGGGACCGAGGATTGAGGCAGCAAGGCAGCGCGTGCGCGAGGAGCTGATCGGTAGATAGAACCCGATCTGGCTGCTCGCGCATGCAGTAGACCGTGGCAATCGAAAGAGGACTGCCTCCTCGAGCGCGCAAGGCGCGTCTGTCCCGCTCCACTGAGCCACCGGTACTAATAAACACAGAAGTACCGCTGAGCGCGGTCCCCAATACACAATAATAAGCATGCAATCATTAAACCATTATACCAAAACAGTAACCATATGCAATTATATCAACAGAAGTAATGTCGCATGTACTTAACTCGCTGCATAGTAAACCATTGTGCTAATGGAGGTGTGGAGGAGGTTCATGGGGGGAAGCAACACAGGGGTGATAAACTACTTCAAACCAAAATTAGCTTACTTGTAACAAACTTGTCTGTAACATAAGTATTTATTTCTGCACTGTTTGAGTGTGGAGGGAGCCACCCCTTAAAATTCCCCAAAGGCACAGCCTTGATGCATTAATTCGCCCCGACGGGCGTTCACAGGGACCGAGGATTGAGGCAGCAAGGCAGCGCGTGCGCGAGGAGCTGATCGGTAGATAGAACCCGATCTGGCTGCTCGCGCATGCGAGTAGACCGTGGCAATCGAAAGAGGACTGCCTCCTCGAGCGCGCAAGGCGCGTCTGTCCCGCTCCACTGAGCCACCGGTACTAATAAACACAGAAGTACCGCTGAGCGCGGTCCCCAATACACAATAATAAGCATGCAATCATTAAACCATTATACCAAAACAGTAACCATATGCAATTATATCAACAGAAGTAATGTCGCATGTACTTAACTCGCTGCTGCAGCAGCAAAGAAAGATGACCGACAATGGTTTTCTGGACATTTATACCTATGGGGGTAATGTGATTGGTGTATACAAGGAGGGGCAGTCCTTCCGGGTTATGCTGTTTAAAGTTTATTGGCTGCTGTATTTGCTTCAGTAAAGAAAGAGAAGCATAATACAAAGCCTCCGTGGACTGACATAGAATTGGCAAAAGGGGTGTTGTCTTGAAATACCATTGTGAAAACATGTCTTATGTGCTTTGGATTCAACATTATAGAAGCTGTTTTTAATAGTCAGTGCACTCAATCTGTTTTTCAAAGATCACTGTGATAGAGCGCAGATAGCACTCTATTTGTATGAGTGCACTATACTCATGGTTTAAACGCACTTCCATACATTCGTATTGTGTGCAGTGTTTTTGATGATTAAGAACCATTTAATTGAATCATTTAATGTTGAACTAGTGGACGTATTAAGTAGAATTTTGTATGTATTATGATTCCTTCATGCATAATGTGCAGGACAATATTATTTTATATATCGTAACTGTGATCTGTTTAAGTTGCCTGAAACATAGGCCCAAAAGTTCTCCTTGGTCTCAAGAAATAATGAATTAATTGATTGTTGTGTTCGAGGTTAGCATGTTCTCACCCTGTTGCAGGTGCAGAAATACACATCGTTATTTTCAGAGTTAAGGAGAGACCCGGAATGCCTTTGAAGATAACTGGAAGCGAGAAGGGAGGATGCTTTGCGTATCGGGTCTGTCTGAAATCCAAGGTCACTAGAAGAAGATAGCTTTAATTAATTTTGCTCCATGAAAAAGAACCAACTACTGTATAGAGGTCTAGTGGAAAGTTTTAGAAAAGATGACGCAATGTTGATTGAATACTGTCTTTTTGTATGATGCGCAGGGACAGAGAGACCAGACTTCTGCTAGCTTTCGGAGAAGACGGAGCATCTTAGAGCGAGCTCCATAGCCTTAAGCTAAACAACCCATTTGACATGAGTACTTCTTAGGAAGTCACACATGCTGACACCATTGGGGAACGATACAAGAGAGACAGGAAGGGCCCTCATATAGAATAGTGTAGGGAAAGATTTCAATTTCTTTCAATGAATCGAGAGCTGAATATTGCATCTATTTTGTGTTGCATTGTGATTTTGGAATTTATAATCATTTGCCTTTTGGGCCGCATTACTTATATTAGAAAGATCGGCTCTGTATTAATTTTTCTGTATCTCTATACTTTGCTATTGAGATGTATTTACATCCAATTGTTTTTGGCCTTATAATAAATATTCAAACTGCACTTCGGAGTCAGTGATCTTTACAGGCATGACAATTTTGTTGATATCTGTTTAAGCTGTTTTCCTCCCCTCAACCACTTTAGGTAAATAAAAGATCGATCGCTTATGCTATACCAGGGCTTTAAGTGGGCCGGGTCTGTCCGGGTCTGAGCACCGGCAGTTATTTTCAGGGGGCCTCGAAACGGGTCTCTATCGGGCTCTATTTTCGGGCCTCTCAAAGGTAGTCCGTTTTCTTTTTTTAGGTCGAGCCTATAGCGCGGGAATGCTACTGAGAGGAAGCACGACTGGCACGTAGGCTTCCGCTTTGCTTGTCTCCCCACCTCAGCTCATCACATAGGCAGGGGAGTGCCACAGAAGCAGAAGTGGTGCCATAAATATATAAACGTGCTCGCGCTGCATAATGTTAAAGTCCACAACATGCGAGCCTCACTAATTCTGTGCTATAAGTGCTCTGGTTCAAGTAAAAAAAATGCTTCATTATAGCACTATCGTCAATGACCACACTGGTGCAGTCCAACTTCCAGCACGGCCGGCAGTGGTGTCACTTAGTTAAGAGCCTGATGTTTTTTAAACATCTACTTTTATTGAGATGGCAGGGCGCACGAATGGCTTCTAAACGTGCCATCCCTACAGTCAGTGGTATATGAAGTGGAGTGCTGCCTGTGTGGGGAAGCTGTAGGCAGGGGACGCACAAGCACAATCTCACATAGCACAACACTGGGTGCGAGACCGACTTTGGGGTGGCCCTTTTCTCAGAAAAATAAACATTCCGGCGTTTCTGATTGAACCAAGAAATGATACATAAAAAATAGCTTGTGCGATTCTTCAGTATTCCTTTTTAACCTGGAAATTCAACTTCCAATGATTAATAATGTATATAGCTCTAAAATGCTTTCCACTTGTTTCCATTTTGTATGTGTCGCTATTATCTTATATTTCAAAGGGGGGAAATCCCAATATTGATGATCTTAACATTTTTTTTTTTTAATTTTACCTTTCTTGCTATAAAAATATCAGACAGACCGGTAACTACTACTCATGTGTCAACCCGAATGATTGCACCAGTTCACGTGCCTTCTCACTGATGAGTCCACACCCTGCTCCCTTAAACTGGCGAGGTGCACACATGGCGCATCATACAATGTGGGGCATCTTCAAACACTTCGAGCTTTTGAGCTCACAGAGGTCGCCAGCTGTCATGTATAGACTTTTACATGTGGTAGGGCCAAAACATCAAGCCTCACAATACAGAATATATTTCCTGGCTCACAACAGATGTTGCTTATATATGATATGTTGACCCACCCCTGTCAGACAGCTATAAAATGCCATTCCCTTCTAGATTTCTCTCTGCTCTGATCCAGCATGCATAGGTGTCCACCATTTCCAAATAAATATCGAATATCAAGCTTAGATTTACTTCATCCTAATTCAGATTCGTTTTCAATTACTTTTTGCCATACTCCCATGCCAAATAAGTAGCTGAATCCAGCATCCACGTGGGCATAAGGAAAAGTAACACAACAAAACGTGTATTTGTAAAGTGCATGTTCACCCTGAAGGGTATTGTAGGGATGGCAAATGATTACTTGTAGTTTGTCCTCCTTTTAAGGTTTATAAATTGTTCTTTAATTTTAGGTTGGGAATGTTGTCATGGCCCATGGGCCAGGAGGCCACTCACCTGTGAAGCGAGATAACTCATAGTAGTTTGTTTCATCAAGCCAGGGTCACTAACCCAACCCAGGAGGTGCTCCATAATTGTCTAGATTGATTGTGCAGGACCTCGACTCCCTCTAGTGAATGATTGTTGGTGAATAGCGTTTTTATAACTGATTGCCTATGTTCTATGGAGCTCAGACAAACAATTTGTGCAATGGCGAGGGTTGATGGGTCCCTGTTAGAGGACCTCACTAGCATTGCTTGATCTCCAGTCCATCTTCAGCTCTAGTCAGTCAGTAAAGGAACCATAAGGAAGCTTTTTTTTACGTCTCGCCACGGCAGCGCTAGCACTGTCTCTTCTACATATGCTGGATATAGGCATAAAGCTCCACCCACTTTACGCCCACCTTTTTAATTCACTCCAGTCACAGTCCTTTGTAAATGGCTGCTTTTCATTAGTCAATAGGCTTAATAGTCCCTCCTTAGTACCGCATTTTCTCTTCTTGTAACCTCCCATGAGGACACCCTCTGTTACATGTCACTTGATACGTTTTAATTACATCCTCGGAGCACTATTTTCTTAAATGTCTACACACATTTTTTTCCTGTTTGTTTACTTTTGCTACAATCGCGGCACCCTCAATTTAGCTTTAAACATCTTAAGCTAAAGCCCGGATGTACAATGGCTTCAAAAGTAAAGACAGATTATTTTTTTTATCTTTTGCTTTACTTTTGAAGCTCTGGCAGTACTGAAAGTTTGAGCTATTGGCGTTGCATTAATATTAGCAACGCCAATAGCTCAAACTTTCACTCATGCGAGACCTATTGCATTGCAAATGCTTGTTTTTATTGGACTGCAGTGAGAGCATGCACATCGATGTGCGCATGCTCATTTTGCTCACTACTGAGAAGTGGAGGTCGAGGCATGATGTCATAACGTCATGCCAGGTGAGCCGCGTTGTAGGAGGAAGGGAAATCCTTTTTAAAGAGAGCCATTTTCTCTCAGGATTTCCCTTCTCGCAGCGCAGGAGCAACCTCGTCGTGGTGCCAGCCTTGACATCGTGGGATGATTAGGAGAGAGACGACCACAGGCTGCCTGCTCCAGCACGACCCTGCTCTGACCTTTCACACTGAGCGTCAAGGCTGCAGTGTAATCCAGCATCAAGTGAAGCGCAGAGAGAGGAACTAGTCTGCGTGATCCTGCCCCAGCCCTAACAGCACCAGGAAGTTAAAAAGTTGAAATCGATCTCCTGTTACTACATTAAAGTAATACAAGCATATACTTGATTCCCAAAATTAATGAATTTGTGCCTTTATAAAACAAGCATTGGTAAATGGAAAAAGAAAAAAAAAGATGAAATCGACCTACTTTTGGGAAATCCAGCAATAGATTTCTAAGTAATGTAAATAATTTTTACATGTTTTTTTAAAGTGTTTGGTATTTTTATGGCTTATTCTTAATAAATATACCTTTTTGCCTATTTTATTATCCTTTGCTGGATGCGACTTTATGATTTTCCTAAGCACACAATGCTAGATATCTTGATTTAGACCACGCCCCCCTACTTGGATAGGCCACACCCCTTTAAGAGGTTGCCCCCGCCCCTTTTAGAGCACCCCCAGTTTTTTTTTCCCACTTAAAGCCCTGCGCTATATTTAGTGAGACTTCAAGGGTGCAAGTTAGCGTAATCAACTGTGAGTAGCCTAGGAACAGTGTCGAGTCCACAAAAACATGCTTGTTATAACAAGTTTGTCCAATATGTTCAAGTTGCAGTTTGTCACTTGTTATTCTCATATTGGCCATGAGGATTGCTCGGACCCCACTTCTGGAAATTCTTGTCCTGCCCCATTGCTGAAAGTATTACCGCCCCCACCCGAAATTTGGCTCTAGTTGCGCCCCTGCCCCGACTTCAAGTCCCAGTATTGAAAGAAAATATCTGAACTGGTGTAGCACATCACGCACAGACGCCATCATACGTGGGAAACGAGGCACCTATAAGACACCTGTCTGGTGAACGGCGAATAGAGCATAACAACGCTTGTGTCCGGGTTCAAAGTATCGCTGGCTCTGATCACCGAAAGACAGCATCGCTGCTAGTCTGCAGCCACGTCACCGCCTTCCCCCCCACCTCCCATGCAAAACCGTGGATAAGAGCAGCACGGCCTGCACAGGCAACCAGAAGCCAACACCACGCAGTTCACTCAGTGAGAGGCCCGTGGATGACGGCAGCGGGGCCTGTATAGGTATCAAGCCCCTCCTACTACGCCCGTCACGCTGATTGCACTTGGTCTTCTGCCACTGCCAGCGAAATCCCGCCCAGCCTGCGAAGCGCAGGCGCACGTGCTGAATCTACAGCCAATGAGAACATCGAAATCCTGTGCGTGCAGCACACTAACAATGTCAGAGGTGCGCCAATGCTCCAACCACAGCTAGGCTTATACGTCACAAGTCCCTCCTACCCCTAGACGACTCTCTCAATGTCTTCAGACAGGCGATTGGCTGCCTTTCGAGCCGGAAGTATTGAAAGTACCGATTAATGTCTCCCGTTCAAGGCTCAATAAGGAACTACGGACATTAGGCTGGATTTACGAACGATTAGTGTCAGCAGCGGGCAGGTGGCCACCTGAGTGGTCAGTGGCGAGTCTGCCTGCAGAGAGCTGCCAGTCAGCCGTACCTATGAATTTCCTGATTTGACTAGCACGGTGTAAGCTGAAGGTCTGCAGTGTTTCCCTAAACAGAAGGACATTCATCATTGACACACTGATTCAAGGTGTTGGCGTCTGGCAGTGTGGCTGCCAGTGACAGGTGGGGAGCCATGGATGACTTGAGCTCCATCAGCCTGCTCTCCCTGGCTATGCTGGTTGGGTGTTACGTGGCAGGGACCATCCCGCTGGCTGTCAATTTCTCGGAGGTAAGGCATTTCAGGATCTCTGGGGCCAGCTTCATGAACACAAAACCTTAGTAACGTTATTTAGGGTTCGAATGTTCACTATAGGACCTGCGTGCTGACCTACGTGTTGGACAGGAGCCCGGGGGGGCTATCTATCTACCTAAACCATATGCCTTTCCTAGCCCCTCATTCCTAAAGTGAACCTGAGTGTAGACGGCGTTTGCTTCAAGAGGGCTGTAGGGGTGTTGAAGAGGCTCTGCGACTTTGACTCGGAAATGTCGTTCATTTTGAGCCTTACCTCGCGGCTCCTCGCATTAAGTTATCTAGCGAATTGCTTGATTTTCTCCTGATTAATTTCTTTTATGCTTCTTATGGGCTGACGATTGCACCTTATTGTAGAATTATTCAGGGCAGGCCGCTGATAGTTCCGCACGGGGTATTTAAAATGTTTATGTTCAGTACTTCAAAGCCTGCTTAATTCAATATCCATATTTGTTTACGCCAATGTTTCTAGCAGATGGAACGACGTGGCAAGCTTGGCAATGGATATTTTAATATTAGTAGGCTAGTTGGATGTTTGCATAACACTTCAAAATATCTAGGTCGCGTCAAAAGTGTGATAATTATTATTGTACATCTAATCTCTTTTATGGTACAATTGAGAATCAATGTATTTTAAAGGTGCATTTATTTTTGTAATGTAAATCAATATTATCTCTTGTAAAATACAAGGAATCTTCCTAAATTTGCCTTCTGAATTTTGTATAGTTTTGTTTTCCGGTTTTTGTTATAGCCAGTGGCAACACGTCTTCTGCTATTGATGCCTGTATTCTCCTATGGCTCAATATAGGAAACCGTTCTTTCTGGTGCAGTATCTGGCTTTGTGTCCTAATAACATAGTGAGCTACATTTGCTTTTGAGGCTAACATTGGCAGCATAGCAATTCATTGCAAATCGCAAGAAAAACGGGTACCGAAAAGGGGAGCTCCACCATACCTTATGCAAAGAAAATGTAGGCCTGTTTCAAACTAACCTTCATCACCGGACCAATAGATTGTTGAACAGTATTGAAAATTCAGCAACCAATTCTTACTTTTTTTTCTTCATAGAACCAAAGCAACCTGACGCCTTCATATGGTGAAAACTGTGGATTAATGGAAGCCAGCAGCCTTTGCTATAGTTAACTTCACTTACGTTTTATACCGTGAGCAATCCTATATGGCAAGTTAATTCAGTGGGCATCTGATACTACACTAAGGTGTCTCTAATCATTGCTGAGCGACAGGGCTCAGTAATTGACGATGGGTAGATACACCTCTCTTACAAGCACACCGGGCTTCCATGCATAGCCCCCCTCCCTGTTTTAATGGTTACGTTGCAGTTTGTGTGTATTATCAATCTGAGTGTCATGGGCTCCATTTTCAACTCTACCCTGATGATGCTCAGTTTTGTGTCCACCTGAAGGGGTTGTTGCATGATCATAAACTGCAACAACCACTCTGCTTAGGACACCTGTTACTAACAGTCGTAGGATTTTTTGGTAATGGCTCAAATCATTTTGAGTAAATCATTTGGGAGCAGCTAGTTTAGACTTCTGCTTTTTGCTTGAAAGTGCACTTTGTTTGACTCCGTTTGGCTTTTAGTTTTTTTTAGAATTCTTTATCTCTTAAAGTTGGGGAACAGCCACAGTATTTTCTTGAATCCTACCACTTACCTTGGCACCTTAACTCCATTCACAGCTTCGACCTCGTGTAACACTACGTAACTTGGCTTTTAAGTTAAAAGGTATTCATTATTAAATGCATTTCCCTGAGTTTCTTGCCTACTTAGTACATTTATTTGAACACTTGTATTCAAATTATTTGTATTTGTTACAGATCAAACATATAACATTTTCACCTTGCTGGCAGTATTGGTTCAATTTTGACCAAAAAGTCTGTGCTGTTTGAATGACCCCCATCTTAGCCCTGTCCCTGTGACTGGGTAATTCCTTCAGAAACCTGGATAGCTAAGCCCTGCATCTTTGAGAAATGTAACACCATTTCATAATCTACCAATTTAAATCTACACAATTATGCATACGTGTCTATACTCCAGCAACTCTCATTGTCTGGAATTACTTTAAAGAGTAAGTAAAAATTACTGCACTAACTAAAACCTCAGAGCGAGTTCCACACATCTTTAGACCTGGTTCTCTGCTGACTCTTGATTTCTGTAGAGATCATAGTTTAGAATTTTAATTTGCCCTTAAAGTGCAGTGATATAAAGTCCCAGTACATCTACAAAATAGGGTCCAGCTAAACTCCCCTGCGTGACCCTCTACTCGGTGCAATAACTGAGCCACTGGCCGCACTCCAGTTCCTGAATAGCCACATTTTCTGTGAAGGGCCTCTGGGTGTGGAGCACGCACTCCTGTAGTGCACACTTAAATAATAAACAGTTTTGTTCGTATTTGAGAACCAATTTCTTTTAAAATTTCCCGGCACTACCTAACGAGGCACAGAAAGGGATCTCCTCACATCTTCCATGGCCGGCATTGCTTTGAAGCAGCCTCGTTCTGCATTTGAAGCTCTACACATTCAAGTATTGTAACACAAAGTTGGGAAACATTTGAGCAGGGTGCCTTGGTAGTATTTTTCTTTCTCTGAGTTCCACTTGGATTCCTAAGGTCGAGCCCACCAGCCTGAAAACATGCAAACAAACCTATTGTCAGTTTTCCATGAATTTACAGTGGGATTAAAGACTGCCCATTGCTTACCATTGGTTGGCTTTGTCTCTCGCTTGCTTCTTATTCTATGGCTTGCCTTGTCCAACTTGTTTGTCCTCCTCATGGAGTTCAGCCTCTTTACTTGTGTTGTCAACTGCTTGCATTTAGGGAACTACTTTTCTTCTTGCTTAAGTGCCTTATAGGAGTGCATTTATTTTCCAGCTGTCTCCCTGGTTTACTTCTGTTCCCCCGCCGCGCTCCATGTTAATCCTCTCATCCATCTGCTTCTTCCCCCCCCCCCCCCCCCCTAGTGCTCCGTGTTGCTCACTTTCGACCATGTGCTTCGGCTCCTTCCCAGTGCTCTGTTGCTTTTGCCTTTTGCCCCAATTTTGTTCTCTCCCTCGTGTGCGTCCTCCACTTCCCCCTCCTTGTAGCTCCTTCCCTTGTCTGTTTCAGTTCCTATACTCCCTCGCCCCCACCACCCCAATCTGCTCCTTTGTTGCCCCCTCCACTTTTTAATATTATATATTTTAATTAATTTCTGCCCAATAACACTTTTTTTGTTTGTTTACCTATCTCAGTTCGGTAAAAGGAAATTGCACCCTCCATGCGTGCATGTTCAAAATTACACAGTTGCATCATCATGCCTTTTTTTAAGGTCTGGCTTGCCAGTTGTAATATGATTAGGGCTCCCGGGTTTTTTTTATTTTTATTTTTTAAATTTTTTATTGAAGACATCCAACACATACAGAATCTTTATAAACAAGGTTTATCCAATCGGCATTTCAAAACATATGTGCAAGATGTCTGATATATATCTTTACGCCCTCCACCCCTACTAATCTAACCAACCCCACCACCCCCTATCCTACCCCTACCTCCCCCCACCTCCCCCCACCCCAATGGAGCCCATGGCTGTAGCTCTAGTTTGAGCTATAACACGACCTTGATATATAATCCATGGTAAAACCCTTAACCCTTTCCGTGCTCATGACGAGCTCAGCTCGTCATGCTGCGCGGTAGCACTGTGCGCATGACGAGCTGAGCTCGTCACGACCCCACCCGCGATCGGAATGTCCAGCATACGAGCGGAATTCCGATCGCGGTCAAGGGGTTAATACAGTGATAACCCAAATAGTTCCAAAAGTCTAAACATTTTATACAAATCCCTTAACTTATAACAGCTCAAATCAAATCCCACCCTCATTCGTCCAATTCGTTATTGGCAGCCAGATTGCAAGCCCCTTCCTTTTAGCATTAAGCCCCCTTCGTTTATACACCTCTTTTTCCCAACGGTATGTAGCCAGGAATTTCCCTAGCCAGCAATAAACTGAAGGGGGGTCCTTATCCAGCCACACACTAGCCAAGGATAGCCTAAACACTGCCATAGCTGTAAACAGAGCTCGATTTGGTTCCGACATGGCTTGGTTACTAACCCCCAGCATAATTACCTGCGGTGAAAGTTCCACCTCATACCCCAGCATGCCTTTTAAATATTTACCCACCTCAGTGATTAAAGGTTCAAGTCGGGAGCAAGTTGCAAACATGTGTACACTATCAGCGGCATAGTAATCGCATCGAGAACAGAAAGAACCCCGCGAAGTTTCCCCATTTTGCTATACGAGCTGGGGTAATGTACAAATTAAGCCAGGTTTTAAAACACTGCACTTGTAGGTTTGCCGAGAAGCATGCCGTTTGACTTAGCAAGAGAGTCCTCGCATACCTCTATCCCTGCTTGCAACAAGTTCTGCCAGCGATTAGTGTGTTTAATGAAATCGCCCATTAAATTACTAAGCATTTTGCAGAGGGGAGATAATGATGAAGGTGTCCCTAGTACTGCTTCAAGTAAGGGGATTCTCTGACAACTGGGTATTTTTTAGAAACAAAGTCTCTAATTTGTAAATATTTAAAAAAAAAAAAACTTATTGCCTATCCCGAATTTGCTCTTAATTGCGTCAAAGGAAAGGATATTGTTATCCTCCATCAAATCCCCAATATGCCTTACACCTTTATCCATCCAAACTTTCATATAACCATCTTGTAAAATTTCAGGTAATAGGTTATCTGCCAGGGGAGAGTATCTATGTATCCTACCTAGTTTAAGTTTCTTCCTAATGGACGTCCATACTTTAAATGATCCCAATAAAACCTTAAATTTCACTCTTTTAAAATAAGCGAAATCAATATGCCGAAGAAGGCAGCCGACGGAATCCGATCCCAACAGTAACCTATATATAGATGGGCTGGATGTTTCCTCAGTTGAAGCCGACTCTTTCCCCAATACAACTGCCATTCGCTGCAAAGCTGCTGCCCAGTAATAAACCTGGAGATTTGGAACCGCCCAGCCACCCCGACTTCTAGGTAGGGTCATAAATCTCAACGCTCTTCCGGGGGCGATTCCCGGCCCACAAAAATTTTGAAATTATTTGGTCAAATGCCGAGAACCAACTCTTGTTTATTTCAATTGGGATAGCTCTAAAAAATAAAGAATTTTTGGTAAAAATAACATCTTGATAACATTGCATCTCCCTAAAAGTGTGAGATGCAAATTGTTCATTCTATTAAAATCTGTTTTAGTCTTGTGTAGCAGAGGTTCCAGATTAATTTGTGTAATTTTATCAATATTAGCAGAGATCTCAACCCCCAAATATCTGGTGCTTTCCACTATCCGTGTATCAAACATAGCCACATTTGAATTTTTAACAATCATTGTCTTATCCTCGTTATGGTGATACCCAGAGATTTTACCAAAATCTTTTGACTCCCTTTCAACCTCTTTAATGGCCTCTGATGGATTAGCTGTGATTATGGCGAGGTCATCCGCATATGCAAGGATCTTAGTGTCCCCACCCATAGAAGGAACAGCTGAGATCCTAACATTCCCCACAATTTTCCTGATTAAGGGATCTATATATAGAGCGAACCGTAACGGGGAACAGGGACACCCCTGCCGCGTACCTCTTGTTATTTTAATTGGCTCTGATGTATGCCCCATCATTGCAGTTCTAGCCACGGCATCCTGATATAAACATTTAATTGCTCCAATAAAATCCTTCCCCAAGCCATTTTTCCCCATAACTGCCCATAAGAAGGGCCAGGAGACCCTATCAAACGCTTTTTCAGCATCAAGTAATATTGCAGCCATAGGGTCTCCTGACACTTTCGTGTAGTCAAACAGCGTGATTATACGTTGAATATGATCGGTCGTGCCCCTACCTGGAACAAATCCGTGTTGAAACGGGAAACTAGTTTTTTAATAACCGCGGCTAATCTAGTTGCTAAAATTTTAGAAAAGATTTTCACATCACTGTTAACCAGCGTGATTGGCCGATATGAGCCCAATTCTATTAGGGGTTTACCTTTTTAGGGAAGACTATTATATTAGCGTTCTTCCAAGAATCAGGAATCAGCAATTCTACTTGTGCTCTGCGAAATACTTCCAACATAAGTGCCATGAGCTGTATCTTAAATTTTTTATAAAATTCTCCTGGAATCAGATCAGTGCCTGCAGCTTTGCCTGAAGAGATAGAATCTATTGCTGCTATAAGTTCATCTAATGTAATTAAAGCACCGAGACTGTTTCTCTCCTCAGAAGATACTTGATTGAATGATGGCCCTACTAAATAATCCTCAATATCACCATCTTTGTTTTGAATATCCTCAGTGTATAATCTTTGGTAAAATTTTTGAAATGCAGTAAGAATAGCATCAGGGCTATTTACCACGCCTATGCCAGGATCCCTGATTTCACTAATCCTGGTCTGTACCGTTTTCTCCCTAGTACGTACAGCAAGTAAATGGCCCACTCTCTCATTATTCTCATATACCCTGCTCCGCCATGCAGTATATTTCCCGGCTGCTTTTTTGGTGGAAATCTCAGTGATTGCGGACCTAGTGATTATAATTTTTGATTGAGCAGTCTCCACGTCTCCCCCTTCGACTAAAACCTTTACTAAATCAGCCTCCGCCTTACTCAAATCCTCATACAAGGTACGTACCAAGATATTATCCTTTTTCTGTGATTCCCATCCATATTTTGATGTTTCCCCTCTAATCCCTGCCTTCAATGCATCCCAAACTATGCCTAAGTCTGTGCTCCCTAGGTTCTCTGCTATAAACCTAGGAATCCATTCCTTAAAGTGCTGTCGATACCCCTCCTCGCTTAGTAAAGCCCTATTAAATGTCCATCGTGACTGTGGAGGTTCTAGTCTAATATCAATTTCTATTACCAGGGGGTTGTGATCAGACATAACTTTTGGATATTTGCTAATCTTACAGCCTAGTAACACCATCTGGGACACAAAGAAATAATCTAATCTCGCATGCACTTGATGTAGTGCGGAAAAATATGTAAAACCGTGGTCATCCCCCTTCTGTTCTGCCCATACATCCGCAAGCCCATGCAATGACCTAAGTTGCATCAAAGATTTAAAAACCTTAGGTTTACGACCTTGGTACATCACCCCCTTATTCCTAGATACCTGACAGCTCATATTAATGTTCATATCCCCACATATAATCAAAGGTAAAGGCCAGCCCACTAATTCAGTGTTCAGCCATTCGAACAATGCCGGATCATCCAACACAGAGCCATAGATTGAACAAAGAGTAAACATCTTATGGTCAAGGCAACATTGTATTATTGCCCATCTCCCCAATTTATCAGCAGAAGAGCGCGGGAAGCAACCCAATCCTTTCCTTGCCAAAATTGCCACCCCTCTTGTCTTCGTTGTTTGTGTTGTGGAAGCTATAATTTGATAGCCCGCCATCTCCAGTACCCCCTTTCTACAAGCTTCGACATGAGTCTCTTGAAGACAAATAATGTCTGCCTTTAAGAATTGGAGCTCCAAACTAATTCTCCTTCTTTTAACAGGGTTATTCAACCCGCATATATTGATAGAGGCTATTCTGATCTTCCTAATTGAAAGAAAAAAAAAAAAAAAAATAGATCCATACCAGATAACAGTGCAATTAGTAAAAATATCCATCTCAAACCAGTGCTCAAAGACCCACCCAAGGCACCACCCCTCACCCACAGGCTCCAACCCAATCCAAACCCCCCCCACCCCGTTCAAAAAGGCAAAAAAGGTCCAAGGACCCTTGTGATGCCTCCTGCATGATGTGTGCCCCTAACCACCTCCTACAAAAAAAACCCCATTAGAGAGAGAAAGAGAAGACAAAAAACCCAGTTTTCCAACTCTACGATTTAACAATCGAGTCTTATTTCTTAGAAAGTTCTTGCAGGAACTCCTGTGCCAGGATCTCGGAAGAAAATACTCTAATCGCCCCCTTACATATGACTTTGAGCCTGGCAGGGTTCATAAGGAAGACTTCACAAACCAGTTTCTGAAATGAAGAGATCAGCGAGTGCAGTCTCCAACGCCTCTCTACCGTAGCATGACAAAAGTCAGGCCGGACAAAGAAAGAATGCCCCGCTGCTATCCTCCTTGCATCGGGTCTTGCTTTTTCAAATATAGACTGTCGGAGGAGGAAGTTACCGAAGAATATGAGGATGGCTCGTGGTCTATCATCTTGCCCAGGCTTTTTTTTGAGCATCAAGGGAAATCGATGCACCCGCTGTATTTCAGACTCCCAGTTCCAATGACCTAGCTCGGGAAAGGCCTCCTTGAATAGCCTCAATACAAAGCCCCGGATGTCATCGCCTTCTGCTTTCTCTGCAATCCCAAGTAAACTGAGGTTATTGCGGCGTTGTCTGGTTTCAAAGTCCTCCAGTTTCCAGAGAACATCAGACATCCTGCTTTCGTTAGATTCAGTTAATCGATTGGAGGTTTCGGCATTGCCCTCCAGTTGCACAATACGTTCTTCCAAAGCTGTGGTACGTTCTGAAGTCTCGGTACAGGCTTTGCTAACTTTGCGCACAGCCTCCTGTAATTTTCTAGTGGCTAAATGAGCCCTCTTATGTTCAAGACGCGCCTCGGTCTGCATTTGCTTCAATGTAGAGTATATTAAATCCATTGTCGGATGTTGAGTTTGTGGTTCCGCAGTGCCATGATCTTCTATCGCACCCTCTGGGGCTGCAGCTTGGACTCCAAGCTCGTCCTCTAGACTCCTCCTGAACTGAGTGGCAGAGTAGTCCCACTTTAGCTGGCTAGACTGGCTATAGTCCGACGTAAACCCCCTATCTTTGTCTGATTCCTTTGTACTCCTTTTCTTTGTGCGCACAGGTATACGTTTTTGCATAGCAGGTTTAGTGAGGGGGGTGCCACTGTCCCCCTCTGTGAGATCTCATCAGAACCACCTTTGCTACTGGTATTAGACAAATCCGAATCGTCAGTCAGTGAGTAGAACTTTTCCCCATAATCCGGTGTCCTTAGATATTTGCCAGCTGCTTGGATAATAGCCTTAGGTTGCTCCTTATGGGCAGTAGTGTGAGTTGCATCACGTACTTCATTAGAAATAACATCCTGAGGTGTAGAATTCTCGGTTTGCCTCTCTTCTTCAGAGATACTTTGTGCGGGTTTTTCTATGTTCCCCCCCAGACAGAGATGCGGACCCTGCAACAGTCTCTGTTAATTCGGGGGAAGTCTCTACTAGATTGCCATCATTTTGCAAGTCTTCGCTCAGTGCCAAACTCTTGGAGTTGCTTACATTAGCTCTAAAAGAGGTATTGCCTTTACCCTTAAATACCTTCTTTTCGCCAGATATGTTAGGGGCACCCCGTCCGACAAACATCCCAGGAACAGTTGGTTGCTTTGGTCTGGTAACCATCGCGCCGGGACGCTCACCACCGTGCTTCCCGCTGGGAGTTTCCTTGGTCAGCCCTTCCTTGTCCAGATCTGCTTGCCGATTGTCGCTCTGACTCAGGCTCTGATTCAGCCCCTTCCCCTCTGCAGCTGCACGCCGATTCAATGATGTAGCCTTGACCCCTCCAGTCGCGCTACCGTCTCTCGTCAGCCCTTTGGTCTTTGGCGGCATAACTGCGGATCCTAACAGCCTCTTCTCCGCTGCAACAAAGTATCGATTTACCGTACCGGGAGCAGATGGATTCTCTCGTGATACAATGTATTGGCGGGTTGTCCCGGGCCTCCTCAAAGCCGCCTGGCTAACGCCGGATGCCGCTGATACTGCTAAAAGTAAAAGCCTTGATGCTCGAGCCGTCAGTGCACCGATCAACGACAGAAGCCTCATCAGCTTTTTGCTCCGCAACCAGATTACAGCCGGATTGTAGCCCCTGCTTGCTGCAAGGTACGTGCTGAATAAATGTTGCCAAGTTTATGTTAGAATATAAAGTTTTTCTCTCATTTCCAGTAACTGAATTGCCGAGGTAGGAAGAGCGGCTCCCCACAGCTCTCACACAGCCGCCATCTTGCCCTCTCGTGTCCCAGGGCTCCCGGTTTTATGGTATTTATTTTTTTGCCATTTCTGTCTGTATTATCCATATTTATTTTTTGGGCATTTTATCTGTATTTATCCACATTTATTTTGGCAACAAGCAAAAGACTACGCTACAGCTAGTATTTTTCCACATTTATTTAAATTGACCCCATATTTATGATGGAAGCACAGATCCCTGCTTAAATCTTACTTTGGGCTCCTGTTAAATGGCGTTGCTAGTTCATAGGAGATGGAATGGGGTGTCCAAGCGCCTGCATACCCTAACGGGGGACCAGAAACGCTCTAGAAATGTACCACTGATTGATTGACTGTAAGACAAACTAACCGCTAGGTTCAGAAAGGGCGGATTTCCTCCTTCCCGCGCACACAGCAATGAATATGTTGTTCCAAATTCTGTGATAACAGTGATGGTTTGGAAGTCAGACATATAGTGCTTTATAGCGCATTGTGCCTCGCTTCTGCTATTTCTAGGATATGCAAGTAACATGTCTAGTTTCTCTTCCCCTTTTGCTCTGTGCCCATGATCTGCTCTCCACCTGCTACCCTTGGGCACTTGGTTTTATCAAAATAAATTCTGCCAGTTACATGATGCCTTCTTGAACAGTGGCGCTCAGGGGCGGTTGTACCAGTGCAAAGGTTAGCCCTGCTATTGACCCAGAGTATGGAACATCGGTATCCTATAGCACAGTGGGTTGGTGCGGCTGTTGTGTACGCCAAGTGGGAACTCAGGCCATGTGACCAATTTTTAGCAAGGCTACTCCTCCTTTCATCCTTACAAGATGCCTAAGGCTACTCCTCCTTTCATCCTTCCGAGATGCCTGCTACTTTCATGTGGTTTACTTTGCTGAGAAATAACATTCCAGCATGTTCCTTGGAGCTCTAACACTCTACAGCCTGCCAGGCTCTCAAAGGGTCTGACAGTTCAGGCGCGCAACGCCCATTGGGCTCAAAGGGCTTCAGCCCCCCCCTTCCCCCCTGTCGTGTGTGGCAGCCCGGACTGAAACAGCTTCCCGGGCACACACACAGCCGCACCCGAGTACTTCACAGGTCTTTAAAAGACCATTTACGCGTTAACGAGGCTTGTTGTTTTTCACCTCTCTTCTTAGAGCCCCTGCAGCTACACTCTGCATATTGCTGGAAGTGTCAGCCCTCCCCCAAATTTTTAGTAGCCCCTCCCGAAATTTGGCTCTAGTGGAGGGGGGGGGGGGAGGTGTGCCATGTTGTACTTTTCAACCACGTCTCGACACTCCCCACCCCGAAAAAACTGACTCAAAACAGAAAGTTCACAATTACAGTAGTGGAAACGGGACTGCTGGTGTAATGGGTGTCGAGGGAGATAAAATGAAGCCCCATTACAATTACTATCTTGTCAGGTCACTCCAGAAACGGCACCTTCTCCTCCAGAAGGTGAGGCTCACCGATCTTCAATGCAGCTCTCCCGCGATCAGAAGGAAACTTCTCCGCGAGCAGAAGCAAGCTCCCATAATTAAACCTGCCGTCTTCCAGGAAGGTCAGTGGTGAAATAACACACGCCAAAGTATGGCAAGCAACAGTGGGCATCCAGGGAGTCAGGAGGGGCCCCGGCCTGGCTCCATACTGGGGCGAGAACGGAAAGGAATTTCAAGCATCAGGAACAGGGGCGTGGCGCGGCAACCCTGAAGCACGGCAGCGTGGCAAAATTTACTAGTATTTTGCCGTTTCTAAATATAAATACAGACAAAGGAAAAATAGTTTTCCGTCTGTATTTATATGTAAAAATCCGTATAAACGGAAAACCGGGAGCCCTAAATATGATCAACCTAAAAAAGAGCTTTCATGTGTACTGTAGAGAGGGTCTTTGACTGCGCTCACATGCTTATATCGAGGAGTACATGTTTTGATTGAGCAGAAGTTTTGTGCTTCCCCAGAAAAAAGTGCTCTTCCCCTCCATGCAGCTGTGATTCTTTTTTTTTTTTTTTTTTTTTTTTTATCAAGTTGCTTGACCCAGCAGCGATATGGCTGCCAGAGGTTGAGCGTTTTGGACATGTTTTAATGCTGTTAAGGTGTCCTAGATAACTGGATAATTTACAATGTTTGTTTTTCTCTGACAGCAGCACAGATGGGAGAACTTCGGTCATGAACAAACATTGGCAAAGCCAATAGGTTTTACCTATACGAGAGCTGTTGGTTTGCCAATGTTTTTTAGCCGTGTTGTACAGCAGCGCGGCTAAAAGTTAGTGGAGCTTAGTACAGTTGTGGTTTTAAGTAACTAAAGCGTCAATAGAAACAGCAGATAAGGTGAAAGCAACCTAAATAAGAAGCGGTCTGCCTCTGTTAAAAGTAGGAAAGCACATTCCATATCTAGGAATAATACTGAAACGCTTAGAAAATAAAAAATAGTGTATTGCAAAAAGACTAGGAAGAGCATGTGCTTGGTCCATGCTCCAGGGAGGAACTAACACAAGAAAGAAAGATAAGGCTCCGGCAGCTAAGCAATCAAAAGATTGCAAATGATTGACCATGAAAACAACAAGTGGTATGCCTTGCAGCACAGTGCATGCGTTGTGTAGGAGAGACCTGAAAATGTACTGCAGTCTCAGCCAGGGCTGGCTTAAGCGCTGGTGGCGCCCAGTGTGACAATCTATTCTGACAACCTCCCCCCCCCCCCCATGACCACTTCCTCGGATTTCCTCATTACCATCCACAAAAGTGCCCCTCATCTCTCCATGACCCATCTCTCACCTACATTTCATTTGTTTTAAAGCTCTGGTAAAGGCTGGCCTTACTAATTGACTCGGCTATCCACATAAAATACAGATGTTTGCAGCAGGCACTACTTTATGGCGAGTGTAAACTGCCACTAGACAAAACTCCAATCTCAATCTCTAGCAGGAACAAGAGTTATCTTGATATTTTTATTGCTGCCTGAAAGATGGACACACAAGGAACTCTGGAGCAGGTGCTTTTAAATCTTAAGTTATTGCTAAACACAGCGCCCTCCCCGGAGGACAGATTTGTCATTTTATAACTATATGAATGATGGTTGCCAGTTTAAGTGCACCTGAATAGGCCAGTTTTGGGTAAGGGGTAAAGACTTCATTGGATAGTCGTGCCAGATTTCATAGCTTTGATTTATTTATTCTAAATGTTATAACAAAGCCAGTAGACCTGACTTACTTATTGTGAAAAGCATGTGCTCAAGACATTAGGCTAAGGATGGATTGCTATTACATTGTGCCAAAGGCAGGTATTTGTTACATATAATTTCAGAATACCATAGTAGACAAGGGTTCTGGTGTTGGTGATCCAGTCAAACAAACCATGGGGTTAGAAGATATGCACTACAGTTACCCTTATTAGGCTATATTAGGAGGGATAGTATTTTGCTTTGCCAACTGTATTTTTGTATACATTTGTATTTTTATGACTGTATGCCGGATGGCTGCCTTGTGGAAAGGTTATGCGCGGTATAGTAGGTTTGTGTTGGTTATGGTGACCATCCAATGGTAAAGGCTATTGAACTGCTTTGTTTATTATGAAAAGTAAACAACAAAGGCAGAAGAACTGGCATATTGATTGTGAAAAACATGTTAAAGTCAATAAGCATTTTAAAGGTGGATAGTTATTACTCTGTTAAAGCCCATAGATGGACATTTTGTTACATGGAATCTCACAGAATACCGTAGTAGGCAATAGTTTTGGTGTTGGTTACGCCCTCTGACAAACCATGGGTAGATTATTTGTACAGTGAAAATCCTTGTTAAACCCTGTTACAAGAGAAGGTATTTTGCTTTGCCAACTGAAATGTTGTATAAAATGCAATTTTATGACTGTCTGCTTGATGCTTCCCTTGTCGAAAAGCTTAAGCTAAGTAATAGGAAACCTCGGTTATGGCGACAAATCAATCATAACCGCTACAGGCATGAGAAGTTCACTAGGAAAAATATTTTCAATGCCATAGGTCAGATCTGTTTATTATGAAAAGTTATGATAAACCAAGTAGCCCTGACATATGAAATGAAAAAGCGCGATACAATTACCCGAAGGTGTCAAGGCGCTTGATTGTTAAAAGCATATGTTAAAGCATATGTTAAAAGTCCATAGGCATTTAAGGGTGTATTGTTACTTCTCTATGTTAAAGCCTACAGATGGGTATTTTGCTTGATGAAATGTCATCGATTACCTTTGCAAGAAAGGATTTTGGTGTTGGTTGCCACCTCTGACAAACCGCAGGGGGATAAGATTTGCACTGTAATAATTAATCGTAGAATATCTTATTAGCTGTCTGCCAGGATCCTTAAATATTGCATGTATATATCCATATATATATATTTTTTTTTTGTGTGCTGATGTAGCACATGGTGAATACAACAATTAGTCGATGGATGGATTACTGGATGAATGTGTGACAGAGACCATGTTTGTTGACTTATTGAGTTTTCAAACCCATCAATTACACAAAAGGCACTTTCGTTCATAATGTAGACCTGTTGGCCTTGCCAATACTTGTTTTTATTTTATTTTTTTCATGTTGTACAGCATGAATAAAAGGATTTGGTAGGCAAAGAGATGCGACCTATTGGCTTTGACAATGCTTGCTTTTTTTTTTAAACATTCTTCAGCTATTGGAGAAAAGCTGTAAGATGCAACTGATTAATGACTGTTGTACCTTAATTATTCAATAGACTACTTCTCTGCAGACTCCAGAGATTTATTTTCTGACCAGTATTTCAGAGCATGTGGTGGTAGACATTAAGTCAAGGAAGCTATCTCATCTATCTCAACATGCTGCGTGATTCAAATGCAATTGCGTGCATGTTTATTTGAACTGTGGTAATATGGCCAAAAGAGTAAGCTCGAAGACTGTTTGTGCTACATCTTTTGGTGATTCAACACAATTTAATGAATACCCTCAAGGAGGATTTTGCCATAATCAGGCCTGCATGTGCCTACTACCCCGAACAGAGAAATTATTCTGATATGACATGCTTTACATTCGTCAGCAGGCCTGTCTAAAATTGGCTACAGTTGGGCTTATTTCGCCAGGTTTGTCATATGACGGCTTAGTAGCAGATTACTTTCTAAATAATATAAATAGTTATTACACAGTAGTAATGAGAATCTGAAGAGATTCTAAACCTGAGTCAGCATCCTTTTTTTAGGTCTTCCGTATGTTGTGATTGACTTATCAAGAACCTACTTAGGGTTAGGGCCCGCCCATTGCTTATCATTGGCTGGCCCTGTTACTACTTTTCTTTTGTTTACTTCTAATTTGATCGCTTTCCTTGTCCCATCTTGTTGTTCTTGTGTTTGTCCCTCTCCTGGGGCATATGTTCTTTGGCAACGTTTTTGCTTGGCTGACTTGTATTCTTCCACCGCTCACTTTTAGGAAACTACTTTTCAGGTCGAGCATTCAAGACCTCTTGTATATACTTTAGTATATACTTATATGTGTATGTACTTTGTGGGCTCTGGAGATCAGCCCTAGGCCTTGTCTGCTTCCGCTTAGGGACTTTTTTTTCTGTTCAACTGCCTCTATTTAACTGTCTTGATAGAAAACGACCAGTAGAGGTCAGTAAAGTACCAGAATTGCTTTCTGCTGAGGGACTTTTTTTTTTTTTCTGGCAACTGCCTCTATTCAACTTTCTTGATAGAAAACGACCAGCAGAGGTCAGTAAAATACCAGAATCACTTTAGCATTCTCTAGATTCCAGTCCATAGAAATTGTCTTCCACGAGCACCCGTAGACAATAATATTGTTTTCAAATCTTGTATTTTCAGTGATATGACCACCCAAGGCCCTGATTTTATATTAAAAACAGAGCTTTGGACTATACCATTTCCCACTGAAAGGCAATATTTCTCTCCATGTGTTCCCATACCTGGCGTATCACGCAGTTTGGTGCTTACTTTCCCTCCTTGTTAAAGAACAGTAGATGTTTCAGCACCCAGGCTAATGTGCAGCATAGCTAAATACATATAAGGTCCCAAAGGCGAGACCGATTGTATTGCAAATGCTTGTTTCTTCTTGTTTAAGCGCTTCATGAGTGCAGCTGTTTTCCAAATCTCTCTCCCTTGTGTGCTTCTCCCAAACACATGCCGCTTCCCTGTGCTCCTTGTTGCTTTCACGCTCATGTGCTGCTCTTTCTCATGATTTTGTAGAGAGACTACGAGGTTGATAATATCATGCCCCAGTGTTACCTTGAGATGTAGCGGAATATGGCCACTTACTGAAGGATCACTTGTTTGTTATCTCTTATCAATGTTCTTTAGAGCTCCATGTGTAAGTTAATCAGGGGAGGGCAGAGCATGGATCTTTGAGACCTGAAGTTCAGTGTTCAGATGCTGGAGGTGGTCCTGGACTGACGGTGTAAACCATTTCAGTACAGTGCCAGCAATAGCCAAAGCAAGGCAATATTGTATGCTTGCGAGCTACATTGTCCTATGCATTAAATGCCACTGAATGGTAGTGGTTTCTAAATCTTCCTTGTGGAATTCGGCTGAGGCCTGAAGGTTATATTGTACTGAGAGGAGGATCCACTGGGGAGCAGTCTTCTATTGTTATGTTATGTTATGTTAATCTAACTTATAAAGCGCTCTGTTACCCGAGGGTGTCCTGGCGCTAAGCACTGCCTGCTGAACCTGAGGTAAGTTGACACAAGGAATTATTGGTCAAACAGCCAAGTTTTGAGACCCTTCCTGAAGGAGAGGAGGTCTGTGGCACTCCTCAGTTGAAAAGGAAGCTCATTCCAAGATTTGGACGCACTGTTAATAAAGCTTCTACCTCCCCAACCTGCCTTCTTCACAGTGCTAATTGTGACTTTCTTCGCCCCCAATGATCGTAGCGCTCTCCTAGGAATGTACCACTGAATTTTTTGTCGTAGGTAGTCAGGACCTTTGCCATGAAGGGCTTTAAAAACGGTACACAGTGCTTTGAAACGTATTCTGTGTCTGATAGGAAGCCAGTGCAACCGTTTGACCTCTTCCTTTACAGAAGCGAACTTTGAGGTCCCTGACAACAATCTGGCTGCCGCATTTTGGACCATCTGGAGCTTGTTAATAAGTTGTTTTTGAGCGTTCATATAAAGCCCATTACAGTAATCCAGCCGGGACATAACAAGGGCCGAAATTACTGTTTTGAGGCCATTTATGTTGAGATAGGGCTTAGCCTTGTTTATGATCTTTAGAACATAAAAGCAGGCCGAGGTAACTGAGCTAACTTGGTCGCCTAGTGTCAGCTTATTATCCATAAGCACTCCCAGGTTTCTGGCTTTCTCAGTAGGTGTGGGGCATGTGCCAAGGTCAGCCGGCCACCAGTCTGGGGTCCACAATTGCGGATTCTTCCCAAATTTTATTACCTCTGTTTTATTGGAGTTGAGCTTTAAACAATTTTCTGACATCCATCTGGAGATGGCAGCCATACAGTCATGGAAACGGGCACCAGTTTCCTTTTCAAAGCCCTCCCTTAGTGACAACACTATCTGGGTGTCGTCAGCATAGGAGGTCAGTTGACAGCCGAAAGACCTGATATTGATTATATACAGTACATTAACTACAACTTTTAGGGCATTAGGATTGTGCTAGTGTCTCTGAAACGAGTATTTTATTTTGTGGGAAATGAGCTTTTAAGTTATATAACTACTCGGGTATTTCTTTCTTAAAAAGAACCACTGTGATTGGATAGAAGCTTATCGGGTTAGCAGGGTTATTTGAAAGTTTTTTTAAATAGCCTTTTTCCAGGCTGCTTGGGAATTCTCATAAATTGGGGATACATTAATATTCCTGAGCCACCCATGAACATAGCCTTCATAAAGCCTCCATTAAGAGCCCTTCGGCGATGAAGTTTGATCCTTTGAGCACCGTGAATGAGTTGTTTTTTCCCCCCCAAGTATTTTCAAATGTATGAGGGAGAATTCTTGAAAAGTAGTCAGCGATTTATGCTTGTGGCCGTGTGCATGAGAGACTGTGATTGTGCAATTTAATTTTGTGGATTGTCTCTGCAAAGAATTTTTGTAATTTAAAGTATGTTTCCATTAAGCGCAGGATTGATTTCACAAATGCAAGGTGATTTCAGAAATGTCGCCCCTTAAAGAGCTTATTAGAATGTGTTTTTTGTTTTTAGTATCGGGTTAGTTTCAGCTATGGCTTAGGAAACTTTGGACCAACTAGCATTTCCATTATGTTGTTAGTTTGAAGAACATTTAGACATCTTTCGATTGGATTTTGCTCTTGTCTTGTTTCAAACGCAAGCGTGTTTCTCTCTGTGTTTACTGCTTTCGAGGGCCACAGGCTGTTGAGATGAGACCAAATCGCATTTGTTAAAGACTTACATTCAATTAGGTTTAATCAACATAGTTAAATCCCTGGAATTATCAGACAGTCTCAACTGGTCAAATGTGTCAATTTTCTCATTTTACAATATAAACATAATTTCTGTAATGTTTGGGATGCAATGTTTGTCCTCCACTTCACACTGGTTCACACTTGACTGAGGTACAACCTAACTTTCCTTTTCTGTTTGCATTAATGACTCCAACCATTCAATGGCCTCCACTTTCTGCTGTAGTGAGTCTAATTATCTACTTATTTCATCCTTGGCGGTGATGTTTCTCATCTTTTATACTACTGGTTGAGACCCTTTCTTTAATTTTATCTCATGACCTCATCCCTCTAAATATCTGTTTCTCTTTGAAAACACTGAAGTTTCTCTCTCGAAATGTCCATATTCTTCAATTGTGTTACAGTGCTTATATCAGCAAAATCTTTCAGGATTATTGTTTAAATCTCTCTAATGAAATCAGCTAATTATACAATCTCAGCTCAGATGCATGTACTTTCCCTGTCATGTATCTGTAAAGTTGACCTGCAATTGTATTAGTTTTCCTCCATAACCAACCAGTCTGGTGTCTGGTCTCAGTAGCTTTACTTTCTCTTTGATCTGCGTCTCAAAAAATTCCTTAGATACTAATGTTAGTTTTTCCCCAGAGTCAAATCGCATATACACTTCATGTCTTTTCACTCTTACTGTGTCGATTGGTTCGACCTTTCTTTCACTTAAATTTTGCAAAGACATCTGTTTGATGTGGTCTTTTACTTATTTAACTTTCTCTGACCGTTTTGGTGAGTGAATTACTTCCCCCCCGTCCCAATTTAGTTTTCACAACGCTTTCAAAGCAGGGCATTCTCTATCATTAGCTAAGCGGTCTTGATTGCCACATTTCTAACACGTCATATCTGACTTGCCATCTCACCTTTTGGTTTAAAACCTATAATTTGTACATTCTCCTTGCATTTGCTCTTTTTAGTTCCTCCAAGCATGCTACACCGTGCAGTCTTTAAAAATATTTTTGCAGTTTGCATTATTTTGCTTAATTGGGGATCGTCTTTTTAGCCATAATTGTTATTTTACCTTTTCTGTTACAACTTAACATAAATTGATCTCTAAATCTTTCTTGTTAGTTTTCCCCGAATTTGCAAGTTGTCCCTTACCTTCTCAAAGCTGTTGCAAACTCTACATATTATTCACCCCTTTGAGTTACAAAATAGAGCAAACTTTCACTAAAATATGTGCATCAAGTTTCTTGTATACAGATTTCAAATTCATTAAATTATTTATTTCTTCAGTTGAAAGTTCAGGCAAAACTCATTGTTTTCAATTTTTCTCATTTTATAATAGGTTCCTCTGGGGATACCAAAAGGAATGGTCAAGGTGTCTGGTTTTTGCATTGTGACAATTGCCTAGTGAACTTTGAGTTAATAGTAGTGAAGTTAGTTTCCTACCAAACAGGTTGAAATTATACATTTAACCCAGCACACAACAGACCTACATGTCACAAGTAGGCAACATCAACTACCAGATAAAATCTGTTATCGAATCTGAAACCTGAATTCGGTCTTCTGAATTCTCCCACTATGCTGCTGTGACCTAATAATTTCGTCTTCCTCGTAAAGCACTGCTCTTTCATTTCATGATACCAATTGGTACAATCATAGCCAGTGTCGCTGAACTCAGGATAATCAATCATTCAGAAAAACACTTGGAACAGAAGCGAAAATACCGGGAGGCGTTCCTGGAGCATCTTTTTGGGCTTTTCCAATTCCCCAAATTTTCTTGAAATGGCATGTTCTTCATTGCCCTCTTGATGCACACCTTTAGTCCACAGCTCTTGCCGAACCCTATTGGATGCAGTCCACATATCCTTCCGACATGCGTCCTTCCAGAAGATGCATCAGACGTCCTTTCCTGTACTGCTGTGTGGCTGCCAGCTTCCTAACATAAGAGAACTGGCAACCACACTATTCTTCTGGTGGTTCCTTGCAGTGGTGTTACAGATTGTTAGTGTTGGAGAATATCCATGTCAACCTCTCTGAGATGCAGCTGCGTCTGTGTTCACGCATCACAGGGGACTTGTGTAAACACTAGCACAAGGGTAATGAGAATCAAACTGGTGCCCAACAGCAAAGTTTTTCAGAGTCAAAACCACATTAGAAAAAACACCAAATTTTCTTTTGAGCTGCCTGACGTGTTCCACACACTGATTCACGTGAGCCATGTTAAAACAATATAGTTTTGCCTAAAAACACCAGGGTCTATCCAGACTGGCTACTAGAAACCAAACAGTCCGATCTGGGTTAATTTGCAAAATCCAAGAACTTTGATTCAGATGATCATAAGCCTGTTGCTCCAACAGTTTAGGAAACTGGTGAAGGTGCCGCAGAAGTATGTGGCCTATATAGGAATAACTTCAGCAAAATAAATGCATTAACGTTACAGCTGTCTCATCCCATCCTAATCGTCGCCAGTGTGGAAATGTAAAGCAATAAAGACCAAGCGTAAAACGAGCTACAAGTTTAATTCTTCATTAGTGCTCCATCCACCAGTCCTTCAGGTACAGTGGTCCAACTGAAGGTGATCTGCCCAATATTCTACATTCTCTAGCCAACCATGGTACTTTAATTATCAGATGCTTCAATAAAGGTTTTTCTGAAATAGGTTTGTGAATTTTCCTGTAGCTTTCTTGTGTGCATGATTGTAATAGGTGAATGGTGCTTCCAGCGTAATATTGATTGCATGCACATGTTATTATGTAAATCACATAAGTGCTTGAACAGTCTAACCAGTCTAATTCTTTTCCCTTGTCAAAGAATGCATTTTTCCTTCGCCCACTTAACAGATTGAGCAATTGTGCTATAGATGGACAACATCTTAGTCTACTTTCACTTTCATGTTTAAATTCTAATTTGCACAGGTGGTCTTTAGGATTTTTATTTTCTTTTGAATCCAATGTGTGGTTTATAATGAATAGCCCCATGTAGAGAAAAATTATCCGTGAGGAGGGTTCGTTGTTTGTTCAAAGACTTCCAAATGAAGGTGTGGTCTTCATTGAATTCAGTGATAACCCTCGAGTTTGTTTTTGTTTCTTGGTATCTTCTGTCTTTTTGTTGTCTTCTAAAAGGGTGGTTCTGTTTGTTTTTTCAGTGTTTGCTAGAGGCCTTAATCTGTTCTCATCATATTCTCTGCTTATCAATCGTTTGAGCGATGCTTCTTTGTGAAGAGTGTGCAGCATGAGAAGAAAAATGATGACTTTTCAGAAGCTAGTCACTCGAGCTAACCTCACAAAGTGCATTCGAATATCTAAGTGTGTTGCGATGTAAATAATTGACTGCCAAAGGCTACTTCATCCACAATTGAGCATGGAGCTGTCAGTGCAGACAATGCAAAGACGAGCAGTTCTATCCTTGTGCATACAAATGTGCTCTTCTGCTCATTAAAATGGAAATCAATACAAAACTAGAGTTAAAATTGAAAAGTCATTGGTGAATGAGAAGGCAACTTAGAAATGCAATATGGCACATTTTCTCTCACTCCCAAAGCTGCAAGGAGTGCTGTTTTCTTTCCGTGTTGGGGAACTCAACCGGGATGCTAGCAAGCCCTTCTGAAACCTTCAATTCCAGGAATAGGAAATCAATAAAATTGGACGCAGTGAAATACCACATTTATAAATCTAAATGCAGTGGTTAGTCATTGGGATTGGTAAAGAAACCAAAAGAAGAGCTTTTGAAACTTACAATGTTGCAGCACTTGTACTATTTTGGTTTTAGAGTGTACTGACTGGGTATTTTTTATAAATACTTTTGTGGAAGTATGCTACCCAAAGCTTGCCCCCTCCCCATCCATCTGTGGCCTTCACAGAAAACATACTGGATTAATGTTTTTAGCAGTGATATTTGCAGGCTGTGATGATCACATGGATAGAACCCGTTTAATGACTCCAGTGTGAGTGCTCTGAGAGTGTGGTGATGGAGTAGAATGCTGAAACTGTGTGACCTAGGAGGAGACAATTGTATTCAGCTGAAGGCAAGGAGCTAGTTTGGGATTCACTGATACCTTTGAGTGCTTCTTGCGAAGGAGATCCCCTGGAACTAAGCTCAGCTAGATCAGGTTTACCCTGGGGCCCTTTTCCTGCTGCCCAGGTATCCTGCTCAGAAGTGCTGAAATCAGAGTATAGCCCTTAGTGCACCTGGGCTACTATAGCAGTTCTAAAATGTCCCTCTAGGGGGTGTGGCCAAGATGGCGAGCGGATAGGACGTGTCTGTCCTTGTCTCCCGGCTCACTGCCGCTTGCATAAGTGACCCCCGACTTCTGGGGGTCTCCTAGATTGATCCAAGAGGGGACCACCGTCTGGCGCCATGACTTGGAGAGAGATTGTACTGGCGGGAGTGGCTGCAGCATCGTGAACGGCTGCAGCGAGACGAGACGGAGATGTAATGGCTGGCGCCGCACCTAGCTTCAGGCCACACCCAGAAGGAAGCAGCTAGAGTCCCAGCGGGCGCACACCAGAGAAGTCCCCAGCTGGAGCCGTTGGTTACCGGGGGCTCGTGGTGGGGGAAGGCGGAGTCTTTGACCTCGGGGGAGGTGAGCGGAGAGGCGAAAGGGTGGACAGGGCCGGGGAGTGGCGGCGCGCCCGAGGCCTGCGCGACACTGCCCGCATGGGAGGTGAGAGCGGCATTGCGAGGAGTGGCGGCTGAGCTCAGCCGGCACTCCGGGAGCGGAAAGCAGCGAGATACTGCGACCACACGCCCACGAGCGCAGGCAGCAGCCAGACCGGGGGGGATTGTCCCCGTGGGTGCGGAAGGTGAGATCGGAGAGCGCCGCACCTGAGCCGCAAGGCCTACCATTGGCCCCATGCTACTACGACACGCCGCGGCCTAGCGGAGGAAGTCTGCGGGGCATACAGCCTGCATGGGAGGTGAGAGCGTCACTGCGAGGGGCTGCGGCTGAGCTCGGCCGACACTCTGGGAGCCGAAAGCATTGAATCATTGCGACCACATGCCCACGAGTGCAGGCAGCAACAGCAGCTAGACCGGGGTGATCGTCCCTGTGTGTGTGGAGGGGGAGACATGAGCCACAAGGCCTACCACAGGCCCCATGCTACTGGGGCACGCCGTGGCCTAGTGGATGGAGACTAAGGGGCACTCCAGGCAAAGAGGAACCTCGCCGAGCAGGAAGGTGGGGACAGCCAGCCGAGGTCTGCCACTGACACCAGGGAGTAGGGGTGGAGAAGGAGAGCAGCGGGCCCCCGCCTACAACATATCCCGATCTGCGGTGCACGGGAGGCCCAAGTAGGATCCTGCAATAGTCTCCTGCGAGAAGGCCGGAAGACTGGGGGGTGGAACTCCGAGCCCCACAGGAAAACGGGAGAGCCCCGGCCAGGCGCCAGCAACCTGAGTTGGGGCTATTGGACCTCAGAGGGCCCAGGAGCTAAGGGGCTGCACTGCTTCGGGCCCCGGACTGCCGAGGGGCAGGAGGAATGCTGCGGCGGAGACTGGGCCCTCGGAGCTGAGGAAGGGCGTGCGGGCCGGTCTAGCTGAAGAGGATCATCTTGAACCCTAGCGAGCTTCCCCTAGGGCAAAGAACCCCCACTCAACAGGGGCAACAGCATTTGGGGCTTGCACCGCTTGCTGGACCGTATCCTTAATATGGCGGCCGCAAGGGGGAAGAAGGACCGTACCCTAAAAGATATGCTGACCAGGCTCCCTTCGGGGTGGAGGGCGATGGACAAGCGCACCAGAGTAGCCAATCCGACCAAGAGTCGGGAAAAAGAGGAGTCAGTGAGTCGCTTATTCCTTGTGTCCCTTTTTGCCTCACTGAGAGACGACCTTCAGACTCTTCGAGGGGAACTCTCCAGTGACCTCAAAGAAGTTCGGCGGGAGGTAGACTCTCTCGGGGATAGAGTGGCGACTGTGGAAGACAGCGAACATGCGCGAGACGAGGAAGTGGAGTCCCTGCAACAAGAGGTGATTCGCCTCCGGAAGCAACAAATTGAGCTACAGGCGTACCCTGAGGATCTAGAGAACTGCTCTAGACTCAATAATATCAGAGTCAAAGGAGTTCTGTCGCAGGCAGAGGGCTCGGATATCTTTCAATATCTAAGGGAACTCTTCAATTAGGGGCCCCACAGGACAACCAAATCAAAATTGACCAAGCGCACAGAGTGGGCCTACCGCAGCGTCCTGTGGCTCCGCCTACGGACATCCTAGCATACCTCCCAGTCTTCCAGCTAAAGGAGACCATCCTGCAAAAAGCAAGGGGAAAGCAGTCATTGGAGTTCCGGGGTCCTACTCCAACACTATATCAGGATCTGGCCATGATCACACTTCAGAAAAGACGTGAGTTCCGTACAGCCACTGCACACCTACGCAACCTCTGGATTGGCTAACCTGGGGCCATCCTTTTCGCTTGATCTTTCGGTGGGAGGGTAAACTGCTCCAGCTTCGGTCCTGCAAGAAACGCATGACATCCTGGAGATAGTGGACGCCTCGGACAAAGACTCGGAGAAGGGAGAGCCAAGGCAGCAGCAGAGGAGGAATCGTTGGATGCGAACGGGACGACCAAGGGAGCACAACCAGATCCGGCCACTATGGCGAAGGAGCACCAGGCGGTACTGGAGTCGCTGTCAGGGGAACAACTAGACGATGCCGCAACATGAAACCCCTGGACCATTAAAGCTACACATACTAGTTTGATATGGTGGCAGGCGGGGGCTGCCGGGCCACCACACATCCCCAATGTTTACCTTTCCCAGGGATTTGTGGACTCGACCCGCGGGTCTCGGACTCAAAATGTCTGCCTTAAGTTTTTAGTTATGTTTGCTTCAAGTTTGGTGGGGATCCAGTACTCACTTAAAGAGGGTCAGACGCGCACGAATGGCCTATAGGGGGCGGCGAGAGACCTGTATCATGAAAGACGGCAGGGGTCACTTAGATGATTCACCCAACATTAGTTATGGCGCTACAGGTAATTAAGGTACTCACTAAATGTTAAGGGTCTAAATAACCCCGTCAAGAGGAGAGCGATGTTATCATTCCTCAAACACAGAGGCGGACATTTGCCTCCTCCAGGAGACTCACTTGTTGAGCAAAGATTGCCACTGCCTTAAAGCACGAGCGTTACCACAACAATTCCTCTCCTCCACCCTGGATAAAAAAGCAGGAGTGGCTCTGCTAGATGAGCGCAGAGGTTTAAAGGGAAGGTGGGCCCCAAAATAGCAGAGGTCAAAGGCAGATTTTTACCACACTCTGTCCAAATTGGGGTCACAACCTTGTAGTGGGCTCCCTTTACGCCCGAGCACGGGTCAAGAACAGTTCCTCAAGACAGCGGTCTCAGAGGTGATGTCCACACACAACCGCATGACACTGGTGGGGGGGGTGGGACTTGAATCTGGTCCTCGACACTGGCAGGGATAGGTCTGGCTCAAGGTCTGATCAAGCGGGGGCTCTTTCTAAGGGAGGATGCAAGTGGCTGCAGGAAATGGGGTTACTAGACCTCTGGAGGGAAGCACACCCACAATCTACCCAATACACATTCTACTCGCATGCCCACAAAACCTACGCCCGGCTGGACTACATACTAGGGACCAGGGAGATCCAACTCATCACGTAGGGCACAAACATAGAGCCAGCGGTGTTAACAGACCACGATGCGTTGATTCTCACGTTGGAGGTCCCGCCGCAGAAACATCAATATGGGACCTGGCGACTAAGGCAGACCTTGCTGCAACGGCCCGCAGTTGTACAGCAGCTTACGGACGCCATCAACAATTATCTTGCACAAAACGATACCCCTGATATCACTGTCCCCACACTCTGGGAGGCCATGAAAGCTGTGATTCAGAGGGAACTCGTAGCGATATCAGCAGCCGACAATAAGGCGCGTAGAGAGAGACGGGACCGGCTGACAGCCCAAGTCAGGGAGCTGGAACGCATAGATAGTCGCACAGGGGCTCCCAGGGCTTGGCGCCAACTACGCTTGCGGTGGGCTCAACTGGCAGGGATTGACATCCACAGGGCGGAGTATGCTGCCCTCCACCTGAAACACTCTTTTTACATGGGGGGGGGGGGACAAATCTGGGAGGTTATTGGCAAACAAGTTAAGGGTCTAGAGACAACGGACGAGTGTTCAGTTACTGAATTCCCAGGTGGGAGGTGAGATAGTGGGAGATGAGCAGCTAGCAAACGAGTTCTGCAATTTTTATGCAGAGCTATACTAGAGCGCTAGCAACGCAACACAGAGGCTTATTTGGAAAGGACGAATACTCCAAGTTTGGATGATTCAGAGGCAACCGCGTTAGATGGCCCAATCAGGGTGGAGGAGGTCATCTCCGCTATCTCCCGTCTCAAGCCATTTAAATCCCCGGGCCCAGATGGATTCCCTGCTAGTTTTTACAAGTAATTCTGTCAGGTCCTGGCTCCAGTCCTCACAAGACTTTTTAATTCATTTGGGGGCCCTGGCTCGGTACCCTCGAATATGTTGGCAGCAGCTATCAAGACAGGGAAGGATAAGCAACTCTGTGCCTCATATCAACCGATATTGTTGTTAAACATCGATATCAAGCTTTTTACAAGCATTCTAGCAGCTTGCCTGGGCCCTATGATGCCTGGCATCATTGACCCGGATCAGGCCGGTTTCATCCAAGGTAGGCAGAGCAGTGACAACACGAAGCGCATTCTGCACCTCATAGATAAGGCGGACCACACAAGACTGGAATACCTTCTCCTGACAGTCGATGCTGAGAAGGCATTCGATAGGGTTCACTGGCAATACATGGAGAAGACCCTAGCCCACTTCGGAATCGGTGACCGCTTCCAGGCTTGGGTGGCGAGCTGTTACCGCTCCCCCACGGCAGTGGTCAGGGTAAACGGGGTTTCTTCTCTTCCTTTCCCCATCAGGAGAGGTACCAGACAGGGGTGCCCTCTATCACCCTTGTTGTTTGCTTTATACATAAGAGTCCCTAGCACAGCGAATTAGGGATAACCCAAAAGTTGAGGGCTTCACCTTTTGGAGGCGAGAGACAGTCACCCTGTATGCCGATGACATCCTGGCCTCCGTAAGCAATCCCGCCACATCCCTTCCGGCTTTTCTCAGTGAACCGTCCGCCTTCGGGTTAGCTTCTGGACTCCAGGTAAACGTGGGGAGTCTCAGGCCTTGGGCTTACCAGGGACGGGGGCACACTTGTCTACATTGAAAGAGAGCTGCCCGGTGAAATGGGTGAAGGGGTCCATACCCTACTTGGGGATCCAGCTTGCCCCTTCCGTAGCACCGTTGCGATCCACTACAACACACTCATGCAGCAAATTAAAGGGGAGCTGCACAGCTGGAAGAACCACCGCCTCTCCCTCCTAGGGCGGGTCGCAGCCATTCAAATGTCCATACTTCCGAAGATTTTAGATCTCTTTCTGACGATCTCGGTATCCCTCCCCCCTCCCCCCCGAGAGTGCTACCCACGCTACAGAGTGAGCGTCACAGGTTCGTGTGGATTGGGGCGAGGCCACGCATGAGGAGCAACCTAAGCTATATGAGGCCAAATGGAGGGGGTGGGGTTGGGCATTCCAGATTTGAAGAAGTATTTTCAGGCGGCCCAGATGAGGTACCTAGTAGAATGGAATAGAGAGGAGTCTGAGAAACATTGGTTGTTTCAAGATGGGGCACTTACACGGCACCCCCTCTGCAAGGTTCCCGTTCTCAAAAGAGCAGATAGGCCGCAGAGCCTTTTGGGCTCTCCCATCACTAAGACCGCTCTGGACATCTGGGATTCCGTGGCAGGTCGCGGGGGCTCACCACGTTCCCATCCCCCATGACACCGCTGTTTGGAAATGGCAGTTTTACCCCAGGTCTTCTCTGGGGGGGCTTTTGCGGCCTGGCACCGAACACCATCGCGCAGCAGGTCACATGTTCGAGGCAGGCATCCTCTCTTTTACGCAAATGCGCCAACAGTACAATCTCCCGGAATCTGAGAGACTTCGATACCTCCAGGTGCGCCACTGGTTAATGCATCCCACAAACACAGCCATGGTTAACAGACACCTCACCAAATATGAGAAATGGCTGGTCACCAAGTCTTCAGACAAGCGGCTGATCTCGGAACTATATGTTCTACTTCGCCATCCCACCCCCACACATCCTACTCCGAGTCAAGCTAAGTGGGCAAAGGAACTTGGAAGGGATCTATCTTCAAAAGACTAGGGGGTAAATATATTTCAGAGCTCGACACACAGCGCGGAACATGAATAGCGTGGAGACGGCCACTAAAATAGCGACGTACTTGTACTTGACACTGGTACGCCTCAACCAGGGCAATCCAGGACGCATCCCAGACTGTTGGCAGGGCTGCGGACAGACCGGCACGCTTCTACACATACTCTGGGAATGTCCACAGATTGCTGCATATTGGACACAGATTTTAGATTAGATAGACACATTTCGACACTCAAATTGCCTGGTTCCCGGCCTACACCGTCCTGGGCTTACCAAACCCATTGACCTTTCCCCTTAAGTCTCTCGGAGGTAGGCAGATGAGGTGTGGCCTTGGGAGCCATGCTCCACAATATTCTCTCGCACTGGGGGTCTGCTGCCGCTGCTACACACCTTAGATGGCTCCACAGGTTATGGTATACACTGGGGATGGAGAGGATGTCCGCCACCCTCACAATGTCTAAGGCCTTGTTTCGTGAGATATGGCGCCCCTTTCTCAGTCTCCTGTCCACCGAATTCAGAGAGCTTACCTGTCCCAAATACTTATGAATCCTCCAGCTTCTGGAGAAGGAGTAGCACGAGCCACATGCCACTGGGGAGGGCCTCAGATCCACCCCCTTTCAACTAAAGGCTACACACCCAAATGTTGAGTACTGGAGGGGTGGGGGGGTTGGGAGGGGGTTTCGTTTTCCTTTTTAGGTGTGTTAGGTTAACTGATAAAACCCACATGTCCAGCTAGGAGTCACTTGAGATGGAGACTTCCATACCGTATGTGAAAGCCAAATATGATAGTTTGACTACTGTACTCCACTGCCTTTGATTCATGTGATTACTAATAAAAGATTTGAACCATAAAATGTCCCACTAATACTTTTCTTGTGCTGTTGTGTTCATGTATCTCACCTGACTTACGATGTGATAGTGAAGCGTATTTTGTTAACACGGGTTGTCCTTGTACTAACAAGAGCACAGTTGTCACTATACTGGTCTTTAGCTTTCCCATAATCCTTTAGGTCTCTTATCTTAGCATGTTTGTTGTGGTAAAATGAGTGAGGAGAGCAGCTATCTGCTTATTTGTTTATTTCTGCATGTTTATTTTACAAGAAACTAGAAAAGTAATGTACTACAATATTGGATTAATTCTTAGGGTAATCCTGAGCTTCGCCGTCCAAAATGTCAGTTCATCCGCTCTTTCTGTTTGAACACAGTTGATTTCCTGCACTTTTTGTCAGTTTGTGATCTTAGGTTTAGACAGCCTTCCCACACACAAGTGAGTGCCCTAGACCACCATCACCTTGATTACAAGAATTGTAATGATGCAACATCGCATGGTGTATGGACACCATTTTTGTAATAGAGACGGATGACATTTAAAGCAACATTGTCCTTCTGAGTCCTGGATGAAGTTTAAAATGCTTACAAAGTATTTGATCAGTTGTCTCCACTCCAAAATGTCTAAGTGGGGGGGGGCCTATCCCTCTCAAAGGTGCTTTACGGCTGAGTTGATGTTACAGTCAAAATTATGGAAGGCCACAAAAATGTGACAAAAATCAATGTCTAATGCTGATAAGCTGCTGGTGAAGGAGTTGCATATAGTTTACAAACACAAATTGGCATAATTTAGTACCAGAGTAGCAGAAGCTGGTAATGCCACTAAACAATTTTGTGACCCGAGAGAGGTGCTGATTGTGCCTTCCCTGATTTTTGATGGGCCCTCAATCACTATCAGGGCAGACTGTGCAGGATTCTTTTTTTATTTAAAATAGCTGCTGTTGGAAAGCAAATATAAAATTTCCTAGCTGGTGTGAAGAAACTTTTTACGTTCAATGAGGGGCACAAATGTGAGGATTATTCTTCTCTTCCTTCTCTTTTTCTTGTAGCATATTGAAAATCATAGTCAAAACCACTAATAGCAGTCCACAATCTATGTACTCTTCCCCGGTTAACATTTCTTCCTTTTTCTTCCTGATAGGTCGGCCTCCTTTCATGGGCTCATTCCTGTTTTAGTTATGAACCGGTCAAAAACAAGATCCCATTTTACACCAATGCTTACAGATCCAGTTACAAAACTAGCTATTTCATTGCATGCCATATCAGGAATCATTACCCTATAACAATGCAGCCCTTTTTTATATGAGAGAATCAAGTTATCCATACTTACTCCATAAACTTCATAGGTTGGGCCATCCACACAGAAGATTTTACCAAAAATATCTGCCAAGTATGATCATTTTTACCTCTGTGCCCTTAATAGAACTGAACACTTTCCTTCACATCAGCTATTAATATTTATATTCTATATCTGGAACGGAATCTGAGATTATGCTAGTCAAGAGCTTCCATAATACCAATGAAGCCACCTTATCTACCCACCTAAAGTCAAATTGTTTAAAATTGAGTCATGTGACCATATCTTCCAGTCTGGCTCCCAAAGAAAAAGTTTGGAATGCCATTGCTCCTCTGGCTTAATGCGCAGCAGACTTGAAAATGCTGATACCTGCCTCTTGTATCACCCACCTGGCATTGGTTGGGTAAGAAACCACCTTGAAAGGTAATCAAATGGCAATAAGTAATTTATTCACCCCCTGGAGGCCTGAATTCCTCCACCATGATCTTGTAGCCCATATTGCATTTAACCACACATAACTTGGGAAAATCGTTGAATCCTGGGTAAGAATCACCTTTGTATTCGTCTACCTTGAAATCGAGAATGTAACCCCTTCCGACAAACACTTTTCCAGATCTATCCAGAGGACGAATAGCCGAGATTCTTCTACAGGTTACCAGACAAAGAAGCATGACTAGCGCACCTAATAATTCCTTCCTGGATAATTATTCGTACAGCTGCTATGAAAGAAACCTGTTCAAACCTTGATTGACATCGCAAAGATGTGAATACCTAGCTTGAGGAGGCACAGAGTCTTAAAATTTTAAGCAACCTGCAAACCTAGGGATGTTCTCCATTAGCCATACCATCTATAGAGTTGTGCCCTGCTTAATTGACTGGTCTAAATGTGTTTACCGACCTGTAAGATTGTTTCCATTCCCAATCTAGGGTCTCAATTATGGCTCTACTGAAATAAATGGGGAAAACCTCACTTCTCACTGGACTATCCAGATGTCTTTGCCGTGCTGAACGTAGTGCCCCAAGCAGTAATTTGCTTGATTAGAGAACCAAAGACATATGATGAGAATTTTCCACTTTGAGAGAGCTAGTCAGCCCATCTTTCCCCAGCCTCCATGTTTCATTGCAATTTATAACATTGTGTACAATCTGTAACCAGCTTTTTGAAATGATACTGTCTTGGACAACCTGCCTGTCAGTCTGAGGAAAGTCTTACTGGGTCAGAACCTCAGAATGTACTAAAAACAATGCACGGCTCCAAACTCCACAGACAAAAACCAAAGTCCTAATCTTTGGCACAACCACTCTCCTGGGACGTCTGTCGGTGTCCCTTCGAACTTGGCCCCCCACACACTCCTGCAGACCATGCCAAGAACTTCGGGATCATCCTGGACACCAATCTCTCCATGAGCAGACAGATCAACTCATCATGCTTCCACATACTACGAATAATACTCAAGATTTTCAAGTAGATCCCACTGAACACCAGACTAACGGTCATCCAGACTCTTATCACGAGTAGACTTGATTACAGAACCGCCGTCTAGATCAGAATCCCAGCCCATGTCCTACACTGCCTCCAAACTATCCAGAACGCTACCGCCAGACTCATCCTGAACATCCTGCAAATAACCACACAGACCGGTTTCAGGGCTACCAATAGTACGGAGGCAACTCTCCTGGTTGTCCTAGACAATATAAGGACATTGCTGGACCAGCGAAAGGCTGTAGCCCTGATCCGGTTAGACTTGTCGGCGGCTTTCGACAGTCTCTCACCAACTTTTACTGAAAAACATGCATGAAAAAGGGATACACGCTAAGGCCCTTCAATGGCTGAGTTCATTTTTATGTAACAGAACCCAAACTGTACAGTTGGGTACCTTTTTTCCTCCACCCCAAAAAACCTCAACTGTGGAGTCCCGCAGGGAGCATCCCTGAGCCCCACATTATTTAATGCCTATGTTTCATCTTTGGCAAAAATTGGCTTGAAGTGGGGCTTCGGAACTTGCTCCTATGCGGACGACACCCAACTGACAATAGCCATTGGAAATGAGCATGATGACACCAGAGCCAAACTCAATAACTGTCTGACCGAGATGGCAAACTGGATGTCAGAGCACTGTTTTTAAAGCTCAATGCAGAGAAATCAGAAATCCTGCTTCTCGGCGGAGCCAATCACATTTGGGATACATCCTGGTGGCCCCTCTATTTGGGCACGGCGCCAGCTCCAAAGCAGTGTGTCAAAACCTGGGCATCATCATCGATAATACTTTATCGATGAAAGACCACGTGCGGATCCTGTGTGGTAGAAGCTTCGCTACCCTGAAGCTCCTAAAGAGACTATTTCCCTGGATCCCTCTGGAAAGCAGGAGGACCATTACGCAGGCACTACTTGTTAGCAGGCTGGATTACGGAAATGCACTCTTTGTTGGTATGCCAGATTATCTTTTTAAACGTCTGCAGGTTATACAGAACGCAGCGGCTAGACTAGTGTGCAATGAGAGCAGATACAGTCCTGCGACAAAATACCTGAAACAACTCCACTGGCTGCCTATTCGCCAAAGAGCGCGTTTTAAACTTCTAGGACACGCTCATAGGGCACTCCATCACATAGGCCCCAAGATTCTACAGAACAGAATCAAGTTCTATGTCCCACCCAGATGCCTAAGGTCACGCTCCTTAGCACTAGCTGAGACCAAGAGAATAAGTAAAAGCAGGACAGGTGGACGCACTTTTTCGCACCTTGCAGCACTTCGTTGGAATGAGCTCCCGCTGGAGCTAAGACTAACTGAAGAACACATGGCGTTCAGGAAGAAACTCAAAACATATCTATTTCCCTAGCCAAGCCGTCTGCCCCCAACTAACCATAACCTTACTCATCATTTCTCCACCACAATCAGCGCCGTGATATCCCATTGGGATGAATGTCGCGCTTTATAAATAAATAAAAACCACATCTCTCCGTACCTCAACCATTTCCACTGGCTCCCGGTCCAAGAAAGATGTAAGTTCAAGCTACTCACCCACGCCTACAGAGCTCCAACACCGGTCCAGTTTACCTCAACCTCCGCCTCAACTTCTATCAACCTACCACGCACCTTCTCTTTGTGTTCCAGGCATGAGCACCCCTCCCTCGCATCAAGAAGAACAGAAGCGGAGGACACTCCTTCTTATACCTCGCAGCCAAAACCTGGAACGACCTCCCGCAACACCTCAGAACCTCCCCCCTCCCTCATGGGCTTCCGAAGGAACCTCAAGATATGGCTCTTTTAGAAGAAATGGGCATGATCTCCATCTCCCCCCTCAGGCCTGCCCTACTCAGTACCTGGATACCCACATGGGTGATTAGCTGCACTCTACAAATTAACATAACTCTGGAACAAACGCTCCCTGGTACCCAAACTTCCACCACCCGCTTCCCTTTCTCCTTCCATGATAATAGATCTTAGAACTCGGCTATTAACCCATTCCCTGCCTTTGCTCAATGTGTCCACCCCTTATTTGAACACCCAAATTCTGACTTCTGTGTACTCTACAGCCCATTTATGAATATCCTCCACAACAATATATATTGTCTACCTATTTGTGCTTTACCTCTCTATGCATAAAGATTGTTATCTATTTCCTCCACTCTTTTATTCCTGCTTTTGCCCTGTGTGCTGTACTCTATTACCACTTTTGCTTGGCTTGTGCTAATATGCATCATCAATAATAAAGTAAAATGTGTAATCAAAAATTGGCAGAAACGTTTGCACAGATAGCTGAAATAATTTTTGGAATTGAGAATACAGCAGCAGTGATTAATTGTGTATTGAAATTCTTTGAAGGTTCTGTGAAAATGCGTGACCATCATGAAAACTGCTTTCTCACACTGATTGTAATTAGTGGGTTTTAGCACCTTCAGTGCTAATTGCTATTTTCATGAATATTGATTAAGAGCTCTTCAACTCGATAAATCGTGTATCCTTCATTTGTAGGAAAGGTTAAAGCTGGTGACCGTCTTGGGTGCTGGGCTGCTGTGTGGCACTGCTCTCGCTGTCATCGTGCCCGAAGGTGTACATGCACTATATGAAGAAATCTTAGAAGGTGAGCATGAAAATGACTGATTCATACACTTTCGACCATGTAATCTAGAGAGGAGGCCTGCAGTTAAAACTTCAAAAGGCCACACTGGATTCTTTCCCGTTTCCACCGTAGGTGTACAGCAATGTAGGTATCTTTGTTGTCTTCCACCCACCGGTTTAAAATACTTAATAAAGGCATACAGAAGCATTATCCGCCATTAAGGAGAACAACTGGGGACTCATTTCTGTTCGTTACAGGAAAGAAATTGTACAAAGGCACCTAATACAAAGTATGCAGCTTACTTTTTTGTTCATTTGTGTCGTTTTATCAGCATAGTTTACTTCTAATGCAAAAAGTTATTTTACTAGTTTTAAAAAAAAATTTGATTTCTGTTGGTGCTAACCAAGAAGACATGAGGTCTCTTCCTCTGTAAGGTCCATGACAAACACTGCTGTTGTGTTCTTGACATCGGCCTCAGTGACGTAGATGCCTTCTTAGAAGTATCAAATAAGAAAGCAACCCTTGGTGCTTTGGGATGTGCACACAAATCGGGAGATCATGATAAAGTAAATGTTCCAGTGGACACTGTCCGTGTCCTCAACAACACAGAAGTCCAAGATACTGCCCATTGCTCCATGGCGGCTCTGAGACCCCACCCGTGCAGTTTTGATGCGAGTATCTTGGGTACACAAGGGAAAATGGAATACATTGAGAATAGGTGTCAACGAAGCACAACCAGTCAATTAGCTATCATGCTGGGGCTAGAGCAGCGTTGAGAGCAGAGGATGGAAACCGCACACAGCACTCCCATGGTTGCATACTCCCAAGTTGTGAGGCTTTCTAATGTCAAAATCTGCGCCAAATGTACTTTCTCAGGCCTTTAAGTAAAGAGACCTTGTATAGAAAATGGCCATATTTGAGAGGACTAGACATATCGGGTCCCATGGGTAGCTGACCTACTTGTGCAAGCAGATGAAGTGGGCTCAACAGTAACCCTATAGTTCGCTGCAATTAGCCTAGCAGTGTTTGTGACATTCAGATCTGCATACTTAGATTGTATGTAATGGTCATTACAGAGGAAACTTTTGCCAATCTGTGATAGAAATATGTGAATTCCCAATTATTGCTAATATTACTCTATAAAGGAACTGATCGTCCACTATCCCACCGTCTGTTTGTTGCCCCCCCCCACCCCTCTAAAATAGTCTGTCTAGCACTGTACTTGCTAGGCACAGCACATCTGTTCCAGCCTTAGAGTTTCTATAAATACACTTGACATTTTAAGATCAGATTAAGGGCCATCATTATCGTATATAAGAGAAATATGCCCTACAAGTTGTTCCCTTGTTTCGCTCTAGCCCTACAAGCTAGAGCAGATTGCCTTGCTGACTACCTAGAGCAACTTTGCATTGCCTGCAGAGAAAAGATTTATTGTTGTGACTCGTATCCAGCCATTGCTACCCCTGACAAGATGCTGAAGAGCTTTGTAGAAGAGTAGCACATGACTCCTTAAAGGCCTTGTAGTGTGGTTTGTGGCCTCATTGCCTACATTGCAAAGTTAGCTTAGGCCTGGCTGCCATGATGCCTTTTTGCACACGTTACTTTGTGACTTTGTTTTCCAGACTCTGCTTGTGCCCGGCTATATTAGAACTGTCTGCCTTTTTGCCTTTCACCTTTTCTCCTGTTCCCTGTGGGTTTTGTCTGAACAACATGTACAAGGTCGAAAAACAACGTCCCTTGTTCTTGCTGATCTGGTCAGCCCCTCGCACTTGGACATAACACAGAATACAGCTGCACTAGAGAAATTTGTGTGCTTTTAATATTGTGATCTTGCGGTTTGTGACACTTGGAGAAAAACCTTTCCAGGGAGAAGAGCTGTGATTGTCTGATGTAAACCTTGCATCTAGATATTGAGGTATGGGGGTCCGCCAGACAAGGCCCAGAGATCTTCTGTTTTTATAATAAACTAGTTATTAGCACGGGGAGGGTGGTAATGCCATTTAGCCCTATAACCACTGTCTTTATAAAATGCTGTCCCCGTTTGTATTCTATGGAATTGTAACTATGCTTCTTATTTTATCATTATGCATTATGCTGATAGTACTGGCACGTGTACTGTATCTTAGAGCACGATAGTTGAAATAAACATTTTAAACTATATAGTGTCTCTTATTACGCACGTTGTGGACAAGTATGAGTGAGTTATGAAAGGGTGTTCTTGCTCCCGCGAGTCCTGAGAGAGACCGTGTTCTGGGTTGTCTAATCATTGGTAGCTGCGCTGCAAATGAGACGCTAAAGCTAGTCGGATTGGGATTGTGGGTACTAAGGGGCATGGTTGGCTCACCACTATACTCCGAGGTCCTATTATCCTGTGCATAGCTCTGTGTATGTGCAGAATCCCTACAACATGGCGCCACCAACGTGGTGGGCTGCTTATCTGCGAGACGCTTGAGTAGTGCTTGTCCACAACACCCTTCGCATACGTTTCCGGAAACGGGTGTGAAGGTGATACCTCCTATATTGATGTTTTTATAGGTTCTTTCAAGCTTGAAGTTATTAAAAGGTGCTAATATAAACCCTATATAGCGCTGCCTCGTACTAGGTTGTCGAACATTTTTAGCCCTAATGGCTGTCGCCATTGCGGCGCATAGTCGCGCAGCGCTCTGAGCTCATTTGACAGTGTATGGAGTGCCTGACGCGGGTGTTGATCTGATCTTTGTTGTACAGGCGGATCCTGCTTACCACTTTGAGGTGTTTTACTCTTGGGTCACTTTCCCGGCGGTGGATGGGACTGATAATCTGTTCCATGAATATACAGCCACCGCTCTTCCAAATCTTTATAGGCCTTATCGGACTCCTGAAGTACCGCTCACGGCATGGCAACACCGGGTTTGGTTTAATGGCGCCCTCCCACAACCGGTTACCCCGATTCGTTTAGGCCCCTTATCGATTAAAGGGGCCACTTGGCCAGTCTTGGCCGGGTATACCCCACATCCGCGTTATTTGACGCTTGCGATTGATGAACTGCGTGTCTTGCATACGTCTTTGATACGCGTTCACAGAGCTTTGGTACAGTATGTTACAGGCAACGTCCAGGGAGTCCCTCCTGGAGTTGCAGCGCATCCAGCTGGACCGGGCGGTGTAACCATAAGTCCCGTCATGGTTAATTCGGTGATGGGCAAACGCCCACAAAATAAGGATGATTTACCTTATTGGCTTGCAGAGAAATTTGACCAGCTGGAGGCTGTTTTTCCTAATACATCTCCTGTGGTAAAACACAGGATTTTGACGATTAGTTTGCCAAAAGATTTAATTCCCGAGTTGGCAGATTGCAACAACTGGGGTAAGGTATTCGCAGCAGTATATGCGAAGTGTTTTGGCACTCCTTCCATGATAGTTCTCCCCTCTGTAATTAAACGAGTACAGGACGAGCATGGCCCTGAAGCGGCTGTGGAGTTGGGGATGAGACTGGTGGGAGTGTTGGATGTAGTGGCTGATTTAATCCTTGCGAATGTCAAGGGCGATGCAGTTAACTTTCAAGTAGCTAATGCTTTGGCTTTGATCCCAGAACCGGACAAGCCACGCGAATTACCGAAAATTATTGCACAGGCTTATAAAACTATTGGCCGCAATAGCCTGGGAGTTAAGCCTTTTGCTAAAATGCAAACTCAATCACAACCACAACCAAAAACTCAATCTGAGAAAGATGAGAAACCGTTCTTTACTAAAAAAGAGCTGGAGGTTGAAGAAACAGGGTAAGCGTCCCCGGTTTCTGTATCTTCTGAACGCACTTATGATTTGCGCGACCGCGCTAGGATTAAATCTCCAGAGATTTCAAGTCCCTGATCCGCGTTCTCCTCGTTCTTCACATGCACCGTCGACCTCACAGACTGGTGGAGGAGATCGCCAGGATAGAGGAAGGGGTCGTGAGGCTCCACAGGGACGAGACCAACCTCGACAACCAGTCCGAGGGAAACCAGAGGAATTTCAACATCCTCGCCCACAATTTCAGAAGAAAAAAGTTGCAGCTGTAACAGCGAGGTATGCCACAGACGGTGAGAACGAGACTCCTGAATTGGACGTGGGCAGTAACGCTGCTAGACAGCGCCGCGGAAGTTACCATAGTGCGGGAGGCACTGCGTCCTCATGTGGAGGCGACAGCAACTGAAACATTCATTACTGTCGAGACAGCTGACACCCGAGTGGCACCCCCTGACAGACTATTTAACATTGTCCTTCAAATTGAAGGTGACATTGAGCGTGTTATTAAAGGGATTTTTTGGGAAAATCTGACCTTCATATGATATTTTGTTAGCAGAGGCGGATTGGCCGCCCCATTCGTACTTGCTGCCCGTAGAGGGGAGGAGGTAATCCTTCCGAGCTTTTCTCGTCATGTCCCCAAGGACAAAGCGGAGGCTCTTGCAGCTGAATGGGCTGGGGCCTTGGCTCCGGCGCTATACCGTAACCACGTGGGCTGGGATGAAGATTCTCCACCCCATGATATACCATTGCGGTCGCTGCCACAGCCACAACCCCAATATCCCATCCGGCGGGAAGCTAAAGGTCCCGTTTCCGATATTCTGACACAGTTGGAATATCAAGGAGTAATTGAAACATGCGTATCACCAATGAATAATCCCCTTTTTGCGGTTTCTAAACCCGATGGATCGTACCGTTTAGTTTTGGATTACCGACATTTGAACTCTCATTGTCGGACCTTTGCGGTACAAAATACACACAGTTCTGCGCTTGTAGACAGTCTTGTTCGTAAAAAATATAAAACGACACTTGACCTATCCAATGGATTTTACACGCACAACTTGTCCCCGGAGTGCAGCCAATGGAGCGCTTTCACTTCCGGTGGTAAACAATTCAAATTCCGGCGTTTACCCATGGGCTACAAAAACAGTCCGGGTGTCTTCGCCGCCCGTGTTGTCTCATTGTTAGACAGCATAGACCCAGATGCGTGTTCGTACGTCGACGATATCTATCTGACAGACGACGAATTATGGCCGCATCTTTCCCGAGTGGACCGCATTATTCTTGAATTTGCGGTCTTAGGATACAAATTTAATTTTGCCAAATCTCACATTGCAGAATTTACCGTTTTGTTCTTGGGCTATGAGCTCAACAATGAAGGTAAGGGCTTAGCACCCCATTTCTTGGAGAAGTGCGCACATTTGAGCCCTCCGTCCACACTGAAAAAGCTTCAGTCATTACTGGGTTTCCTAAACTTCGGGCGTACTTACATTCCCGAATATGCCCAGCGTATCAAGCCTCTTTATGCCTTGATACAACCTACCTTTTCGAAGTCATGCTGGCTTCCTGAGCATTCAACTATACTGCAGTCTTTGCAGTCTGATCTACTTGAATCTAAATTCTTGTTGATTCGTGACAACCACACAAACCTGGTGATTAGAATCATACCAGGGACAGTGGGTTTCACGTACTTAACCTTTAACGAAGGTGACACAGTCCCGATCGCATACAAGTCACATCTTTACACTTCAGCGGAGTTGCGCTTTTCCTCTGTGGAGAAAGTTTTGACTGCAGTGCAAATGGCGATTCTAAAGGAATGCGCACTGGCACGGGGAAAACGCATTTTGGTGGTAACACCATATCCTGCCCTTGAGGCAGTGACAAAGGCAAGTGTACCGAACTCTAAGGCTTTGCACCCCCGTTGGATACAATGGGCTACATCTTTGACATCCCCGGATGTCACTTTTATCTTTGATTCCTCACTTCAGACACAGGAGTTCTTACAGTATGAATTTGTTCATCCTCCTCCTCTGTCTTTGCTACCGCTTGAGGAGTACGAATGTATTATTTACACCGATGGTTCGGCACAACCGGCCACGGGTTCCAAGCATGCTTATTCCGCAGCGTGTGCTATTGTTGCAGGTACTATGGTGAACGGAGAGTTCAAATCGAGTGTAGTGCATACACAGGCACTAGGAGACAGTACTGCACAATTGGCCGAGCTGTGTGCATTGGTGCTCGCACTTGAGTTTGCGAATCCAGACGTGACGACTCTTATTGTATGCGACTCTTACTACTGTGTTCAATCATTTAATGACAACCTATTCTTTTGGTCGCAAAACGACTATAGAGATGCTAAAGGCAGCACAATTAAGCATAAAACGCTTTGGGTTCGAGTGGCAGATCTTAAACAACGTCTGCCTCTCACACAGGTGATTCACACCCTTGGCCACCAGCGTGTGGGCGCACACGCTGTCGGTAACAGTTTGGCAGATGAAGCTGCCAAATCGGCAGTAGCCACGTGCACAGTAGCAGCAGTTACAAGATCCATGACTAAAATAGATAATGATATTTTGGCAGCTATTGCTGCAACAAAGGAAGGTGCTAATTACCCAAGGGGTTTCCCTTCCAAATACTCTTATCACTTAGGTCCCGAACAGGTTCCTTACGTAAGAATTCCAGACGTTGGTGATCGGCTGATTCCCAACACGGACCGCAGACCTTCCTTGATAACGGCCGCACACGAAGGCTTGGCTTCGGCCCATGCTGGCGTATCTGCGACTGTTTCCATCTTGCAGCAGCGTTACTGGTGGTGTGGTTTATATAAACAGACCCGTACTTATGTGCTTTCTTGTGACGTTTGTCAGCAAATTAAGCCTTTGACGGTTACACGACCACCACAAACACAGCTCTGCATTTCTAACAGACCTTTTGGGTGTGTTTACCTGGATCACTGCGGTCCATTTCCGTCTGACACTGCATATAAATACATCTTAGTTGCAGTAGACTCGTGCACACGTTTCATCTGGGTCTGGCCACAACGGAGTGCTGATGCTCGAAATGTCATCAGGGATTTGCGTGTCTTTGTGGGAATATTTGCCTGCAGCACCTTCCATTCTGACCAAGGTCCAGCGTTCGCCTCTAAGGCCTACAAGGACGCAATGGGGTCACTGGGGGTGCGGGTGCAATTTTCGTCTCCATATAGACCTGAGGGTAATTCAATTGTGGAGCGAATGAACCGTGACTTAAAGCAATCCTTGACAGCTAGAGTTTTGGATACTGGCTGGCCCACTTGTATAGCGTACAACGTGCACTTAATAATCTCCCTAGCAGATCTCTGGGTGGGCGGACCCCATACGAAATGCTCTTTGGCATACAAATGTTTGTGCCAGACCTTGATGGTCTAGACATGGCGGCGAGTGCCGCAATCTTTGACGTAGATAATCATTCTACTATGTTACAGGACTTACAAGGAGCCCGTGACAAACTTGCAAACGAACATTTACCTTCAGCCACAGATGCTGCGCTGCAGATTCCGGTTGCCAGCTGGCTTCCTAAGGTTGGAGATCTGGTCCGAGAGAAGGTGGAGAACAAAAAGAATTTGGCCCCTCTTATCGTGCACCGGTTCCAGTCCTTGGCTTGAAGGGTACTCGTACAGTCATCTTACCACCGCTTCCTGGTCGCAAGGAGAACCGATACATCTCGGTGGACAATGTCAAACTACGTCTGGCCGATCCTGAATAGTGTAACACCTGCGGTCTCCTGTCCGGCAATTTCTATGGCTCATATGTATGGCCCTCCAGCCCGCACGGACACTGATGTTGCCATTGAGATGGTCGATTTGCCTGATCGCCTGCTCGACTTCCCGGCTTCCTCCTGCAACGAGGAGACCGAGTACACCTATCCCTCGGTGGCTCATTTACCAACAACACCACTGAGCCCAACCCGTTTTTCTTTTGATTCGGATTCCACCTCATCACTTATCCCGTCCAGCTTCAGTATTTTTGTATCCTGGTTCAGAGACAATTTTTTGGTTCCACCATGGACATATATCTGGTTGGCACTGTTCCTGATTTTTCTGTTCATGTCCATTGGTTTTGTGACAGTTTTCTTCTTGCTCATTAATGGTCACTATTTACCAGAACGCTCTGCAGTGAACTGTGTCGCTGGAACTTTGGCTCCACATTCTTCATCTCACATCATGAAGCGTGACCACACATTTGTGAACATTTCAGCTTTCCCAGTCGCTGATGGCATCGTATGGGATGCGGTGAATTTCCAAATTCATGGACCAACCGAGATTATTAATGTACCAAATGTCCTCCGTGTTTCCATGGGTGATGTCGTAAAAAGTAATATTCATTCTGACGATTGGGATGTGCATGCCGTTGAATCGTTATTTTCGGATTTAAAATATTATGCTGCCTTTAATGCTGAAGATCTGTATTTAAATTCTGCAAGTTATGCTGACTTATACTGTTACCAGCATTGGGGTAACCATTTTCTCCATAAACCAAGCACTGTTCGGGGTCCTTTTAATTACACTCAATGGGAACATTGTCCGACCCCTTTGCCAGGTAGCTCCCAAACTCTTAGAAATAAATTTACTTATTTTACTGATTTTGATAGATCAAACCCTGGGTCCAATTATTTTAAATTGAACACTTCGTCCACTCAGAAGGTCATGTTGACCCACACCAAATTGCTATATTCGGGTTCCTTTTTGAACGCGTTAGCAGTGGGTGGTTATGAACACTGGCAGGACACCATCGACTTGAAGTCTATTTGGGGCACTAAATCATGGTAGGTCCGGGGTACGGAAGCCTTGCACCGTGCTTGCCTCATCCCGGCCCAGATTTTGTTTTTAAATAGTACTATCTATCAAACGACCTGTTGGGGTTTGGCTACTTCCAAACAATTAAATGCACCCACCATTCCCGCATTGTCCTCTACTCCCAACGACAGCTTGCATTTTAATATTTCCCTAACCGATTTACAAGCTTTGTTTCAAAATAATTCCTTTAATATTTCTACGTTTGTTCAGTCACCCTGGTTGTCTTGGTCCATTGCATCAAATGCCTGCCAACTGCGTTTTCATGACTCTACTCCTGGTTACAAACAGGATAGGCCTGATCCACGGTTTTCTGACTCCCGTACTGTTACCACATATTCTGTTGGTAAACTGTGTAAGCAGTGGTTGCAGCACTCTTCCTTAGATTCTGTAAAAGAACATTTATCCCTCCTATCAGGCAACATTGATCTGTCCGATTTTGTTCTGGGGCCTCGTGGTCCTCGACCTAAGAGATTCATTTATGAAACTTACAATGAACTCTGGAAGCTTTCACAAATTGAAGCTGCTTCCCGACTTCGGGAAATCGATCAAGCAAATCTAGAAAAGGTGCTTGCTGTTGTAGACAATAGTATTAATACCCTGTCTTCCCGCATTTACACATTAAAGAATATTGTTTCCTCTGTTGTTGATATTGTACAAGATGATGTGTCTGTGTTATATCATGGTCATAATCAATTGCGTTCTGTAATGCAGTTTGCATGGACTTTGCAAACACTGAAAATGGGTAAAGTTCCTTGGCATTTTTTAAACACGACTGCCTAATTTTTACCGTTCAGTTTAACTGACAAACAGCAATTCATGTCCATGAAAGATGCGGCATACACTCTTACATATCGAGAAGTTAGAGCCGTTACCATTCTCTGTGGCGGAGTTGGATTCCGCTTTGTGGCTAGTTCACGGGGTTATCGCTTTGCCTTTTTCTTTGTTTGAATTCAGTTCCTGCATGAAACATTATCCTGTTGGCTGTTTTCAGCCCTTAGGAAGTGCCTTCTTGCATGAACTTTGGTCCCTGCCTTTCATGTACAAGTGCATTAGGGACGGAAAAGAGGTTTTTCTCACAGGAGAGTCTTGCGATTCTGCAGTGGGTCATTCCCTCATTTGTAAAAACATTAAATTGCACGGGGCTTGTAACGTTTCGGCTCCGAATCTTGCTTGTGTTTTAAAGGGCATTCCTGCTCCTGCTATATCACCTACTTTCACTGTGCTTGCAAATGGTAGCTATCTCCTTCTGAACAATCGGGACTGCTGTGGAATGCTGGCCGGCATCCCCTATATTGTGACAGTTTCCCACCGCGTTGTGTGCTGTAAAAATGTGCTTTTTCCTCCCCCGCACGACATAATAGATAGTTCCATTTGGCCTTCCATTCCGACTTTGAAGGCAGATTTCAATAAATTGAGCAGAATAAAGGCGCTATTATTGAACCAGGAGGTTATGCTCACATCCGCACGGGAGAGCTTCATCCTCCAGGTGGCTAGTACCCACAGTGAGATACAGGCCCTTTTGAACACAAACCTCCCACAACATTTCGGTGAGCTAATTCACCACGTTTTCAATGCATCTCGCACCGAAGGTCTTGTGCACTTTTTTAAAGTTGTGGGCTCTGGCCTTGTTACCTCCTTTCAAACTATATTTGGTGTAATACCGGCTTTTATTCATTCTATTTTTCCCAGCGTCTTTGGCGGCTTTCCGTTGATCCTAGCGTTAGCTGCTGGAATACTGCTTTTAATTTGTTCGCTGCGCAATGGCTGCAGTTCCTGGGGGCCTACTCGACCAAGGTCGACTCCGGATGCTCCGTGAACGAATGCTCCTCAGCTTCGGCATCCTACCATTGGCGACACTCTGGGTGTCATATCCTTTCTTTTCGCTTTGCGTATTTCACTTGCGTGCAACCTGTGATGACTTGTTTAAGATGTCCTTTCTCTTGGTCCTTGGATCTTTGCCTCTCCAATACGTCTCAGTTGGACCCGGATTTTGACCAGTTGATGGGCCCCTTAGTGGCCCATGAACAGGAATGTTCCGGCACTGGATTGATGGCGCATGCGGCTGCACTTGGAGTTTTGGCGCAATGGGATATCTGAGCGGCTGCTCAGGATCTCCTACAACGAAGTTATGTTGAGTATCACGCAAGTTGTCCCGCAATGCTGATCACTGCTCCCTATTATGAGGAACATGAATGCAGTTTTGAATTGTTGAACTGGATGGCATCTCTTTTTTTTTTCTTTTTTTTTTCTGACGAAACCAATGACGTCCTTTTGGAAGGTGTAGCAATTTTCTGCACTTATACTCTATTGGATTAAGTGTCCTGCGTCTCTGACTTTTTTTTTTTCCAAAAATGTTTTTTTTAAATTTTTCTTCCCCATTCACTGTCCTTCATTATGGACTGTTCCCACATAGCCGCTTGCGTTCTGCTCCATCTATTTGAACTCTGTTTTCGTCCTATGTCTTAGCCAGTAGGCTGACCAGGGGAGGGTGCAGTGTGGTTTGTGGCCTCATTGCCTACATTGCAAAGTTAGCTTAGGCCTGGCTGCCATGATGCCTTTTTGCACACGTTACTTTGTGACTTTGTTTTCCAGACTCTGCTTGTGCCCGGCTATATTAGAACTGTCTGCCTTTTTGCCTTTCACCTTTACTCCTGTTCCCTGTGGGTTTTGTCTGAACAACATGTACAAGGTCGAAAAACAACGTCCCTTGTTCTTGCTGATCTGGTCAGCCCCTCGCACTTGGACATAACACAGAATACAGCTGCACTAGAGAAATTTGTGTGCTTTTAATATTGTGATCTTGCGGTTTGTGACACTTGGAGAAAAACCTTTCCAGGGAGAAGAGCTGTGATTGTCTGATGTAAACCTTGCATCTAGATATTGAGGTATGGGGGTCCGCCAGACAAGGCCCCGAGATCTTCTGTTTTTATAATAAACTAGTTATTAGCACGGGGAGGGTGGTAAGGCCATTTAGCCCTATAACCACTGTCTTTATAAAATGCTGTCCCCGTTTGTATTCTATGGAATTGTAACTATGCTTCTTATTTTATCATTATGCATTATGCTGATAGTACTGGCACGTGTACTGTATCTTAGAGCACGATAGTTGAAATAAACATTTTAAACTATATAGTGTCTCTTATTACGCACGTTGTGGACAAGTATGAGTGAGTTATGAAAGGGTGTTCTTGCTTCCGCGAGTCCTGAGAGAGACCGTGTTCTGGGTTGTCTAATCATTGGTAGCTGCGCTGCGAATGAGACGCTAAAGCTAGTCGGATTGGGATTGTGGGTACTAAGGGGCATGGTTGGCTCACCACTATACTCCGAGGTCCTATTATCCTGTGCATAGCTCTGTGTATGTGCAGAATCCCTACAACAGCCTTTGTGTTCCATATGGAATTCCAGTTTATCATACTGTTTATAATGTAGTTAAAATGCTATTTGTGGGCAGTCTGCCATGCAGTTTGGGATGTAATATATTTGTGATCAACAATAATGCAATCTATACTGAGGTGGTTATGCATTTGGTCAAGCAAGTGATCATGCCTACCATTTTGAAGAGAGTATATAAGGGTGATGCCTACATTGATATGCATATGAGTGCCTGCAGATAGATGCATACATGTGTGCATACCTACAGCAAGGAGTGACCATGAATAGGGTTGTTATAGCTCTCAGCCGTGCACAATGGTAGTTTTGGCAAGCTGCAGTTGATGCCCAATCAGTGATGTATCGTCTGGTATGTGGAGACCCTCTTGAAGTCCAAGATCTTTTGAAGTCAATATTAACCCCTAAAGGAGTGCTTTGTTTAGTGCAACACACCCAAATGGTTGCTGTATTGTGCTCACCTAGAAGCAACAAAGGGGCAATCCGTTGGAGCTACTGATAAAACCCCAAAGGAGCGCTATGTGGCATTCATCCATAAGCAAAGGAGGGCATTGAGGCACTGTAACACACCTAAAGGAGTGCTGTATGGAGTTAACTTAGTAGGAACAAAGGGGCACCATTTGAAGCCACTGATAAACCCCCAAAATAGTTCTGTATGGCATTTAACCTGATATGATAGAGGTACAACCCAAAGGAGTGCTGTATAGTGTTCACCTAGAAGTGACGGAGGCAACTATTTCAAGCCCCTGATAAACCCCCAAAGGAGATGTTGTGTTCACCCAGAAGCGAATGAGGACCGAGTGCCAACCCGCTGGAGACTCTGTTAAACTCCCAAATGAGTACTGAAATATATTTACCCACAGTGAAGTACAGAGGCATTCATGCAAAGGCTATCTATCAGTCAGTACTTATAACGCGCTGCCGATCACCCCAGGGGGTTTCATAGTGAGTTTGCTGTCTAGTATAATGTCTAGGTTGCGTGCATGGTCTTTTGGTACAGGGGTAGGTCCTAGTCCAGAGGGCCACCTGGAGTCGTTCCAGAGGGAGTTGTCTCTGCTGAAGACCAGCACTTCAGTCTTGTCAGTGTTTTATTTGAGGCAGCTGTCTTTCATCCATGTTGTGACGTTCTGCATGCATTTGTGGAAGTTGTTTTTTGTTTGAGTGGAGTTCGTTGGTAGTGATAGGATGATTTGGATGTCGTCCGCATAGGAGACAATGTCGATGTGGTGGGTTCTTATGATGTCTGCGAGTGGTGTCATGACAATGTTTATGAGGGTGGGGCTCAGGGATGAGCCTTGTCGTACTCTGTAGATGATGAAGCCCAAATGTGATGCATCGAGTAGTTTGTGTCTTTCCAGGTGGCTGATCAGTTGTGTATTGATGACTTTCCCCAGGCCTTTGGCTGGAAAGGGGAGAAGGGAGATTGAGCGGTAGTTTTGTAGCTCGGTGGGTCTGCTGACGGCTTTTGAGGAGGGGCCTGACTTCTGCGTGCTTCCATGCTTCTGGCATGGTGATGATTGAGGTGTTCAGGATAGTGGTGAGCTGGGGACTTTTTTAGCCGTTTCCGAGGTTGAAGATTCGGAGTGGGCAGGGGTCGCTGGGTGCTACTGAGTGGAAGGAGTTCATCAGCGCGGTGGTGGTAGTTGTGGTGAGTTGGTCCCATGTGTAGAGCTGTTGGTTGACGTCTGTGTTCGGAGTTGGTTTGAAAGAGGTGGCTGGCTGGGGGGTCGAAGTTTCTGTAGATGACTGTAGTTTTGTTGTAGAAGTGGTTGGCGAAGTTTTTGCAGAGCTGTTGAAAGGGAGGGGTGGCGTTCTTTGTTGCTGGGGGGCAGGAGAATTCTCTGACAATGGCGAAGTTCTTTTGTTTGGTTGGAGCTAGCTTCGATGCAGTGGATGAGTGCATCTTTTTGTGTTCTAATGTGGTGGTGATAGTTGAGGGCTGTTTTGTAGGAGTCTCTCTTGTGTTGTCCTTGCTAGTTCTCCATCTTCTTTCCAGTTGTTTGCATTCTTGCTTTGCTGTTCATAGTTCCGGTGTGTACCAGCTTGTTTGGCGGTTCTGTGGGACTTGAAGGTCTTGGTGGGGGCAGCTTTGTTGGCTGTGTTGCTGATCCAGATGTTGAAATTCTGTACTGTATGGTCCAGGTTGGAGGAGATGATTAGCTCGGTGGAGCTGAGGGCCTTTGTCCACAGTTGCTGGGTTACGCTGGTCCTTTTGCAGTAGGGTACATTGTGATGGGTGGGGACGTGGTGGGCCAAGGTTGTAGTGTACGATGGCATGGTCTGTCCAGGTGAGTTATGTGTAGCTGAACTTGATTCTGTTGGTAGACTTGAAGATAAGGTCTAGAGTGTGTCCGGCTCTGTGTGTGGGGTGGGTGGTGATCTGCTAGAGTCCGATGTTGTGTAGTCTTTCTAGGAGGTCGGTGGAGTTGGTGTCGGTGTAGTCATCTAGGTGGAAATTGAGGTCTCCGAAGAAGATATAGCATTTGTCTAGGTGGAAATTGAGGTCTCTGAGGAGGATGTAGCAGTCTCAGTCAGTGGCGTGCGGGGTGATGAATTAGAAAATATGTCACTGGTGCCTGTGCGAGGTTCCGGTGGACGGTATGCAAGGGTTCCTTTTATGGTGGTATTGGAGTCGGGCGGATCTGGAAGTTCATGTGCTCCATGGCAGGTGTGGCGTCTTCAATGGTAACGGTGCAGTTGATGGATTCCTTGTGTATGATTGCTATGCCTCCTCTGGGTTTGCTGGCGCAGTCTCTGTGTTTCATCATGTAACCAGTGGGGGTTGCTGTCTTGATGTCGAGGGCTGATGTCGGAGTGAGCCAGGTTTCGGTGATGAAAGTAACGTCGGGGTGGGGCTGCTGATGGTGTCCCAGATCTCAGTGGCGTACTTGCTTAGCGATCTGGCATTCAGCGGTATGCAGCTGAGCTAGATCGGTGGTTGGTCTTTAGTGAGGGTGGTGGTGTCCGTCCAGGGAGGGCTTGAGTTGAATAGGCAGTAGGTGCAGGTAAACGGTCCTTCGGTATTGTGCAGGTGATGTGAGGCAGCAGTTGTTGTTGCAGGAAGGGTTCAAGGCGTGGAGGTCGGTGGCGGGGGTAGCTTCGATGGTGCCGTGGGCCAGGGTTCATGGCGCTCGGCGCGGTCGGGAGGAGCGCAGACAGGCTTGCCTTTGACGTGCGGCCTCCATTAAGTAGCCCAAGGAGGTGGGAGGGGCTGAAAGGATTGGCGGGTCGGTGTGGGAAAAAACACGGTTAGAACCAGCTGAGCAAGTGGCATGAGAAGCGGGGGGTAAAGGCATAGCAAACCGGCAACTACTTAAAATTATAACCTAGGCTTACAAAATGTGGCAGAGATGACAAAAGTTACACAGATCTTGCTAAAAATGAATTAAAAATGGGACACAAACTAAACAAGTCAACTAACTAACAGAAAAGCGGGCGGAGCTGGGGCTCGAACTGGCTCTGTGGAGGATGGAGGTGCGGTGGAACGGCGCCTCTGGCTGTCGGCAGTGTGAGAGCGGCGACCAATCCACAGAGGTATGGGCTGTGGGAGAAGGAAAGGAGAAGAGTTTGTCCCATGTGGCCTGCCTTTATTCATCCTTCTAGTTGCTTCAGTACATGTTTAGTCTCTGTCTTCCCCCCCATCTTTGTTTATCTTTAAGCCACGGTTTAGTGGGTGGCACGCTTGCCACTTTCCACCCTACAGCAATCCTTCTCTTGGCCAAGATGCATGCCTAGTCTATGACTGTGTGTTTGTTTCTTTTGTCTTGCTATTGATCCTAGCAAACGTAGTTCTGGGCCGCACACAAGTCGTTGCTGTGTTATTTTTGCAGATACAAGAGAGGGGGGGGCTGGGGCAAGTTGTAAGGTCCAGCACACGTGCCCCTACAGCTATGAAAACAAGAAGTGTGCAGTTCCTGAGGGGATGTCTAGGTCTAGTATGAGTGATAGGCGGGGGGATGTGCTCCTTTTTAGAAGCAAGGACCCTCATACGCCCCAGAGGGTGTCATGCTTCATTATCAAGCAGATCCTCGTTGGGCCGGTGCTGCAATACCCAACGGGACCATCAAGGGAGCTCTTTGCCGGAGGTCTTTTCTTTTTTGCCGATGAGAGTTGTGAGGGTAAGTGAGCAAATGTGAGTAGAATGGGCGAGGGAAGTGTGTGTAAAAATGACTAAAGGGATCTGGGTAAGAAATCAGTTTGAATAGGGTCCCTTTGTCATAGTTAAAAAAAAAAAAGTGAATCAAGCATAAAATGGATGTATTGGTCTATTTAGCTGCAAAAAGTATAAATCAACAGGTCAACATGTTTTATGCCTATTATAGTCCCGATGGATCATGGCATTTCGTCAGGACCAGAGACCTGATTCTACTCTAACAGGGACAGAAAGGTGAAGTATATGTACAGCATTCCCTGTAAACCTTGCATGAATAATCGGTGTCTCGCCTGGGTAGGGACCCAGCAAAAATGAAGAAAAGGTCCCAGTCGGACCGAACAAGGTGTGCGCACCGCGCATGCCGTCAGTGTGGGTAGAAGTGCACTGCGTCTTCCGTCCTAGCCCTGCCAGTGCCCCTGTGCTCACGTATTCCCTTGTCTATTTACAGTTCCGTAGCATGTGAAAAAAAATCTGCCTTGGCAGTCTTACATTTCTGGCAGGTGTTTGCTGCGGCATATATTTTGCAAATCTGGTTTGAAGAAAGATAGTTCTGGTGTAGGTAGTTCACTGTGTGTGAATTTAAACTCCGGGTTTGTGGTCCCCTTCTTGAAGCACCTGGTGCCATTGTGTCTGTTATGTCTCTACTGATGTTTCCAGTCCATGCTTCATTGACTTTGGTAATGTTCTCTTGGGTTAATTTTAGTAATTATCTATTTATTAGTGATAATGACACACAGAGACGGTAGTAGGACAATATCACTTGCATCTGATTTGATTTCTGAGGCTGTTTCTTCACTGAATACCAAGTCAGCAGTGTTACCCTAATAAGTGACATAATCCCAGGCCAGTTAATGACGCATAATGCAAAGGTTTGCATTATGCTGTCAATGGGATTTAGAGTTTCACTGTCCTATATATATCACCTATTGTGGTACATTCTACCGCTATCCATGGGTGTTTATATCTTATTTTATACTCCTTTCTAAAGTGTGACAGGCATCCTATATGGATTTCAGGGTAGTTTTGTAAATGGTGGCTTTCTCCAGGACTTTGGCTGGAAAGGGGAGGAGGGACATAGAGATTGGCAAGGGACCAATGTAGATCCTTCAGGATGGGGGTGCTATGATCATATTCTTCAGGCCATGGATGATACATGCTTCAGCATATAGGTTCCAATGTGATGTCTGGGAGGCCATAGATTATGACATTACCACATTACCACCATCGATCTGGCCTGATACAGTAACAGTGTGGTTGTGGTTACTTCAGCCTCGCCATCCCGTTTCTTTACTTGTCTGTTGCTTACTTGCAGTTAGGCTGCCAGCTAATTCTTTCTAATAGTGGAATGCTCTGAGTCCTCCTCTGTCAATTTCCCTTGTTAATTTGTAGCTGCACTTTGTTTGATGCCACATTTTATTTAATCAGTTACCCCATATGCAGTCAGAGAGCAGTGTGTGTAACTCTGAGAAGACTTTGCTGAGTGTCACTACTGGCAGGGCTGCAAAGGAGTACAAAACTCTCAGCAGTATAATCACTTTAGATACTGATGTTCTGTCTATGTGGGACATAGGGAATTTACATCAGAATGAGATGGACTTATTTATGTACAACTGCAGTTTTTCCTGTGTTTCCCACCACTGGTACTTCATCATTGCTATATACTTGGGCCCCAGGGTATTTAAATGACTCCCGTTCCCAGGGGAGCTGGGTGATCAGTAGAAGACCTCTCGCTTCAGCTGTGACAGAGTTTAATGGAAACAGGCAGGATTTCTATCAGTTCACATTTGAGCTTAACCCTAAACCAAAGTCTGTTAGGGCTTCCATAACTACTGGCAAATCTCTAGTTACATATCGTAAATCTAATAATATTTCATCTGCTTATTACAGTATAACATAGTCTGTTTTTCTGAGGTTTATGCCTTTCTGCTTTTAGCTCTAATGTTGCTTGCCAGCTTTTCTATAGTTATGAAGAGCAACGCAGGTGATAGTGGGCATCCCTGTCTGGTGTGGCCTCCAGTTGCCCATTGTTGTAAAATTGTGCATCTGGTGTGCACTGTTGCCATCAGATTGGAGTATAATAAGCCTATCCATGCTAGCATTTCCAGAGCCAGTACCATCTGTTTGAGAACTGCAAATTAGTAGATGCAGTGTATGGTATCAAAAGAATTCACAATGTCTTGACACTACAGCTGTTGGCGGCCCATCCTCTGGGGCTGCATCGTTATATGGAATAGCCATATTTAGGAAGGTGTTACCACCCGGTATAAATCAGTTTTGGTCATCATGCACTAATGCTGGGGGAAACTGTATTATTCTTCTGGCAAGCACCTTCCCAAATAGTTTATAGTTCAGATTGAGCACGGACAAGGGGCGCTATGATCTCACATTGGTTGGATTGTTGCCTTTTTTGTAGGCAAGATGTATTTCTGATAGACTTCTAACCGCAGATTCCTCCCCTTAGGATATTCCCCAGGCATCACTGGATCCAGAAAATCTTGAGCAGTACCTCTGCATGCTGGTAGGTGGCGTTGTTTCGCTCCGTGTCGACTGTGTCTGCGTCGGAAGTGACATTGCAGTGCCTATATAGGCACCACCCCGGAGAGCTGAGATTGATTTATTTCATTCTGTGCCAGCAGCGTGGATCCGGAGAGCTACTTCTGTCATTTTGTGGGGAACGTTTTTCGTCTTTTTGTTGAAATTTTTGAGCTTTGCTGCCAGTGTGCCAGGACATCGGATCCCCTGCAAAACCTTCAGGGTTCAAGCTTCGCAAGGATTGTCACAGGCAGATGTCTGTGTCCGATTCCCCCCCCACTTGGTTTATCTCTGATGCCTGGTCAATGCACTGAAAGTGATTCACAAGCTCCTCTTGGCACTGCAAAAAAGGCTTCGCTCCCCTTCTTGTGGAAGATCTCTTGGCTGTTCCCTGAGCTGTTCTGCGGTCGATTGTCTTCCCGGTACAAGACCTTGATGAAGCCAGGCAAGTACAAAAAGCTCAAGAAGTCTATGTGCTCTTCGACTTCTCCTTCTCAGCATTGTGCTTCTAGACCCTGCTCCCACATTCCACCTGTGGAGCTGGCATCTGGGACTGCTCCAAGATATCCTGAGTTTCCCAGCACCAGAGTGACGCCTGCTGAACTCAAAGAATTTTTATGACGCCATGCACACCATCTTTGTGCCACCGTTTCCCTCTGGTGCGCCTTCAGTCCCTGTGGGGTTACTTTCGACGGGTTCACCATCAACGCCAGCCGAGCCCCTCTGGATCTGCCCCCGGATCCGTACCAACGATGCCACAAGTGCCTCCTTCCAACTCGTCTCTGTATCTTCTGGCTCCATCCCCGGCCCTGAGCCGATTATCATTCTTGAATGCCGTTGATGCCGGCACTGTCCGGGCCTCAACATCCCCTGGACTTTCCACCCCTTGACAGGCCCTTCCTTCCAGGGGGAGATGAGAAGGAGGTGTATGGTCCTGTAGAGGCCCCTGATTACAACTGATCTGAGCAGATGGGTGACTCAGGTGGCCTGGATACCTCCCCAGGCTCTGGAACGACCTCCCCCCCCCCCCCGCCCACCCACAGGTTTCGGTACAAGGACCATATTTTTGACACCGTGGCGCGCAGGGCAGCAGAGGTTCTTGATCTCCAGCTGCCTGTTTTCATGGTCTTCACCAATGTCTTGACAGGTGCTTCAAACTGGGACGGGCTTGTCTGAACCCATGCTCCCCTTTAATGAAGCCCTCACCAATGTGCTCCTGGGGGCCTGAACGAAACCTTGTACAGGGGCTACTGTGTACCGAATGTTTGCCTGTTGACACCGTCCTGTCCCGGGAGACCAGTTTTCCTATCCCAGCACCCCTCCCCTGAGAGTCTGGTGGTGCAGGCCTTTACAACAAAGGTCAACCCAAGTGCGTACCCTACCACACCACTGGGTAGGGAATCGAAGAGGCTAAATGCTTTTGGGAAGCACATTTTTTGTTTCACAAGCGTTGCTCTGCAGTCGATTAACACTGTATGCCTCTTGGGCCGATACTCCCAGGCCTTCTGGGATTCGGTTGTGCAGCTGTTTCCAGTGTTGCCCGAGGAAGGCCGCACCATCCTCAGTCAAGCTTTGGTGGGCGGCAGGGATGCAGCAAAGTTCACCATTGGGTGCAGACTGGACCTAAAGTCCCAGTGGGCACAGCATTAGGGAATCTTCCCGACATGGTCCAGCTTTTCGGAGGGAAACTGCAAAAGATCTGCAGTGGTGGCTGACGAACCGCAATTGGGTCAACGGCAGACCCCTCTCCTTTGCCCAACCAGAGTCCACAGTGGTGACCGATTCATCACTCCTGGTTTGTGGCGCCCATCTTGGAGACGTGGAGATCAGATGACTCTGGTTGCCAGCGGAATCTCCGCTTCATATCAACTTGTTGGAGTTGAGGGCTATTAGCTTGGCATGGAGAGCCTTCTTTCCATCCATCAAGGCTGTTTCAGGTGTTCACGGACAACACCACCACCGTGTGGTATTGCAGCAAACCAGGGCATGATGGGGTCTTGGACCCTGTGCCTGGAGGCTCTGCGCCTCTGGCCAAGGCTGGAACTTCAGGACATTTTCCTGGTTGTACACAACTTGGCAGGATGTCTGAACGCCAGAGCGGACAAACTCAGCAGTCGATGCCTCGAAGATCATAATGGTATCTACATCCGGTGGTGAAGGTCTTTTCCGAGACTTGGGAGAACATTGGCTTGATCGATTTGCCGCTGCCGAGAACACGTAAAGTCAGCACTTCTGTGTGCTGGACTTTCCAAAGCTACTCTCTTGGTCCAACCTCCAAACATCAACTTTTTCTTGACAAACTGGTCCTACAGATGTGTGCCTCTCCCCTTCCGAAAGTGGTCACCCCTTTTCACATTGGCCAGAGCATTATTCTGCCTGCATTCCACGCTCCACCTTATCCGTCCAAGGGGGGGGAGAAGGAGAGACTCCATCATTTTGACCCTGAAAGAGCTCTGTGATTCTGTATTGATTGCACCAAAGATCATTGGGTGGATGATCGGCTCTTCATTGGGTTCACCGGAGCGAACAAGAGCAAGGCTGTGCAGAAACAAATCATCTCCAGATTAATAGTACATTGCATTCAATTCTGCTATTCACTGGCGAAGAAGCCACACCCTAAGGGATTGCGGGCTCACTCCACCAGGATCAAAGGGGCCACTAATGCGTAAGCGCATGGTGTTCCTGTCTTGGACATCTGCAAGCTGTCATGTGGACGTCCCTCCATACGTTCGCGAAGCACTGCTACTTCGACAGTCAAGTCTGTTGTGATGGGCATTTCGCCCGTTCAGTCCTCCAGGATTTTTTGGTCTAAGCAAGTTTACAGGGAGGTATTGTTTAAGTATCTATTCAAAGGTGAGGAATCTGTGGTTAAAAGTCTATAACAGAAGAACAAGTTACTTACCTACGGTAATGCCTTTTCTGGTACAGACTCTATCTAACAGCAGATACATCACCTACCCCCATTTTCCCTACTCTGCTGAATTGAGATCTTTGCCCAAAAGAAACTTTTAGACACTGCAGACTGGTCAAAAAAGTTTTTTTTAGTTTTTTTTTTGTTATTTCTTTTTATTACGTCGCCCTGCATTTTTGGCACAGAACTAGTCATGAAAGAAACTGATGTCAGCGTGCCGGTGTAGCACCTATATAGGCAGCACTGCTACATCACTTCCAACAATGCTGATGTTGAGCCGAACAACACCACCTACCGGCGTGCAGAGTCACTGCTCAAGATTTTCCAGATCCATGCTGACATCTGGTGAATATTCCATTGTGACTAATCTGTGGTTAGATAAAGTCTATCAGTAAAAGCGTTACCGAAGGCAAGTAACTTGTTCATTACTGCTTCGCTGCTTTTTTGGGGTAGATGAGCATTTTGTATGCCTGCTACTTACATTGCCATCAAGCAGTCTTCTGATTGAGCTGCATATTTGATTCTGATTTCATGCGGAATAAAACTCTCTTGTGTTTTCCTCCAGCTGTTGTCTTTTCTAAATTGCATATTTTGGCTCTAGTTCCAATGTCTCTTCATCATCTTTGTTATGCCATATGATGTTTTAATGCATATTCACTTTAAGACAACTTTAAAAGCTTCCCATTCTGTTCCTGCTTCTTGAAGCTTGCTCTCATTCTCACTGAAGTAATTGGTTATAGCTTCTTCATTCATTTATTTGAATGCTGCATCTTGCTGTGTGGCTGGATGTAACCTCCATGTAGGTATAATTGTTGTAGGTTTTTACCAATCTAGTAAGCATTGCAGTGGATTGTGGTCCTGTAGTGTTTTTCCCCATGTGTTTTTTTGACTCGTGCTGGGTGTACGTATGTATGTCAAGGTGTATCTGTGTGTGTGTCTGTGTCACAACGTCATCCAGTCAGCAAGGTGTTCCTGCTTTGGACTCTGTGCAGTGGTGGAAGCGGGCCTGCTCTCCCCTTTCTCTCTTTCTGGGCACTCTCCACTTTCTTGGAGCCTCGATGCGGTGCCAAAGCAGTGATCAAGTGGAATGGGTTATTAAGCTGGAAATATTTTTGGTGTAAATGTTGAAGACTGTGCTGTTTAATAGTGTTTTGCATCTGCTAAAAACCTTCCCTTGAAAGTGCTAGGTTTTGAAGATGCTTCCATAAATAAGGCTCCCGTTAGTTAAAAGTCTTTGTGAAGAAAGTTTTCTGGCCGAAATGCTAGAGTTTGCTCAAAAGGCCACTTAGCTGGATTGTGGCTAGCTAGCCTGCTCCATCTGAGTAGGTCATGTGACGGGTTATATAGGCTCTTCTTTTTCATCACATTCCCCAAGCATCCCACTGCCCTTGAGTCCTGCAGTTAAGGACATCGGAAGTAAAATGTAACTTTATGAGCCAACTTGCCTGTTTGGGTTTGTTGACTCCTGGAAGGGCCTTGAAACAAAACCTCCTGCTCCTGCAATGGAAAGTCACTCATAAGAACTACCATTTTCAAAACCTTCATGAAACCATACTCCTCAGTCCACCAGAAAAGGTCTAGTATAGTACAATTTGCTTTCTAACTTGGGGAAGAGGGGGGGGGGGGGGAGGTGGCATGGATAACCTAAGCATGATGCTGTGGAGAAGACCGAAGTGAAATTCTCTGCATATGCTGGATCCTCCTGTGAGTGATCAAAGGACAGGATGTAACAAGAAAACTTGAGATTGCAACCCGATTGCAGACCTTTATCAGAGAGTAGCAAAGATGAGCAAGAAGAGGCGAGTGGGGAATAAAGCTCTGTAAGCCCCACCAAAACAGTGAAGTTTTCAGGGGAGACAACGAGGAGCAGATCAGCACAGGCCCAGCCTGATCTTCACCTGTGGCCTACTAGTGAGGCGAAAGCAGTGACCCCCACACAGCGCCTGCCTGCAGTGGACTTCTGCACAGGCCTCGACATGCAGCAGGTGTCTGCATTGTGTAATTTTATACTACAATAGAAGAATTCTCATGGAGTACCTTTGGCTGTTTTTGTCTGGAAATCCCCCCAAATGGTTCATCTGGAGAGACTTCTGGGAGATTTTAGAGCAGTTTGAAATGGATGCCTTATGTGTTCTCATGTTGATGAAACCAATAGTATGCAAGACATCACATTCGAATAAACTGTGTTAACAAAAGTGTTTCCATTCTTTTTTTGACATACTTCTCTGTGTCTGGGAGCTTGTGTGTCCATGACCACTTTAGCCACGTCTTATGATGGTCCTGGAAGGCTATGTGGAAATTGACTTGCAGGTTGGACAGGTGCCCTGCCTCTGTCTGGGGAAGACATTGGGTTATCTGTAAGGAAGTCTCTTTTATCCGCACATTGATCAACTCTAGTGAAAACAACCTTGCCTAGATGTCACAGGCCATTGTGGGTCAAGGTTAGTGTGGCTCCTTATCATGTTAATATCTGGGGAGAGGATAGTCTAACCCTAAAGAGGAATGACATGGAAATTCTTTCTCATGTCCCAAGATGTATAGTTTTGCATGGCGATTGAGTTGATTTGTCTGGTTTTCTTTGAACTTCTATCCCTCATGAGAATAGGGTTTAATGTCTCTATTTCATCATTCCGGGTTCTTATCTCCAAGTTGGGTAAGATTTGGAATACTGTATTATCAATATGTTTGTCTGTCACCTAGTGGCAGCAGCTGTGTTCTATTCTTTGCTTTATCCCTGCCATACACACCTCAATGTTGGATAGCTAGCTGGTTAACTTCAGAAAAATGTATGCCTGTGCACTTTGTGAGAAGCTCTGAAATCTATAAATTTGAAAAGGTGTAGAAAGTGTCAGTGAAATTTTAGTCTCAAAGCATCAGTCGATCACCATGAATTAATAACCTGCAGAGCACTGCAAACTGAATCACTTTTAAGTCCTCCTTTCTAGAGAGGAGACCATTAGGTTTCAAGCTTCTTTCTAATCTTTGTCGTTTAACTTGGTGTGGCTGTGTTTGGGAAGTACTTTCTAGTTGGGGACCATAAAATGTGTTCAGTTTTGAACTCTGAACTTAAAAGTTGCATTCATTGGCATGTGCAGGGACGTGTGGCTTTGTTTGTCCCTTAAATAATTGGGTGCTTTTCTGTGGAATCATTTGTCAGCTTGTCAAATGATCTGGAAGGGTGAGGGCACCTCTAGGACACGGTCTTGTCCTGTCCTTGGGGATCACTCCTGTTATCAGTCTCTCAAGGAGCCGCCTTCTGTCTGGTTTATCCAGTGTTCTGTGCTAACCACGCAGCAGAGTAGTATTGTAGGAGGAGGGAGGCATAGCACAGTGTTCTGCACTTGCCTCTGATGCAGCAGAGCATTCTTGCAGCATGGAGGATTAGCACACCATGTTCTGTGCATGCCATCGATGTAGCAGAACAGTCTCATTACAGGGAGCAGAAGCGCACCATGTTTTGTGCGTGCCACTCGTGGAGCAGAACAGTCTTGCTACAGGGAGGAGAATCACAGCATTTATCTTGCATGACACACATGAAGTAGAGTAGTCTTGTTTTATGGAGAATTAGCACCGTGTTCTGTGCATACCTCTGATGCAGCAAAGCAGTCTTGCAAGAGAGTGAAGTGGCACACAGTGTTCCTTGCCTGCCACGCATGAAGCAGAGCAGTCTTGCTGCATGAAGGATTATCACACAATGTTCTATGCATACAGCAGAGCAGTCTTGCCAGAGAGAGAAGTAGTACACAGTGTCTTGTTTCTTGCATGCCACTCATTACGCAGAGCAGTCTTGCTGCATGGAGGATTACCTCGTAGTGTTCTGTGTATGCTTCTGAAGCAGCAGAAGAGTTTTGCAATATGAAGGATTATCACACTAGGTTTCATGCACAGCCTTGGTGCAGCGGAGAAGTCTTGTAGGAGGGAGGAGTACCACATAGTGTTCTGTGCATGCCGCTGGTGCAGCAGAGCAGTCTTGCAAGAGACAGAAGTAGTGCACAGTGTTTCGTGCATGCCACTCATGAAGCAGAGCGGTCTTGCTGCATGGAGGCTTAGCACGCAATGTTCTGTGCATGCCACTGATGCAGCAGAGCAGTCTTGCAAGAGAGAAGTAGCACACAGTGTTTCTTGCCTGCCACTCATGACGCAGAGCAGTCTTGCTGCATGGAGGATTAGCACACCATGTTCTGTGCATGCCATCGATGTAGCAGAACAGTCTCATTACAGGGAGCAGAAGCGCACCATGTTTTGTGCGTGCCACTCGTGGAGCAGAACAGTCTTGCTACAGGGAGGAGAATCACAGCATTTATCTTGCATGCCACACATGAAGTAGAGTAGTCTTGTTTTATGGAGAATTAGCACCGTGTTCTGTGCATACCTCTGATGCAGCAAAGCAGTCTTGCAAGAGAGAGAAGTGGCACACAGTGTTCCTTGCCTGCCACGCATGAAGCAGAGCAGTCTTGCTGCATGAAGGATTATCACACAATGTTCTATGCATACAGCAGAGCAGTCTTGTCAGAGAGAGAGAAGTAGCACACAGTGTCTTGCATGCCACTCATTACGCAGAGCAGTCTTGCTGCATGGAGGATTACCTCGTAGTGTTCTGTGCATGCCGCTGGTGCAGCAGAGCAGTCTTGCAAGAGACAGAAGTAGTGCACAGTGTTTCGTGCGTGCCACTCTTGAAGCTGAGTGGTCTTGCTGCAGGGAGGAGAAGCACACCATGTTTTGTGCATGCCACTCATGAAGCTGAGCGGTCTTGCTGCATGGAGGCTTAGCACGCAATGTTCTGTGCATGCCACTGATGCAGCAGAGCAGTCTTGCAAGAGAGAAGTAGCACACAGTGTTTCTTGCATGCCACTCATGACGCAGAGCAGTCTTGCTGCATGGAGGATTACCACGTAGTGTTCTGTGTATGCTTCTCAAGCAGCAGAGGCGTTTTGCAATATGAAGGATTATCACACTAGGTTTCATGCATGGCACTGGTGTAGCGGAAAAGTCTTGTAGGAGGGAGAAGTACCACACAATGTTCTGTGCGTGTCACTTGTGAAGCAGAGCAGTCTTGCTGCAGGGAGGAGAAGCACACCATGTTTTGTGCATGCCGCACATGAAGCAGAGTAGTCTTACTGCATGGAGAATTAGCACACAATGTTCTGTGCATATCTCTGATGCAGCAGAGCAGTCTTGCCACAGGGAGGAGAAGCACACAGTGTATCTTCCATGCCACTCATGGAGTAGAGCAGTCTTGCTGCATGGAGGATTCTGTGCATGCCACTTATGCAGCAGAGCAGTCTTGCAAGAGAGAGAAGTAGCACATGGTGTTTCGTGCGTGCCACTCTAGAAGCTGAGTGGTCTTGCTGCAGGGAGGAGAAGCACACCATGTTTTGTGCATGCCACTCATGAAGCAGAGCAGTCTTGCTGCATGGAGGCTTAGCACGCAATGTTCTGTGCATGCCACTGATGCAGCAGAGCAGTCTTGCAAGAGAGAAGTAGCACAGTGTTTCTTGCATGCCACTCATGAAGCAGAGCAGTCTTGCTGCATGGAGGCTTAGCATGCAAGGCTCTGTGCATGCCACTGATGCAGCATTGCAGTCTTGCAGCATAAAGGATTAGCCCAGAAGGTTCATGCTTGGCACTGATGCATCAGAGAAGTCTTGCTGCAGGGAGCAGAAGCACACAATGTTCTGTACATGCCACTCATGAAGCAGAGCCATCTCGCTTCAGGGAGGATTATCACAGTAGGTTTCCTAGGCACAAGGAAGCGTTTTTGTGTGTGTGGCATTGAGGCATACTATGGGGAAAGGAGGATATGGGCCCACAGAATGGTGCCTCAAAGTCTAAGGTAGGGCTTAGCTAACTGACTTTGCTGCAACCGTACCCACCTTTGGAACCATTCTGAGGGACACCGCCATTTGTTTGCAGCAGATGTTCTATAATTGTGGGGGGCACAGATGGAACATCTGTCTTTTTGTACCCGTTTTCTGCAGATTAGGCGCAGCTAGCCATGGAAAAAGCAGACATGATGCTCTGTTGGTGTACCTGCTGTCTTCAGTGTACCTACATCTGCCTATCTATAAACTGATTGTTCTACTTCAGGGAGAAGTTCATAGAATTTGCCTGCCATGTAGTTTCTACCGTTTCCTAGCCGATACGTTGGTTGCTAAGCAGCAGACCTATGCAGGGATTCTCATGAGAGTTGAGACTTCGCACCAGTTCGAAGTGAGAAGATGTGTCTTTCAGTTTAATGTCATCCTGCTCCATCTCTATCGTACCTATACTGATCTCTCTTGGAATTAACATGAGTAGCTCAAACTCTCATTGACTGAGCAGCCATTCTGTCAACACTGGTTAGTTTTTGGTCAGTTGTGATGGTGAAGTCACTTTCGCAGCGGTGTTGGTCTTAAATGAGGTGAGTTGTGCATGCTGCTAGGCAAGAGGCAACCTGTGCTGCTTTCTTCACAAATAGAATCCTGTTGTTGCAGGAAGTGGCCAGATTAAGTGCGCCCGTCCTAGACCAGGTTTTCAAATAGTTTGAGGCCTAATTGTAATTTAATTTATATAGCGCTTACTACCCCTGACGAGCCGTCAAAGTGCTTTTTCGGCGAGTAGCACGCTACTCCAGAACCCATAAAGTATTAGTGCTAAGCTGCATTTTGATCCAAGGAATCCTAATGGTGTGACCAGCATTGGTCAAGGGGGACAGACACCCATCTCTCTACTGTACTTTATTAATCGTCAATGACACATAGCTTTGATGATGGGAGGTGGTCTATTCCTTACCATGCCAGTCTTACTCACTGGATCAGGCACCAGCCTTATTCGCACAGGGACAAACTTCTTCTTGACCACATATAGATCACTCCTCGTCACTAGATCTTGCAATAGCAAGACTTTGACCTGCAAACGGTAGTTCTTTGTTAGGCTTGATGCTATCTCGATCCTTCCCTTAGCTGTCTTCTGTTACCGTGAATATTAATGTTTAGCCACAGATTTATTTAATCCTGTGGTATTAGTCCATCTGCCAACATTTTTAGGTCGAGCATTCGAGACCTCCTTGTATATACTTTAGTATATACTTATTATTATATACCTATGTGTATGTACTATGTGGGCTCTGGAGATCAGCCCTAGGACTTGTCTGCTTCCGCTTAGGGACTTTTTTTTTCTGTTCAACTGCCTCTATTTAACTGTCTTGAAAGAAAACGACCAGCAGAGGTCCGTAAAATACCAGAATCACTTTAGCATTCTCTAGATTCCAGTCCATAGAAATTGTCTTCCACGAGCACCCGTAGACAATAATATTTTTTTCAAATCTTGTATTTTCAGTGATATGACCACCGAAGGCCCTGATTTTATATTAAAAACAGAGCTTTGGACTTTACCATTTTCCGCTGAAAGGCAATATTTCTTTCCATGTGTTCCCATACCTGGTGTGTCACACAGTTTGGTGCTTACTTTCCCTCCATGTTAAAGAACAGTAGATGTTTCAGGCTAATGTGCTGCATAGCTAAATACATATAAGGTCCCAAAGGCGAGACTGATTGCATTGCAAATGCTTGTTTCTCTTTCCTGAGGTCCTGTGTCTCCGTCATTCCGTTTCACGGGATGGAAGTGTGATGCTTGCCTTCCACTGATGCTGGTAGTCCACATTTCTGATTTTGTTTTTGTCAAATGAACTTGTCTAGAATTTATATCTTGGTTGCAGAGCTTTAGTCTCCTTCCTTGGAATGTTTTGGTGCTTGTTGCCTCCTCCATTTGTCCCTCAACGTTATTTTGACCTGCCCACCAAAGAAGTAGCTCTTATTATTATTATTATTATTATTATTTTTAAATTTATATATGGCGCACAGCTACCCGGAGGTTTTCCGGCGCCTATGGACACGACGTAACGAGAGAGGAGCACACGAGACAGAATCTATTGATTAAAGAGCCAGGTTTTCAGTTGTTTGCGAAATTTAAGATGGTGTTTTTCCATGCGGAGGTGCATCGGAAGGGAGTTCCAAAGGGAGGGAGCCAGATGGGCAAAGGATCGTCCTCCCATTCTGGCTCGTTTGATCCTGGGTACTTGAAATTTTAATTGATTCGAAGAGCGAAGTAGACGTGAGGGGCTGTAGTGTTGCACTAGGGCATTTAAATAGTGGGGGCTAATCCTTCATTTATTTTGTGCATATAGCAGAGGGCTTTAAACTTGGCTCGATTGTCAATATGCAGCCAGTGCAGTTTGCGAAGCGCTCCTGATGCGGAGGCTTTACTGGGAAGTTGGCATAGTAGTCGTGCTGCAGAGTTTTGGATCACCTGAAGTTTACGAAGGTTTTCTTTGCTGGCACCCAGGTAGAGCACGTTACCATAGTCCAGCCTGGACATTATCAAGGCCTGAACTACGGTTCTCTGTGTAGAAGTGGGAAGCATCCAGAGAATTTTCTTAGCCATTTTAAAATGACAAAGCAGGTGGAGGCCACCTTAACTATTTGCTGCTGCATGGATAATTGGTCGTCAACAATGACGCCCAAATTGCGGGCTGATTGAGATGGGAGAGGGAGGTCGCCCATTTGCGAAGGCCAATGCTGGGGGCCCCAGAGCTTTTTGTTGTTCCCAAAAATGATGAGTTCCGTTTTCCCCCCGTTGAGTTTCAATTTATTGAAGTGCATCCAGTCAGCGATCTTATTTAGCCCCATCTGAAGGGAGGATGCTTTGGTGGTCTCCTTCGAAGAAAGCGAGAAGATAAGTTGGGTATCGTCTGCGTACGAATAAATTGTAAGCCCAGCTTGCTCTGCTAGCGTGGCAAGTGGACTGACGTAGATGTTGAAGAGCAGTGGGCTTAGAATGGAGCCCTGGGGGACTCCATATGAGGAGATCAGTGTTCTGGAGTGAGCTGCGGAAGAGAAGACCTGAAAGGTCCTATTGGACAAAAAGCTGGACAACCATTCAAGTGCCGTGCCACAGATGCCTTTAGAGTAAAGGGTTTTTAAAAGTGTAGTATAGGAGACAGTATCGAAAGCGGCACTCAAATCAAGAAGAATGAGTGCCACAGTTTCTCCTTTATCGACCAATTGGCGGTTATTCTCAGTGTCTCCCAGGAGAGTCGACTCTGTCGAGAATCCTGCTCTAAATCCTGACTGCGACGGGTGTAGAATGTTATGAGATTCAACATATTTCGTCAACTGGGAATTAGTGTGTTTTTCAAGGATTTTGGAGAACACAGGAAGTAAGGAAATGGGACGAAAATTAGAGAAGATCTTGGGGTCTGAATCGGATTTTTTTAGTAGTGGAAGCACCATCGCATGTTTCCAAGCTGCAGGAACTTTAGCTTCAAGTAGCGATGCATTAAGGAGCTCCATAATGATATTAAGGATAGAGGAGTCTAGTTTCAGAAGAATAGCGGGAGGGAGAGGATCATTGGGAGAACCAGATTTGATACTCGAAAGAATGTTATAGAAGGTGGACATATCAAGGGGAGACCATTTATCTAGTGGAATGTTACTGTGCCCTTGTCCAATTTTTTTGGGTGGAGCACGGTGTCAGTGGGTCATTGATAACCGGGTTAGCTGGTGGTTGTTTGTCAAAGTCCAAGTAGATTTTCTCGATTTTGGCAACAAAGAACTCCGCCAAGTCGTCGCATTGTTTTGAGTCGAGAACCGGTGGCTCAGATCGGCAATTAGCACCTGATAATTATTTCACTACTTTAAACAGGACTTTGGGGCAGTTTTGTGAAAGTAAGATGGTATGGTTGGCATATTGCCAACCATACCCTACATTCTGCCCTCAGTGTTGCCTTGCCTGCCCCAGAGTCCAGTAACTTTCTCATTCAATTGGTCCGGCTTCCCTGTAAGCTGAGACGATCACTTTTCCACTTTTTTGAGGGACACTAATGAACAACTTTGCCCTCAGGTGATTGTTCTCTGCTCTTTTGTTGATCAAACGGCTCTGGCTATTAAAGAACTCCTCTTTGCCCTACTTCTCTAATTATTTCGTTTTGCTTGGCTTCATATTGCTATTTCACCATGGCACTGCACTGTTATAGTGACTTCAAGACTGCTGTATGGTCCACCACATTGCTCCAGTGCAGCATCTTATCCATAAAAAAACCCTAATAGAGCAATATGTTGATGGACTCCAAGGTGGCCACCTTAACAGGAGACAACCAAGATGTCGGCTCCTGGAGGAGGATCCGTTCAGATCAGGCAGTTATCCCTTCCACATGCACACGCCAAGCATGCAGCCTGGCAGTGAGCAAGTCAATTGGCCACCACGCTTTTTGTAGTTTGTGTTCCAGTGCCTGTGTTGACCCCCACCTCTGCAGGCTGCTCCCACTACTGTACCCTGAGAGGAACCGATCCCGATTTCTTTTCCTGACCCCCAGGGGCTCTGGCCCGCATCAAGGTTACCGGTGTAGTTGTGTCCTATCCTCCTACCTGTTTGGCCCCTTTCTCCTGAAGCTCAGCCTGGTGCGCTCACCGAGAATGGAGTGGGCACCTGTGTCCAAATTGTCTTACAACTTGTTGCACAGAGTTCTCGATTTCCTTCCTCCTGCTTGGCAGTGCCTTGCCCACACACTGAGGCTTGTGAAGTAAGTGGGCAAGACAACAGCTTCTTTGGCGTCTCTTCCACTCAATTTAAAGTAACTACTTTATGTAAGAATGTGTTTGGTGCACACTATGCTACTGCCAATCCTTGGACAACTATCATGAAACTAGTGGATGAAGTGAGGCACTCACTTGTTCCCTTTTACCTTCTTGGGTTCATTTTATTTCAGCCCCCGGATTGTCTAAAAGTTGAACTAACATATTCAATGTTGAAAGAATGGTATATGTATCGGAGACACCTATACTAAACTAAAATGGAATTGTTCCTAAGTTTACAAGGTGCACTTTAAAAACATGTAAAACACATAATTGGCATGTTTGTAACAGGTTAACATGATTAAATACAGCTCGTACACTTAATTGAAAATCTGTTTGGACGTACCTACCAGAACGGCCCGTAAACCACACACTTTATTTGAAGATTGTAGAAGAAAGAATTTATTTATGGACAGTCTCAAAGCTTTGCCTGTGATCTCCCTTGGTGTTGGAGACATTTATGGTTCGAACTCTACGCTATGGGTTTGGGGCTTACTATGAAACTAGTTCATCATAAAGTCTGTTGATCCCCAGACCTTATGTAATCCTTCTAGAAGGTACTGTCTTCTCGTATCATAATATGGGTTTTTTGTCTGGATAAATAAAATCACTAGTCTGTGATTGCTTTTTTTAAAAAATATATTTTTTTTTTTTACACGTTTTGGCATAGAGACCTATCTAGCTGCCTCGCCAGCCTCCTGTATCCCCCAAAAATTCATAATGAAAATACATACCTTTAGCTGTTTTTGTTTAGCCCTCTTCATCCATTGGTAAGTTTAAGTGTAATTTACATTTTGCTTACAAACGCTGCTGCATACAGCATCGGTCAGTAGCTCAGCCCACTTCATCCATTGGCTCTCTTGCACTGCGAGTGATGGCATTTTGTCACATCACTTGTACTGTGTGGACATCTGCTTGAAAAAATGCATTTCAGTGCAGCTTTTATTTTAATATATTTTTATATTTGGCATTTTATTCTGCCTATTGCATATATTTCTACAAATAAATAAATGGCTTGTTTGTTTTTTGAATTTTGAAAAAAAATTTAAACAAGAAAGGGATTGTTAGAACCGAATGTCTTGGAGCAAAAGAGCCATTGCAGGAGTGAATGTTTAAAGCTAAACCTGGAAATATTGAAAAGAATTAATGTTTCTCAAATTTAATCTGTGGCTTGAATTTTAAATGCTGACACTGAAGAAACCAGCTGCGGCCCGTGCAGGTAAGGGCGGTGGGGCCAGGTTGGGGGGGAGGGGATTTTGACAGACAACGGGAAATTATTTATTTAATTTTCGCTCGTCAATCGTCCCCCCCCCCCTTCCCCACCCCCTCCCCACTCGGCCCCATCGCTCTCACCTGCACGGGCCGCTGCTGGAAGAAACTATTGTGGCTTCTAGTCTTTGGTGCTCGCCTGCTTATTTTGTATTAAGGGTTCCAGTTTTTGCCATTCACAGTTCTAGATAGGCATCCTGTTTCGGTTAACATCTTGAAATTATTTGGATTATTAAAAGGGTATTTTTATTGCTTTTTTCCAGTGAAACAACCGTATTACTTGTTCAATGGATTTTGAGTGCACTGTTTGCTTGCGTTATGTGCCACCTACATTTCAGGCCGGTTTCCTACTAATGTCCATTTTTACAGTTATGCAGGGTGATGGTTTTTAGGTTGAGTGTGTGCAGCGCATGCGCTGCTCTGCGAGGCATGCTGTATTCAGGTAGGGACTTGAAGCTCCTCCCACTCTCTGCCCATATTTTTTATTGGTTTGTGTCATTGCCCACTGTAAACTGTGGCTGTTCATTGGTCAAAAGACTTAGTAGTCCCTCCTTAGTACCGCCTTGTCTCATTTTGTAACTTTCCATGGCGAAACCCCCTGTTGCGTGTGCTACTCGGTAGGCTTTAATTACAGCCTCCGTGCACTATTTTCTTAAATAGCTGTGTCCTGCCTGCTGGCACGACACGCTCTCTCCTAAGGTTTAAAAAAATAATTTTATAGCGCGTGCGCCGAACGCATTTGCAATGCAATAGGTCTTGCATTTGCGAGAGTTTAAGCTATTGGCATTGTAAATAACAATGCCTTTTATTTATCTGTTTTAAAAACAACACATAAAAGGCATGGTGGTGTGTGTGTGCTCGCGTACTGGGGTGGGGTGTGTGTGTGCTGGGGGGTGGTGTGTGTGTTCGCTCCTTGCTTGAAGTACAAATGTGTACACTGTGCCACGCCCACTGAGCTTCAGATTTGTAGCTTACCATCTCCTTTTGGAACCAAAGACACCAGTCGCTGATGTCACAGACGCAGATTGCTCCATTGCAGAGGTCTGGGCACCTTTCCTTCTTGTGCATATAGAGACAGCCAGCAGATACGGACCTGGGTGTCTAGGTCTGTTGTGTACCCGTGGACCTTTAATATTCTTTTCCACAACACTGCTGGGTGGTAGTTTTCATGTATTTATCAATTTCTGTGACTAAGACCTACTTCCAAATGTTTGCTTTAGGTCTCATCTGGCCTTTGCTGTTCCAGAATACCATGTTCTAGAGTTCAGTATGTTCCCATCCCTTTGGTTATGTTCTTGTTTAGAGCTGACCTGGCCCTTCTTTGAGGTGGACTGTTCCTATTGGAGAAGACCAAAGGCTGATTTGCATGGCTGGTTCCTTGATGAGGTGGCACGGTGGGCAAAAAGATGATGCCCTGGATTGCAAGCCAGAGTAATTGCCAGTAGCTGAGATTAAATCAAGCAGTCCACCATCACTTTTTAATTTTCCCCGTGGTTGGAATGTGTTCAACATTTCTACAAAATGTGCACGTCGGGTATTTGTTTAGATTGCATCTCCACTCAGCCAGACTATCTCCTTTCATGATGCGTTTGATGTGTGATAGTCCTCCTCTGGGCACTCTCTAATGTTTTTCTTTTTGTGGCTGTACTTTCGAAATCTAAACCGTATTTTAGTTGACACTTTTGACTCTGTGGTAACAGAATGTACTTTTATTTTCCTGCAGGGTGCACATTTACTTGTGCGCCACATCTCTACCTTGAATTATTGATATGGCTTGCGTGTAGTTCCAAGGATAATCCTCTCCTTGGTGGTTGACATCCCTACTCTAGTTCTAGTTTTTACATGCACTAAAGCATTTACCAGCCTTTTATGCAGGACTTCGTGCTTAGCATCCCTTAAGCTTATTTTATACATCTCTGATCACTTTTAGTTATTGTTAATGCCGCACTCCATTCTCCTTTCTTCATGGCTGAAGAGCATTTCTGTCCAATCCTTGTAAATATCACTGGGGACATTAAAATGGATCGATCCTACTGCTCATTTGTGAAAATTCATTGCTCACAGGTTTGAGTACCTCTTATGTAAGAGTGAAGTCTAACTGCATATTTGGCTTCCAGTGACCTCACCACTTCCTGATCCATTTTACCAACCTACACTGCTCTGAAAGTTATTGCTCTCATCTCAAAGTGTTTATAGGTCTCGCCTGTGACTGCACATGCGCTGGCATATGCGCTTATGAAAAACGGTGTTTTCAAAAAGGGGCTTGGAGCCCGCTCATTGCTTACCATTCGTGGCCTTCATTATCACTCATTTGCTGCCTCCTAATTGGGCAGCGCATGCCGACTTCACTTCCTCTTCTTTCAACTGAAGCATGGACCAAGCACTGATTGCTTCATCTTGATTAGGGTCCTTCCTCTGCTGACACCGTAATTGAGATACTATTTTTATTATCTTCCCCTGTGTTCCTTGTTGTTTCTTCCCAAAAAGACCTTACCCCACTTGAACATGTTGCGTCTTCCATCTCACCCCCCTACCCAACCAGTTATGCGTGTTTCATCTTTCCTACCACCCTCCCGTTGTCTGTGTTGCCTCTCGCCTGTTGTATGTGTTGCCACCCCAACCGCCATTAGAAAAAAGTTCTATGACCCGGTCAGCGCTGCCTGCTGCCTTCGCTTTTTTTCCGCTTCCCGTTCCTGCGTCAGTGTTTTAAAAAAAAATTACTTTTAGCCATGCTGCTCTACAACATGGCTAAAAGACATTGGCAAAGCTAATAGCTTCCATATAGGCGAGACGGTTGGCTTTGCCAATGTTTGTTTGAGTTTAGTTGTGTCAAAAACCTTGCTGAAATTCTAGCAGACCAGCGCCTTTCTTTAATGTAGATATTTATTTGCATGAGGCTAGAAATGTATTAGATTTGTCTGCTGTGGCCTTCTTGTTATGACGAGGTACAATTATGAATCTAGTGGTTTAAATATTTTCGCCAGTTTTTCCTACACAAGATTTACCATTAATTTCAGAACCATCCATGTCGGGCTGACCAGCTGGTCTCATCTACAAGCTGTTCCAAACCGTGATTGCGTCTGCTGTGCTGCAGCTCTCCGTCACTCTACAGGCCTTCAGGATGGTGGTTATACTGACATTACCGCTACAAGCTTACTAGGTGTACCCACCTATCTGACTGGCCTTATCCTTTTAGTTGGTTAGTTCCAACTTTTGTCTTTTATAAATTAACTTCTTGCACCCACTTCTGGCTGATGTGCTGTGGACGATGTCTTTCAAAGTAAAAGCTTTGCAAAAGTATTCATCTTTTTCTCTGTCCTCCGTGACATACCTGTTCCTTCCCTCATCTATACAGTTGCAGCCTTGCAATCCCTGAGCTCAAGACGTTGTCTGAAAATGTCTTTGTGTTTGACTTTTGTCTCATCCTTTGCTCCCCTAACTGCCTCGGGTTCGTTTTCAAAACACACTGTCCCCCTTCTATATATAATCTCACAACTTTGCTAACTGTAATATTTTGCTCTTGGCCAGTCTTCGGAGAACCATAGTTTGATTGATGTCTGTAATGATTATTTTATTTACATACTGTGAAGTGTTTATGCTGTAAAAAGGTCTAAATTGCAATGAGCATAGCTTTAATGACCAAAAACGATCACAAAACCATCAGTATGGTCAATGATAAAACCCAGAACGAGGCCCTACAAATCTCCGAAATACGTTCTTTAGGTACTGGCAACGTAAATATCCTAGTTTTATTGGCTTCTCTAGCCCATCTAGATTCTCCATCCCTAAAGGCCTGGACCCATACATTTGAATAGCCTATCTCTTTAGATTAAACCATTTCCGACTGGTATCGGGTGTACTGCCCCATCACCAAGCACCAGATCTAATCTTGCATCCTCAGATAGGGGCGTTTTGTGACTGGTATGTCTGTCTACCTGAAGGCACCTCTGGAATGGTCCAGTCAATTCAATTCAATATGTCTTTATTTCGATTGAAAATCATAAAAGACTTTGCATTTAAAACAGAAAGCTCCATTTCATTTTCATTAAATTTTTACAAAATTTATACAATAGAATAACAATCAAAAAAGAAAAAAATAGATCCACAATGTTGAGGTACCGTTAATATACAATAAATAAAACTAATAACTTCTGACCTTAGTGCCGCAAAAATCATACCAGTAAATATCTTCATTTTTTTATATATATATATATATATATATATATATATATATATATATATATATATATATATATACACACACACCAGGTGAGTACACAATTCTAATACAGCATAAAACAATGTATACTACTCCCTCTTTATAAAATTCATCAAACTAACTTAGCCTCATCTTCTTTGCACGTATGGCCCACATCCAACTAAGGAATTTAGCAACTACAATCACTATGGGTTCTTTAGTGTCAGTTTTTAAAATCCTAAATGCTTCGTTACCAGAACGAATGCCCATATTCATACAAATTGATTTGAGCCATTTATGCCTAGGAATTTTATAAGCAGGGCATACAAATAAGATGTGAGCTAACGATTCGTTTAGTGTTAAACAGAAGGGGCATTTACTATGATTTTGGGCGTGCCATTTACTAACATAAGAATTAATCGGGAGAGAACCCACTCTAAATTGATGGTAGAGTTTCCTATCATTAAAAACATTAATAAAATCCCAATAGTTCTCATACTCTGTCGTATTTGTGCTCTAAAAATTCCCTCGTTAGTGATGGCCTTATTAGAGAGGAAAAACGCTTCATTTTGACCATATTCCAGTACAACATCGTAAATTCCTTCTTTGAAGGGAAAGGATTATCGACGGGATTCTCCCACAGACTACTCATCCCCATCTCACTCAGAGTATCCTTTACCCGTCTCAGCCATGGTATTTTGCACATACGGTCTGCCTCCCTGACTGTAAGAAGAGCCTGAGCATACAGGGACAGTTCAGGTGTAACCCAAAGCCTTCTCCAATAAGCCACGGGTCTAAATCGTGCCGTGTCCTCAATTGAACGACAACCCAAATCTAAAAAGAGGGGCAATAAGGGTGTTGATTGGGGAAGACCAGTTATGGCCCTCAAAAATTTGTTTTGGGCAATAACCAGGGGAACTAAGTTTTCAAATCCCCATAATTCTGCCCCATATAAAACCGAGGCACTAATTTTAGAGTTATATATTTTTAAGACAGGAGCAACGGGCTTGGTGTAAGAAAGACGCTGTTCCTTCAATAGGGCACCGGACAGTTGGGCATGTTTAAGGACCAATAAATCAATATGGGGCTTCCAGTTAAGTTTTCTACCTAATGTAATCCCCAAATATGTAAATGCATGGGTCTGCTCAAGGGTAACTTCATTCATTACAGCGCTGCCCTTTATAACCTTGTGTTTGTGTAGAACCATGAATTTTGTCTTCTCCACTAACTACAAGGTCGTGGTCCTGACAACTCCTCAAATCTAATAATAGCTGACTGGAGTCCTTTTTGTGTCTTAGAAATAATCAGAGTGTCATCTGCAAACATGAGCAAGGGAATCTTCATGCCTGCGAAGGTGGGAGCGTCAGTAGGATGACTCTGAAAATACAACACTACCCTATTGATAAATAGAGAAAAGAGGGTTGGTGCTAAAACGCACCCCTGTCGAACCCCCTTTGCAATAGAAAACCTATCAGTAACGCTCCCTTGCAGGCCCCAACGTACCTGTGCATAGTTAGTCATGTAATGTGACTAAAATGGCCAATAATTCCAATGGCATGCCCTGTTCTGCAAATGCTCTCCACATCTTGGTGCGTGGAACAAGATCAAAAGCCGACTTAAGATCAATAAAAGCCACGTAAATGGTACCCCCTCCTATAATTACCACTCGCCAGTAAATTAAAATAAACCTAAAAACCTGGTCAATAGTACTGGTATGAGATCGAAACCCCGCCTGTAGAGGAGGCAGAATATCAAATTCATCTATCCAGGCCTGAATTCGACTTAATACCAGCCTAGCTGTAACCTTTTGAATACAATCAATGAGGCTTATAGGCCTGTAATTGCCTGGATTGGAGCGGTCCCCTTTCTTAAAGATTGGGAGAATTTCTGCTCCTGACCATGTATCAGGCATTGGGGCACCACTGGCAATGGCATTTACGAGTAGCTGGATATATGTAACCCAATTCGATTTGTCATACAAGAACAAGTCAGCTGGAATGCAATCCAACCCAGGCGCCCTACCTCTCGGAACCGATTTTAATGCGATTTCCACCTCTTGCTTAGTAAAATGCAAAGCGGGGTTAAAAGAGGGCATTTTAAACTGTTCTGGGTCAAGTTCCGTGACTGCGAACTGGGCCTTATAGTGTGATACCCACATCTCGGGGGCTACATGGTTAACTGGAGCTTGGCTCAAATTGCCACTGCCCCATTTTACAAGATGCCAGAAAAATGCCATATTTCTCCCTTTACTGGCCTTGAGCAACTCATCCCAATGTTGCTCATCCCAGTCCCTTTTAGCTTGCTGTTGGACTAACTTATACCCAGCCCTTGCCCTTTTGATGTCTCCCATGTTCTTCAATCTAATTGCCCTGGCTAGGGTTCTATAAGCCTCTCTACAGGATTTCCCATACCATGCGGCCACCTTTGGGCCAAAACTTTTCTGAGATTTTTAGGCTTAGTTGTAAAAAAACATTTGAGCTTATTAAACAAATCATTGTGGACCTGTAAAACCATTAAATTAACTTCCTCTTGTGTAACACAATTTTGGATGGTACCAGCTCCCTCATCTGCTCCAAGTGCGCTTCGTTATTAATAACTTTAGTCCATTTGACTCTCCTTGTATCATTAGTAAGCTGCACTTCTACAGAGGCGCTCACAGATGCCTGATGCTCAACAACAGAAAATCCTTTAAGCTGCATATGAAATTTGTACTTGTATAGATAGTACTAGGGGATTATGGTCACTGTCGGTCCGCTCCTGGACTACCATATCTATTAGGGAGGGCCAGAGTTCCTTATTAAGGAAAATGAAGTCTATACGACTACTTCTCAGCCCATTATTATAGGTATGCATACCCTGCTTATCGGAAGTGGACCTCCCATTAACAGCCCTGATCCCCCGTTCCAAACAACACTTTTAACTGCAACGCTGCTCCAGTCCATTTTTTGATTGGAGGAAGGTCTAGGGACGGGATGTCCCACTGGACATCCTCCTCTGTGCTAAGATTGACGTCATTATTGTCTAAGGGTTCAAACGAACAATTGAAGTCCCCAGCAATAATTAGGTTACTCACGCCTTTATACTGATCTAAAAAAGTGTCTAGAAGCGCAACAGTGCTAGAAGCTTTTCCACCTGGCAGTCCTCTCGCGTATACATTAATAATCAGCAGATCAGGGACAGTGGGCATCTGTAATTTAATTATTAAAATATCTCTGCTATCAATATACAATTCCTCTACCTTATAACAAGCTGACTGTCTTACCCAAGTGGTAAGTCCCCCCATGGGTCTTCCCCTCTGACCCCCCTGAGCTGTTTTAGAAACATTTAAAAAACCCTGTCGACAAACGTGATCCATAGACCAGGTTTCCTGAAAGGCCATAACATCATGGCCTTCAATAAATGTGGACCATTCAACTGAGGGTAATTTTGACAATAACCCTGCTATATTCCAAGATGTTAGCAGTAGATTTGGTTTGAAGGGACTCTCGTTTATACTGTGGGGGATAGGCTGATCATTAGTTAAATGGGCATAGCCCAATTCTCCCTCTCCCAAATAAATATTGGTCTGGCAGAGTCGGTCGTTCCTAGCTTCACCCACTGTAAGATCGCCCCCATGGATAACCCCCCTCTGAACAATTGCCTTTGGTACTTGGGAAGCTCCTGGTTTGTGATTATCTACTTCTGGATCGACCACACAAACCACCCCATGTAGTAATGTGCCGAGGCTGGTAGAATTAGAGTTAGGTCCGAGTCAATCGTTTTCATCCAATGAAGCAAAGGCTTCAAACCTGTTAAGAGTAGGGACCGCATAATTATAGGAACCTGAATCTAAAACAGGTTCCCTCAATACTCCCTTTGTACGATTAACGCATGATTGATAAAAGAAGCCCAGCGGAAGTATATTAATATCATCTTTACTTAGTTGACCGGACCCTGCCCTATCCAATATAAACTGGACCAAGCCCGGGGATCTAAAACTCAAAACCACAGTCTCCGCTAAGAGCCTTATGGGATTTACCAATCCAAGATATTCTTCGCACCATCTTAAATTCTGAAAAAAGATGGTTCCTTACTCCAGTCCTAATACTCAGTAGATGTAATACCTTATTTTTTAGGGAAGACAAGTGTTCCTGAGCATTAACTGGGAGCACTGGAACATTTGCCAATACAATTGTATATGGTGTTGCTTCGGGGGGGAGGTGAAGGGACATATGGGGGTTCATAACGCCGCCCATATCATGCAATGGCGCCCGAGAGCCCACTGGCCCTGCTGGATACGCCAATATACCACCCTGTAAGGAGTTTACCGAAGGGGTGGCCGTAGGGACAGCCACCCCCAAGGGGGGAGGGCAGGATGCTAAATTGGTACATGATCCTTTATCAGAACTATTCTCCTGTCGAGTGTCTGTTATTCCTTCCAGCTGGACCCCACAAGAGAGTTGGGGGACATTAAAAATATGCTGCTCTATTTTAGCTAATCTCATATCTATTGCTGACAATTTCTGCATCAGGGGGTCAATCAGGGCTATAAGCTTCTCTTCCACCCGGTTTAAAAAATCAACCTCAATGTTGTGGAGTGGCTGTTCCTCTGTAGCAATAGTGTCAGTCTGACCAACGCCCAAATTTGCAAGTACAGGTAAAGACTTAAAAACCCCCCTCACTTCCTGTTGTGGCAGACTTGCGTTTCACAATTTTGGAAGACTGATAGCAAGACTTGGGTAAACCACGTGCTTTCCTCTTTTTTTGTGAAGGTTCATCACCTAGAGCCTGGGTGGACCTTTGCCGCCTGGTAAGTACCTTAACTGGGGAGGAAGGCAATATAGAGGAAGTGCTATCCAGACTGGATGCTACAGATAACCCAGCTTGCGATTGCGCCGAGAGTATATGACTTTGTTGGAAGGTACAGCCAACTATTACATTTTGTTCAGGCACAGGAATTAGTGCCGTTCCAGTGAGGGGTCGTGGGGGTTCTAACGAAAGTCTGCGTTCTGTGAGTTGAATCTGATGAGTTAGCACAGATTCAGCCCGGGAAAGAAACCCATCCAATGTCCCCACTACTCCTGAACCCCCTGCCCCCTTACGCTTGTTCTTACTCATTATCCCCTGACCTTGTGCAGAAAAACAAAGTACAAATACAATAAAAAAAATAAAAAAATAAAAACCAACCGCTCAACCTGCACAATGTATACAATGTCGGGGGTGGCCCAGCCCGGTCTCCTACGGTTTCCGACGGGCTCAGACGGGCCCGCCCTTGGCCCGGCACGTCCCGCGCGCGTCCCGCGCTGCGGGGGTAGAGGCTGCGTTTTATGCGCGGAGATGGTCCGGTGCCTCCCCCTCGTCAACAACACCTGATGGTAGTCGCGTTGCACCCTGGACGCTGAAGTTCTTACCAGGGTGATAGTGCGGGAAAACGGCAGCGTTGGATGCAGGAAAATACCCCGGGACTACGGTCCCACCAGAGTAAGGCGTCACACAGCAAGGACCAGGTAAAGAGCGTCAGCTGTAACAGCAGGAACCAGGCTCTTAGGTAAAGAGATAATAGCAAGCTTTCATTTAAATCTGGAGTTAAAACATTCTAGGTATCATGTAAACAGATATAACCACACAATGAACCGACTATAAACTAAAAACAAAATCTTATTTCTGTTTATAAAAATATTTTTTATTTAGTTATTCTCTTTTTCTTGGAATCATTTTCCATTCTTGATCAATAGTGTAGATATACATATATACAGAAAAAATGAACACATAATAAATACAAGAAAAGAAAAAAGTCAGTCCAAATCATGCGGTCAATAATTGTATCATTCTTAAAAAACTTTTTTAGGTTAGATGAAGGCTAGCGGTAGATGACAACTACGCGCGTTTCGGCACTTCTGCCTTCGTCAGGAAACCGTCTATTACGAACAAAACTGTGAAAAACATAACAGTTACAAAATTTATATACAAAATGCTAATTTTATATACAACTATATACAAACATGCTCAAAACCTAGAATTTGGCAATACCTCATTATTATATATAATACAATGCAAAAGATGCGATCAAAGACGGTCAATCCACGTATATAAATTTACAGTGCAAATACAAGTATGTATATACATTTTGAAAAATGATTAATAAATGATATAATGTAATACATTTTGAAATACTTTTTTAATTACTTTTCTTTAAGACTAATGGCCACTAAATCATTACAACTGAAACTAGACATTAAAGAAAGAATATGGAAAGCTTAGTAGAGCCAAAGATGAAAAAACTAGATATAGTGAACTCCTAAAAATAATACTAAAACAAAACAAGAGAGATAGTTGATAGAAAAAGAAAAAGAATATAAGATCCAGACCAAAATTAAAAAAGTATATGGAATGAGAAATGCACTATGAGCTGCCCTGAAGAACTCTATTATTACATTAACCAGTAATTCTAAAGGGAGGGGGGGGGGGCCTCTACAATAGAAAGCCTTTTAAAAGCTAAACCAGGAGAAATTATTACTTACTTCAAGCGTGTCTAATGCTTTGAAACCCTGGATGAGATATAATACTGTGTTGATTGTTTCAGAAAGGAGCAAGGAAAACTCCTTATGGTAAAAAAATCTGAAAACAAATATAATTCTTACAAACAGGCATATTCTATAGTGTGTATATATGTAAAATCAAATTCGGGTACTAATAATGAGGCCAGCAGCACTTACTATGTATGCGTCACACAATATTATAACAACTGACTGAGTTGGTCTTGAAGGGGAATAATATCAACCAGTGTTGACAGGAGTGCCAGATATGCTAGGGTACCAAGGTACTTCTTTATATGGTGCTGTATGATCGTCCCAATAGCTGGATATATCTATCAAAAGAGGTATCATATACATATAGCATAAATACTTATGGCGTTATGGGTAAAATAATAGCTAATTGTATAAGTAAGAAAGAAATGCTTACTTTTAACGGTCCAAAAAGACACTAGTGAAATATTCTTTCTTTGTATCAGCAAAAATAATTGATACTAAAGGGTAAAAGATGGCAACATAGTAACATTAGCCACAATATTACTCACAGAAGCATTTTTTATCATTTAGATTTTGTACGCTACTTACTTTCTATTATTTTTAAAAGGAAACTCCTATCCAAAAAATGGGAATATGGACCAACAGGGGGATCACAGCCTTCAATTTAAGGGGCTTCGATGCTGTAAAAACGATAACAGGCATATTGGATATTGTAACTAACTGAATGGCTGAAGTTGAAAAATTCTACCGCCTCGATTGCCCTGTCTGCACTACCGGCTTACCTGCAGCTTGACGCAAGTTCATCTGCACTCTGACCTCCGTTCACTGAGGATGTTTGTTTGTATCGCGGGTCGTTTTATACCAGCCGCGTTTTGGCGCGCAAGTCGCCATAATTGGTAAATGGCAACCGAAAACAGACTCGCTTAGCTACAGTGATAAAAAACGGACTTGCTAAGCCGATAAAAAGATAACGGACTACACCAGTCTATATTAGTCCTAAGAGGTAGAGGTTATACATCTCAATACAATCAAGGATATCAACCTTTTTTTAGGGAGGCGCAATCAGAGAACAGGGAATTGGAGACCGCAATATAGTACATACATAGTAAGTGCTGCTGGCCTCATTATTAGTACCCGTATTTGATTTTACATATATACACTATAGAATATGCCAGTTTGTAAGAATTATATTTGTTTTCAGATTTTTTTACCATAAGGAGTTTTCCTTGCTCCTTTCTGAAACAATCAACACAGTATTATATCTCATCCAGGGTTTCAAAGCATTAGACACGCTTGAAGTAAGTAATAATTTCTCCTGGTTTAGCTTTTAAAAGGCTTTCTATTGTAGAGGCCCACCCCCCCCCCCTCCCCCCTCCCTTTAGAATTACTGGTTAATGTAATAATAGAGTTCTTCAGGGCAGCTCATAGTGCATTTCTCATTCCATATACTTTTTTAATTTTGGTCTGGATCTTATATTCTTTTTCTTTTTCTATCAACTATCTCTCTTGTTTTGTTTTAGTATTTTTAGGAGTTCACTATATCTAGTTTTTTCATCTTTGGCTCTACTAAGCTTTCCATATTCTTTCTTTAATGTCTAGTTTCAGTTGTAATGATTTAGTGGCCATTAGTCTTAAAGAAAAGTAATTAAAAAGTATTTCAAAATGTATTACATTATATCATTTATTAATCATTTTTCAAAATGTGTATACATACTTGTATTTGCATTGTAAATTTATATACGTGGATTGACCGTCTTTGATCGCATCTTTTGCATTGTATTATATATAATAATGAGAGGTATTGCCAAATTCTAGGTTTTGAGCATGTTTGTATATAGTTGTATATAAAATTAGCATTTTGTATATAAATTTTGTAACTGTTATGTTTTTCACAGTTTTGTTCGTAATAGACGGTTTCCTGACGAAGGCAGAAGTGCCGAAACGCGCGTAGTTGTCATCTACCGCTAGCCTTCATCTAACCTAAAAAGTTTTTTAAGAATGATACAATTATTGACCGCATGATTTGGACTGACTTTTTTCTTTTCTTGTATTTATTATGTGTTCATTTTTTCTGTATATATGTATATCTACACTATTGATCAAGAATGGAAAATGATTCCAAGAAAAAGATTAAATAACTAAATAAAATATATTTTTATAAACAGAAATAAGATTTTGTTTTTAGTTTATAGTCGGTTCATTGTGTGGTTATATCTGTTTACATGATACCTAGAATGTTTTAACTCCAGATTTAAATGAAAGCTTGCCATTATCTCTTTACCTAAGAGTCTTTTTCCCTGCGATTAGCAAGTACATTGTATTTGTAGGGGTCCCCCTTTTTCCCAAAATACAGCAGGAACCAGGTCCAGTCAACATCTTGAAGATTCAAGTTTCTCAAAAAGCAGGAGACCACCTTTGGTTTGTAACTTGGAACATGTTCTGTCAGTGGTGGTCTAATGTCATGGTGATCTTAAAATACTAGCAATAAAAAAAGATGTCGCATGTCCTGTCACCGTAGTGACAAGGGGTGCCTCTTTTACCTGGTTTTGCGTTAGGAATATGCCACCCTCTGGTTTAGCGCAACTACTCCATCCCTCTCCCTGTCCTTTCTGAGCAATGTTCACTGGGGACTTTATCTTTTGTGTAAATCACAAGCCAGGCGCTGACATGCACTGGAGCACTGTACTGTTGAAAGGTAGCCAATTAATGCATTTAAAAAAACTTTAAAACAGTAGAAACATATAATCAGTGTAACAATCGTAAATGTGCAAAATGAATGTGCAAGCAATCCATGCTCAATTTAAAAACTCAAGTTAGAGGTAGTCTCATCATTGCTGCAGAAATTGTTTGGTTGTGTAATTTTTTTATTTTTTTATTTTACTATTGCACCTGCAAAGCAGAGCACATCCTTCTGGTTTCTATTGCACATCTGTTGATTAGAAACCAGATTAGATGAGAATTCAGTCGACCACTTGATGCCCAAGACATGGCCGTTAATCTAGATGCGAGTCTCTAGCAGCAGAAAGTGCATCTTTCTGAGCTCTGGTTTGGTGTGATCAGATTTCCGTTTGCAGCATTGCCTTTTGCAGAGAGCATATCGTAATCCCCAGCCCCCACCACAACAGTTTTCCTTTTTTCATTAATTTTGGATATTTGAATACTAAGGAGAACTGGTATTGGCGTTTTTTGCTTTTAAAACTAAGGAAGCGGCAACCTCAAAAGCTTCAGATAAATTGTATCTTAGCGTTCTCACCCTTCTCCGATGATTGGCTACAGTCACAGGAATAGTGTCCTACAAAGGACAGCAGCAGCAGACCACCATCACTGTGATTGCTTTCCAGAATGAAGCCTATTTTTTTTAATTTTTAATTTTTTTAAAGCAGCCAGAGTTCCTTAAAATGAACTTCGGCTGCTTTAAAAACAAAAACAAAAAAAACCTCCAGTGAGAAGCCTCCACCCCGATTTCTGAAGGAAGAAGGGGTTCAAATGGGGCTCCTCCCACCCCCGTTGTTAATTAGTTACTACCCCAACTTGGGAATCAGTCAGCAACTGATCAGTGGTTTGTGACCACCGTTACGTTTTCAAAGTGCATTCCTTATCTGCGATTTAGTAACCTACCAAACTGTGCTTTGATAAAGATTTCAAAGCCCATTTTGCATTCTGGAAAAGCCTTTCTAAATTGCAAAATGTGGTTATTACATATGGAAAAGGGTTTTTATTTGGTTTCAAAATCTGTGTCTTACCGAATCGTAAGGTTTGCGCCCACAAAAACCCTTTGTGCACCTCGGCCAGTCTGCTTATAAGGATCAGTACGACATGAAAAATTGAATTCCAGGATTGCCGAAGTCACTCACTTTTTAGGGGAGCCCTTGGAAAACTTAGAGTATAATGAAATTTAGGAATATACTCATATGTAGGTGTAATTCTAAGTCCAAGTGCAGCTAATTTTGTCAAGGCATAGTTCATGGGCACTTTACAAGTCCTTTGAAAAGCGCATAATAGGTGTTGCATCGTGATACGGTCAGCATGTGGCTAACATTGAATTTGTATGTTTCTCCTCTAGCTAAGCACCATGATGCTCCTGAGACGCAGAATGTGAAAGATGCCGAGAAGGGAGCCGAGATAGCCGCAGTTCATGAGCACGTCCACGACCACTCACGGTTACATGCCTACATCGGTGTTTCCCTGGTCTTGGGCTTTGTCTTCATGCTCCTGGTGGACCAGATTGGAAGCTCTCACATTCACTCAGCTGATGGTAAGTGAATGTGTTTGCAGGGTCCAGTTTTCTGTCATGGTGTCAGTACTGTGTGGAAAACACACTGTAAAGAAAAGTGTGCAACACAAATTATGTTTTCTTGTGTTGAGCAGCAAACGTTTTGGTATGGTGTGGTGAGTTAATACAGAATAAGAGTGAATTATTTCTGCGTGCTATTATTCTGGGGGTATCGGAGCAGCAGCATTTCTGTTTCTTTCAACAGATGTGGTTGGTTTGTTGTAGTCTGCATGGGAAGCCTCAGATTTTTTAGGCTTCTTGAGTGCACCTGCCTCCAGCATACCATGGGATTGTGTCCACTATGTTGGCCCATGCAAAATGACTTTCTCATTTAGTGGTAGAGTTCTTTTGTAGAGGTATTTTGGGGCTTTGCGTTGAATTCTTCTGCGTTAAAGTAAGGGTTAGCAGCTGTTGGTTCAGTCTACCTTGTGACTCAGACATGCGCTGCAAGACGGATAGGTACAACTTTACCAGGCCTTCCCACATTTTTGTCTGATGCATTCTGTACCTTTTGTTATATTCAAATGAGCTTATACCGGAAAGCTGTGGCTAAAATGTTGATTCCTCACTCTTGGATGCTGCTGGTTTTAGACGTATGGTAGGAGTGATTGTTACATCAAATGTAGCCCTTTGGAACAATTTGTAGGAACTTCCCAACATTCAGTGCTTACATTTTGATGAAAAATGCACTCTTTGCATTAATATCTATGTGTTTGATTGCAATATGTCTGTGGAAAAGCTCACTGGATTTATACTCTTTTTGTAGAAACCTGTACTTAGCCTGAACTCGATCACTTGTGGGGTCTCCCAGAAACCCAACCTGTTGAGTAATCCAGTTGACCAATAGCCACTGTATAGCTTAGCAGCTCTCTAACCACAACCATATACCCAACACACCACAATTGTGCGTGTCTACCTTTATCCCAGTGACATACCCATGTGCTAGCTAGTGATCACAGGGTGCTGAGTGTATTTGAATATTTCTCTTCACCAGCCTGGTAATTTCCATGCTGGTGGGGGTTTCGGAATGTCCAAAATTATGTCTCCCTCACGACCTCTATTTCTTTAGCTCTAGAGAATAAATCTCGATGGGTTACATATCAAGAAATGTAAAGAAAATCACATTTTTATTTTTCACTTTTGTATTTATTCACTTTCATAGAGTATCAAATTTTTTTTAGAAAAGCTTTTTTTGAAAAGACACATATAGTCATAAAAAGGAAAAAATTCTTTAACGTTTTTACACAGTTTTTCTTTTCTTGAGAGAACAATTGTTTATCGTTGATAATTCATCATTAGACCCCTACAAAGGAGGATTAAATCACTCCAAGAATATGCATGAAATCATCAACACACTCATTCACACCACTCAGACTAACCGGCAAACTCACTCCGAACACATAACTGTCCCGGTCAGAAGGGGAAACCGATGTTACAACTCTCCATGACCAAGTCGTGGGTTGGGCGCATAAGATATGGTCGACGCAAGGCATTGGAGGCGGAGCTCACGGAGGTGCTGGGATGGGTGGTTCCACACAGCCCATTACATATACTTCTGGGTGTCACGGACGGTCTAGATGGATCGAGGGCGGATAAGAAATTCTTGGGTACTGCCCTAGTAGTAGCCACGCGTGATATAGCGATGGTTTGGAAAAATCCTGCTCCACCTAAAATTGCTACATGGCGCAGGGGGGTGGACTGGTGCGCTGCACAAGAACTTCCCTTATATGAAGCCCGAGGCTGACTGGCTAAGCACCGGTGGGTATGGGGTAAATGGCTGGGTTTGCTGGAGTGATTGCTACTGTCTCCCGCACATAGGGTACTCCCGAAACTGTATTGGTGCAACATTAACTATTTACCTGTCGTGTCAAGGTTTATGCTGCTATGTGGCCATATGTACGGAATCGAGACTCATGCTGTGCTGTTTGTTTCTTTTATGTTCATATAAACTCAATAAATTTGAATATCAAAAAAAGATATGGTCGACACTCGTTTCGGTGGGACGTGTAAACCACCTTCTTCAGGACCTTCACAACACAAAAGTATATAATCTTCACCTAATAGTAGGGGTACAACTATCAATAGTGAAAGAGGAAGCGGATTTCAAAAAGCGAAATACCGGATTTGTCGGCCGTACTGAGGAGACGTGACGATCTAAACCATGAGAATTGGATTCAACTCCTTGTTCCTTACCTTATATTACTAAATCCTGATCTGTACAAGAAATAATATCCCCTATGACATATGGTACCTCAATACACGAGTATCAAGTAAAAGACAACAGAATATCCTACTCTTATGCCTACTTCAAGAAGGGTTGGTTCCCTATATATTCAAAATAAATAGTACTTGGGCAGAGTTGATGAGGAGAATGCTCTTTGTGATGTAGTACATGCAGGAGAGGAACCGATGTGGGCAGATTCAACTATTTCGCTTTTGAAATCCGCTTCCTCTTTCACTATTGATAGTTGTACCCCTACTATTAGGTGAAGATTATATACTTTTGTGTTGTGAAGGTCCTGAAGGTGGTTTACACGTCCCACCGAAATGCGCGTCGACCAACCCATGACTTGGTCATGGAGAGTTGTAACATCTGTTTCCCCTTCTGACCGAGTGTGTTGATGATTTCATGCATATTCTTGGAGTGATTTAATCCTCCTTTGTAGGGGTCTAATGATGAATTATCAACGATAAACAATTGTTCTCTCAAGAAAAGAAACTGTGTAAAAATGTTAAAGCAAAACTTTTCCTTTTATGACTGTTTTTTTTTTTTTTTTTTTTTAAAAAGCTTTTCTAAAAATGTTTTGATACTCTATGAAAGTGAATAAATACAAAAGTGAAAAATAAAAATGTGACTTTCTTTACCTTTCTTGATATGTAACCCATTGAGATTTATTCTCTAGAGCTAAAGAAATAGAGGTCGTGAGGGAGACATATTATTTTGGATATTGTTGTTCCCCTTTTTCTTCCTGACCTTTAGTTTTTCTGAGAGGGGGGTCACTTTTTTAGGGGGTTTGAGAATGGCCAAGTTTATGCCTCCTAGACAATTGTAGTAGAACAGTTTCTTTGCTTGTACATTTGGTTGCCTAGCATGTCTATCCTACAGCTGGTGTTGGTGACAAGCCTCTAGTCTGCATGCATTATTGGTGGAAAGGCACTATTTGACATGATATTTAAAGCAAGAAGAGGTTATTGAGCAAGTGTCCGCACATGGCATTTGTTTGAGCACCAGTCTGAAAAGTGTTTCCATGACATTTGTCTGAGGAAAGAATGCCAATGCAATACTGAAATGATAACTGTTGAGTGACTGAGTAGGAGTAGCAGGATTGTAGCTGCCGGGATGTGTTTAGTGCAGGTTTTTGTCTGTTTTTGTGGGTGAAGCTGTTATGTGAACTATTTATCGAGTCATTAACCAAAATGTTGCTCACAAGCCTATTGCTTTTTCTTCTGACCATGCAGGCCTAATTTCAAGGTAAAGACCAATCAATTAAGTGTGCATCATTTGTTTTTTTTGTGCTTCCTTAAAGGAAAAATGGCAGGAAAAAGCAAGCACCCCTGTTATTGCATTGCATATTGTAAAAATTGCGCTCAGTGTTTTAAAAAAGCTTTCTGGACCAGTGGCATAAATGTAGCTAATGACTGTGAAACAAACAACCGTGAAGTAAGAGGGCAAAGAATGGATGTTCATATAACTGCAGGTTACTTGCAGTGTTAGAATGACATAATTTTGGAAGAATGATGACCAGGGACATCCTTCTGTGAGTGCAGTTGAAGGGATCAAAGAGCGATCTATGGATGTGTGAAAGATTGAAAGAAGAACCAAGAACAGAATGGGTAGGACGGATAGACACCCCTAGGTGTTGGGCTTTTCAAATACTGTTTGATTGGTAAAGAGCAAAGTAAAGTGGCAGATGCAAAGGAGAGTAGTGAATCTATTTTAAGGGTGGAAGAGTCACCAAAAATTCACCAGTTACAAAGACTGCCAAGCATGAAGGAGTTTCTCCAAAGCATATAGGAGAAAATGGCACCTTTCTGAGTGTTGTGGAAACTACAGCAAATTAGAAACAACTGAGTGTGAGTTGGAAGGAGAATGACACTACTGAGAGTTAGTGAAAGGAGTATAAATACAATCCAAATAATCATAGATTCCGGGTCTAAATTAGCATTGCTTTGGGGTGATTCATGTGTGCAAATATTTGGTAAAAATCAGTTTGGAGCAATTTTACATAAGGCCAGTTGAGTATGGTCCATTGTCCTAAATGGTTTTTAGGAGCATGCATTGTTGCACAAAGGTTTTAGCACCATAGGACATGATTTGGGAGCTTTGGGAGACTGTGCTAGGATGGCCTCCTCACAAGAGCTCAGCATTATATTTGACCTTAGTGATTACCCCAAAGTGATGCAGAGTGTCGGAGTTGTCATTGTAACCCATTGGTGAGATATGAAGTCGTTTGATTATCTCGAAGGTGTTGTGCAGCTCTGAGGTCTCAAATTAGAATCTGTACTAAGTGATAGGGTGATGGATATCGCTCTGAGGTTAAAGCATACCCTTGAGATGGAGTTGCAGAGGTTGTGGTCTTCTTTTTGTTCAGAGCAAAACCCTCTACTGAGGTCCTGTTGTCTGTGAACCAAAGCAGAACGGGTGTGTCCATGTGGTAGGCATCCAGTTTTGAATATTGGCAAGATGTTTTCTCTTCTTTTGTGTTTACCGCCCTGCATATCATCTGCATATTACCTTATCCGGTACCATCCATACCCTCAAGGGATTTTGAGAAAGAGAACGTTTCAGTAGGATTGCTTATTCCTGTGTGAACCCGTGCACGGACACCCCGTCTGCTTTTTAAAATTGTGCTCTGCTTTTAATTTGTGTTTTAGTCAAGCGTTCCACCTCCCCCCCCCCCCCCTTCCCCCCAGCCGCTCCGCACTCTGCACTTTAACTTTAAACAGGGAAGCAACCAAGCCTCAGCCTAGATTTTACTGTGACCCAAATTGTACTTAAATTTAAAACTGAACTAATTTTAAAATGTGATCGAATTTTGCTTTTAATATGTGCCTCAACTTGTATTTTGCACATACCTGCTCGATCCGACTTGATCGGGAGGGTGCCAAACCGCACTCTAAGTACAGCGAAACCGGAAGTAGCGCTGCAGGAGGGGCAGGGGTCTAGTTGCCATCATGGGTGACTACAAAAACAGGGCAGCTGCTTGGACGCACAGCAGACTCATGCAGCGGGCGCGCCGCCGGCGCGCCAAAGACGAGCCTGTCTGCGCCCGTCGACGCCAGAACGGGACTAGGAACCCTGCCCCTTTTACACCAGCTCCTACTAACCACCATCAATACTCCCGGGAGACACTTCTTAAACTCGCTAAACCCCTGCAACACAATGAGGCGCTTTGCGTAAAAGGTTCTCCAAGAGACATGGAAGGACCGTTCTCGTACCTCCATTGCCAATGGGGCAGCCAGGCTCAGCTGGAGAACCAGTCTAAGATAGCTGTTAGCCAGACCGGGCTTCAGCTGAAGTGCATTTACTTTAACTCTAGGTCGCTACCCAAACACTGCTTAGAGATCTGGGATACTCTAGTCGACACAAAACCCGATCTAGCATTTATTACAAAAACCTGGCTGGACGACAATTATTCCCCCGCTATTGCTGCATCCCTACCGACTGGATATAAATTACTAAAACGGGACAGAAAAAGACGCAAGGGAGGAGGAGTAGCGATCCTTTTTAAAGACTGCTTCACCTGTCTCCCCGAGTCAGTGGCTTCATTAGGTGAGCATGAGATCCTAGCATTGTCAGTGTCCAGTGGCGACCACAACATCCTTGGGGGAGCAGTAGTGTACAATCCCCCTGGATATAAACCGGATTTTAGTTCTAAACTGTTCTCACCTATTTCCCTCCTGTCTAAAACACAAGCATTTTCTAGCCATAGGCAATTTTAACGTTCATTAAAAAAATTCTGATGATCCTGCCGTTAAACACTTGGAGAGCGATCTGCAGATACTGCAGCTAAAACAGTGGATTAAAGGGCCAACTCACACTTCCGGTCATACACTTGACCTGCTGTCTCCAATATAGACTCCATTAACATTTCTGAGATTGCACCACTGACCTGGACAGATCACTCCCTAATTTCCTTTTCCTTTAGTTTGCCCACTAATCTCACCTGCCTGACCGCACCCTCTTCAGCAATGAAAAGGGCATGGAACCTCGTCACTCCTAACTCGTTCGCCTCTCACTTCTTCACAAATGGTCAAAATACTCCCAGGACACCTTCTATTCAGACAGAGGCTGAACTTCTACACTCTGAAATCACCAACACACTGGACCTGTGTGCCCCTAGGCTAGGAAGCAAACCAAATGGGAAAACCCCATCGGAAAAAAGGTATTCACTAGAACTTAATCTACTAAAAAGGAAATGCAAATCACTAGAACACAAGTGGAGATTGTCTAAAGAAAGCAGTGATAAACAGCTCTATAAAGGAGAACTGAAGATCTACCACAACGCCCTCAAACGTGCTAAGAAAAATTACTATGCAAAACGCATAGAGGACAACAGCAACTCACCCAAAGAGCTTTACAAAATAGTGAAGGAACTCTGCAAGCCACCCAGTATGTCCCAATCAATGACCCCTTTAATAGACAATTGCTAGATCATCAGTAATTTCTTCATCGATAACATTTCTAAAATGTACTCCTTTTAAAAACCAGTCCTTCGCTGACGAGCTGAATTGGGATACCATGGCTCTCCACCTGAAAACACATGCTCACTTAAGCAACCTGACTCCCTTCTCTGAAGAGCAGGTAGCAAAAGCCATGACCAAGGTCCAGGGGGGATCCTCACTCGACCTATGCCCTCTTTTAATTTTTTCTTGGCTTACAACGGTCTTATGTCCATATGTTACCCAAATTTTTAACAAGTCCCTGGAAGCGGCAGTCTTTCCGGACTTCTGGAAAGAAACCATTGTATTTCCACTGTTAAAAAAAAAAATAAAGCTGGCTTGGAAGTTCACAACCCTGCAACCTACCGACCAATCTCCCAACTCCCCTATCTGTCCAAGGTCTTGGAGAGACTGGTCAATAAACAACTGGTTAAATTCTTAGAAACCAATGAGCTCTTAGACCCATCTCAGACTGGCTTTAAAGCCTCTAATAGCACAGAAGCCACACTTCTCGCGGTATTGGACAACATCCGATCCTTGGTGGACCAAGGCAGGCCTGCTGCCCTGATCCTTTTGGACTTGTCGACAACGTTCGATACTGTATCCCATGACCTCCTACTGAGCAACTTGCATGAAAAGGGACTTCACTCGAAAGCTCTTCAATGGTTCAATTCCTTTCTACGCAATAGAGCACAGAGTCCAAATGGGCCCCTTTTCCTCTAACTCAAACATTAATTATGGTGTTCGGCAGGTAGCCTCTCTGAGCCCCACCCTCGTTAATGCCTACGTCTCCTCTCTGGCCAGAAATGGGGCTTTAACATCTGCTCCTAAGCAGATGATACTCAACTTCTAATTGCCTTCGAAGGAAGGCATGAGGACACTAGGAACAACTTAATCAACTGTCCGAAAGAACAACTTGGATGACAGAACACCGTCTGAAACTGAATGCTGAGAAATCCGAGATCCTGCTTTTTGGAGGAGCTCACCTAATCTGGGACGATACCTAGTGGCCTCGGACACTAAGGACTGCCCCGGAACCGAAACAGGTTGTAAAAAACCTGGGCATCCTTATTGACAATGGACTAACCATGCAGAACCAAATCTGAGTGCTGTGCGGAAAAAGCTTTGCCACGCTAAAGCTTTTAAGAAGACTTATTTCATGGATCCCCCTTGAATTGTAGAAAGACAATCACTCAGGCCTTAGTCTCCAGTAAGCTGGATTATGGGAATGCGCTCTATGTGGGCATGCCAGACATCCTCTTCTTCCGAATGCAGGTGATTCAGAACGCAGCTGCCAAGCTTGTTTGCAATAAAAGCAAGTGTAGCTCGGCATCAGAATGTCTGAAGGAACTCCATTGGCTGCCTGTGTGCCAAAGCGCCAAGTTCAAACTCGTGCTATGCACATAGAGCACTACACAAGCTTGGCCCTCGAATTTTGCAGGACAAAATTGAATTTTACACTCCCACACGACAACTGAGGTCTTTTAATCATGCTCTGGCCAAAACCAAACGTATCAAGAAAACCTGAGTAAGAGGTCGCTCCTTCTCTAATCTGGCGGCCGTTCACTGGAATGAACTCCCCTTAGACCTTCGCCTCACGGACGATTATATGGCATTCAGAAAGAAGCTGAAAACGACATTGTTCCCTGTAATCGACAACACTTGCAGCTTTTGCTTTACTCCCCTACTCTTAGTCAACCGGGTTGTCAATAACTTTCATACCAGGATATAGCTTTCCAGCGCTGTGATATCCCTCTGGGTGACTGTGGCGCTCAGCAAATACAAATACCAGAATGGAATTTTGCCGTTTGGTCTGATGCTGGTTGTCAACTTGTTTGTTGAGTCTCCACTGATGGAATATTTTTAGGATGACCCTTTAATATTTGGAAGATATGTCGGAGAACAACACTGGTAGATGGATGAGGTGTTAGACTTTGAAGAAAAGTGACCTTAAAATGAGAAAGTGCAATTTCAGACATGAGGTGATTAATCTCTAGGTCATCTTTTTGCAAAGAGGATGTGCAAGTACAAAACGATTTGGTCAAGGCAAGTGTTAAAACACCATAAGCTAGAATTTGAACTGATTTCCTCGCCATTTTATTGTTCTGTCCAGATTTGTAAAAGGATACAGTGAAGGAACCGTTCATGTGAGAAGGCTACCTAATGAAGGGTTAGTTTTTTTTATGTGACTGGGAGAATGGAAGTAAGGCTTGACCAATGCTGTCACATTGACCCGGCTTCACAAAACATGGTAGAGCATTATGTTGATTGATGGTGTGGTCCATAGAGTGGGGCAAAGTAGAAGGTTGCTATTCTGTTTGCCTTCGTACCCTTTAAAAGTCCCCAAATTCAAAGTATTAGTGATAGAGGTCCTTAATGGATCTGTAGATATGAAGAAGTTCAGGTCTTTGGTGTGGGGAATATGCTTCAAATTTGGAAGAAATTACGCATCTTTATAGGGGCAATCCTTGAACTAAGTAGTAGGTCCTCTTTTTTGCAAAGTCCATAGTTGGGACTCCGAGGCGCTGACCTACTTATTGAGGTTGAATTTGTGCCTGGGTTAGAAACATTGTGTCAGATTGCTTATCTAGGTCATTGTAGTAGGAGAATAAGTGTGAAACGACATTATAAAGGAGTTAGAATGCGTTTAAGTATTCACTGATACGTTGATGGAGACTTATTGGGAGAAGGCTTTGAAGGAAGGCAGGTTATGAAAAAAGGAGTTTTGGCAGATTTTGAGCAAATTATCTAGGAAATTGGTAGATAATGAAGTACAAGGGATCTATCATTATGAGGAAGAACTTGCTGTGGGGTGGAAGTCTTGTTCAGAGGAGATCGATTTGTTGCACCGGATAGAACAAAAGACTAAACCTTGAGAGGTAGCACTTGCCAGTCACATGAGCTCACACAAAACCAAGTAGAGATTTAGGGCCCAATGTGACTTTCTTGTGTTCATATCACCAATGCTTTTTTTTTCTTTTCTTGCAGCATCTGCGATGCGACCTGAAAATATATTTTTGGATAACACTGCATGTGTTAATCTGTTACAGTGCAAAAATTACATTTGTAAGGGTTTGCAGGATCAATGGCTCATTAAAATGAATTCTGTGTGTAACTCCCCGTGAGTGTAGAGATTGACAGGAGTTGTAATATCAAATGTATGATGCAGTGGGGAGCATGCAGTGTTTACCTAAACCGCTGGCTGCTCCCACCGATGGTCACAGCTTAAAGTGGCAGTTCCCACTTTGTGAATGGATAGGACCCCATCTGACTTTTCCATACCCAGACAATGGTTTGCGACCGCAGTTGTCGTCACAAACTAGTTGGGTGTGTGGGGGTGTTTTTCATGCTGTGGCTTCCTTACAATGTGTACATTGCAAGTTGCACATTTATTTGTGACTTGTCATATACCATATGTTTGTGGTTTCTACAGTCCCAAAGCCTTAATTTGGGTGCACCGATAGCTTGGCAACGGCAGAAGGCATTGTGCATTTGTTAATAGAGTGGATTTCTGATGCCTATTTGGACAGTCATGAGATGTGGTGCTTTTTGGGCATGTGTGACCCTATCCTAACAGATAAAATTGTGAAGGGTTCTGGAGCCCTTTGCAGTTGTCCTGATATTTCGCCTTTTAGCATGCAAGCCCAGCTGCATTTCTAGCTGCCCTGGGAGAAAATGGTGTCTAGTTTCATTAGGACTGTTCATTGTAGGTGGTGTGTCGAATAAAACACTAGTCTGAATGTATAAAATACAAGAAGAGTAAATTAATCACTATATACCACTCCAAATGGGTCCATGATTAATGTTTTACCTAATGTACCTATTAATAAAATCTTGTAATTTATATAAGTTGTTTACCCTTTGTTAACTATATTAGCATTCATCCAAACAAGGTCTTCGCTTAGCTCCAGGGAAATTGTTCATTAAAAGGCAGTCGTGCACTGTCCAGCAACAACTGGCCATTACACATTGTTAAGATTAGTTTTGCAGGGGTGGGGGCTGAAGAAAGGAAGTTTGGTTACCGGTGAGGGTGTCTCCGTTGCTGTACTGCAAGGAAGGCAAAAAAATACCCAGGTGAGCCCCAAGAAGAGCAGACAAATTGTTTCTTGGTTGGAGAAGAGAGCAGAATTTAAGCACGAAAGGAGTAAGGACATTGAGAGGAGATTAAGGAGTCTGCAGAAGATTGTTGTGAGGGCATGATTGATGATGATAATACTGAGAAGTTAGGATGGACTCTCTAGGCGTTTGGAGCCATGTGGGGTGGGGGGAGATGCTTTTTGGGCTTATGCAGGGGGAGAGGATTTTGGACTTGTGCAGCGGGAGAAGTTTTTGGAGCCAGGGCAGAGGAGAGATTTTGTTTTTCTTTTTGCATTATTAATAGAAGTGTGGAACAGGAATAGGGAAGGGCGTTGCAGAACTACGGAGTTGATGGGAGCCTTTCTCTCGTGCAAAAGGAAGGATTACAATGGCACCAAACCATTGAATTTAATGGGATGGGCCAAGTTTTCGTTTTTTTCTGTGTTCCACCTGGAGTGTTCACATGTTCTGAGGACATGTTTTTTGTACATGTGTGGAGCTATGAGATATCCCTCGTTGGGGTGTTCTTTTAGGTGTCTAGTGCCATGTCGGAATGTGTGCCTTTATGATATCTTCATGCATGCTCTGTGCATGGGAACTTCTTTATACTATTTGTGCAACTGTGGTCTATTGTGAGACCCATGTAGTTTTTACTTGGCATACTTCTGAATAAATACTTTAGTCCTGATACATGGCTTTGGGAGGGGGGTAGACCGGAAACACCACTTAAGGTCAAGAAATATCAGACTGCAGAGCACTTAGCTTGTGTACCGACACTGAAGAGCAGTTGTAATGACATACTCTGGGAAAGGACAGACACAAACTGTAGGAGGCTGGCTTAGTATATGGTGCTCACTTATGTAAGTGTAGCACCCTGCACTAATCCAGACAACCCTTATGGTGATTTTAGTGGTCTTAGACAACCTTAGAAAGCTCTCGAAGTGGTAGCTGTGGAGAGCAGCCTTCAGGCTTAGTCAAGGAGTGTAAAGCAGCTTGTTTTACCAGTACTTAATCTTATGGTATAGGCTAAGTGAAAAAGAACCCCTCAATGTAGTTATAGAAAATGTCTTTATTCTAAACACTCACTAACACATTGCAATTTATCCTACCTGGAGATATAAACACAATACACACAAATAATTTGGAAATAGAACACGTAAGTAGCACAAATATACAGTGGGCCCCAGGGGGAGACCAAACCATATACTAAAATAGTAGAATGCGAACCATGACCGAAGTAGAGAATGGACCCAGAAGATGTAAAAGAGCCGGGGACCCAAGGCACCACCTAATGTGAGTATCTAGGAACCCCACGGAGGTATTGTGCAGAATGTGAACATGACTGCGTGCTCAATGTAAGTCAATAGGTAAGTCTCCGTTGCAGCTTTAAAGAAAAAGGACACTTCCCAGCGGACCCTGAAGAAACTCAGTGGAAGATGGAAGGTTGGAGAGTGACTCCACCCGTAGATACACCAGGAACCAGGATACCTTCACCAGGGAAGCCAGGTGCATAGGTGCAATGTGACGTCGGAAACCGCCGTAGACCGCAATGGATGACTTCAGTAAAGATGCCGCTGGCGAAGAAGGTGGAAGTGTCCTGTGGAACCCAAAGGTATATTCAAGATGAGAGGTACCTGCAAGCAGAGGGGACAGAGTCTATGCCACTCAAGAGTGACCAGGGGGCACGGAAGACGAATGCCCACCGATGTCGGGGATGCAGGAGAGTTGACGGTGCCCTTGAAGTTGCAGCTGTACGGACCAGGCGACTCCGAGGAAGACCAGGAGCCATGCACGAGCTTTCCCACGTCGGATGTCAAGAGCAAAGAGGTCAGTGTCCGGCAGGGGCACCAACAAGCCTTGGCAGCGGCAAGAAGTCGTCGAAAGGTGCAGTGTCGGGACCAGCAAGGTCCAAGTGACTCACCACGAGCAGGTAAGTCAGAGCGGGCCTAAGGAAGCAGGGGAGCCCACTGGAGCCAAAGAAGATCCTCAAGAAGGCCCATGGGCTGAAGGCACCGGAGTCTCAAGAATACCTTGAGCAGCTCACCAAAGGATGAAGGCCCATGGTGGAAAGGATGCTCTGCAGGCAAAGATCTTGGCTGCAGGAGATGCTGGAGCTTCTTGGAGCCCGAAGATCTCTGGAGGACAGAGTCAACAAGCCTTGGCAATGGAAAGTCAACGCGGTTCACAGGGGTACTGCTCCAGCAGTTCCAACTAGGGATACTGGCTTCTAACTTGCGATGAAGACCGTGCAGGCCTCAAGGGGGCGTTGGATAAGAACCACCATCTGTGTTCAGGAACAGCAGACTGGTCAGCTTTGTTGCGGTGCCTGCAGATGCAGGGGAGTGACTCCTTCACTCCAAGGGAGATTCCTTCGGGTGTCTTGGATGTCCACAGGCCTTGTGAAAAACCTGTATGGAGTGCAGGCACGGATGAGACCAGGAGCAACCGGAGTCTTTCCAGTTGCAGTCTTGGTTCCCAAAGCAAAGTCCAGAGTGCCCAGACAGACGTAGATCTGAATCTAGGGACCCACCCACAGGTAAGCCCTTAAGTACCCCAAGGAAAGGGTTGGGACGATTCAGGCGTCCTTCCCAAAGGAGGGGCTGGACAGTGGGGAGGATACTCATGTCCTTTGTCCAGTTTCGCACCAGAGCGGGAGCCAACTGCTCCCTGAACTGGTTTTAACTGGAGTATGCAAGGAGGGCACCAAATGTGCCCTTCAAAGCAGTCTAGTGGTGCTGGCAAGTGCCCCCACCCTGTTCCAATACACGAAGTACTGTCTGGGAGGTGGCCTTCCCCTGCTCGAGCTTGGCTCAGCAGCAGGAGGGCAGAATTGTGTCTCTGGTTGGCAGCAGCCATAGTTTGCTGTCCCGGTCTAGAGGACTGGTACCCGGAGCAATGAGGGCCTCCTGGAGGAGCTTTACAGTGCATGGAATCATACCTCCCACACTGTTATGATTCCAACATGTTTGATACCAAACATGACCAGGTTTGTTCCAGCCAGTTTAGAGATGGCCATCGCATAATGACGCATGGCCACTCTATGTATCTTAATGGCTGGTGCACTTACAACCCGGGAGAATGGACTCCGAAGGTTGTAGGGGTGTCCTGCTCCTGCAGGGGCACCATCATACATAGAACTGAGCACCCTGCCTTCAGGATTGAAATGCCTGCCTTAGGGGTGACTTATAGGTTTTAAGTGCAGTGACCTTAGATATAAGTGACTTGTATCTGTCGTAAGTGGTGCTAGCATCAGCTTACACAGGCTGCAATGGTAGGCCTGTAGTCACAGTTTGAGTGGTCTCTCGTGGGTGGCATAATACATGCTTCAGCCCATGGGAGACCCCTGGTGTACCTATGCCCAGGGTGCCTTAGTACCATATACTAGGGACTTACAAGGGTACATCAGTAGCCAATCTGGAGTGTACCTAAATACTCACCATGTCCAATTTAGGGAAGAAGCACAGAGACTGTAGTCCTGATTAGCAGGATCCCAGTCAGACTAGTCAGTAAAACATAATGACACCAGCAAAAAGTGGGGGTGACCATGAAAGCAGATCCTACGTTCCTACACAAACGGAGTAAGGAACAGAAATAGGACAATGGGGAATGAAATGTTTGTGCAGAGCTCTGTGCAGAACACCCTATTCCCCCCCGTAGTACAAAGGCAGCAGTAGTTGTTTTTGCCCTAGGATCTAGACATAGATCGAGCTAAATATAGTACTTATGTCAAATGTTATGTTAATTCATTTAGCTGATGTACACTGTGGCTTCTTGGCACTGCAGAAATAAAACCACCTAAATACTACCCTAGAGGCATATACAGAACAAAACTACGGATTAAAAATCCCAGTTTTCAATCATTTCCAAAAACAGATAATATAGAAAAGAGAGGGGCATGTAGTCTCTAATCCTCAGCACAGCAAGTGTAAAAACGTTGTCGCCATGAGCTGCTGTCCTTGTTTTGATCATTAAAAGAAAAGGATCAGCAGAATGCGAATCTCTACAAGGAGCGTGACAGGAGAATTTGAAGGCTAAATAACTGTGGATTTTGCTGATAAATGGCATTATTTAGAACCGACATAGATTTAATAATTATTCTGTTCTATATACAGCACCCTGTGATTATGTGAGCAGCGCCGTTCTGAATTAACTGTAAGCATTGAATAAGTTGGACTGGCAGGATCAAATGGAGTTCTGTAGCACTCGACAAAATTAATGTGTTGGCCACAGGGACATAGATGGAAGTAAAACAAAAAAAGCAGATTTTTGCTAGGAATCTAAGATCGGCAGAACAGCAGTTTTCTACCTTGGTGTGATAAGCAAGAGAATAGGACAAACCTTAAAAAAAAAAAAAAAAAAAAAAAAACATCCTAGCTTTCTTATGGCATTAGGTGGTTGTGAGCACTATCACTGACCAAGAAATATTTTCCAGTGGTTTGTTACTGAGGGAGGTGAAGTAATTAAAACCTCTGTTTTTAGAAGGATTGCATTTTGAAAAATTGTTGGTAATAGTAAGGCATTTGTTCAGATTATCATAATCCAACTGAGAAGAAGCAGTGTTTTGACGACAGGAAATGGTGAAGATAAACTGGATGACCTCTGCATGCATAAAAATGTGCACATGGAGATGTAGTACATTGGCAAGTGTGCACATCTACAAGTTGAATAGTAAGGACAAGAGTGTTAAGCCTTGCATGACACCTTAGTTTAGAGATCTTGGATTGGATGAAAAAAGGTGAAAAAGATTGAATCCCCTTGAAAACCTGGCCAGTGAACTCAAATTCCAGAAGGGTTTTGATAAGGATACAGTAATCAATGATGCCCATGGTCGCAAAGAAATCTAACAGAACTATGGCTCTGGCACCATCATTATCCATTAATTTGCTTTTTTTTTTTTTTTTTAACCGAGTTTTATATAGTGCAAACTTGACCCGAAGGTATCGGGTATCAGAGCTCTTTACATAGCACCAGTTGCGTTACATGAGGACACATTCATTTTTGTTAGGCACGGGGATATTAAGTGATTTGGCCAGAATCACAGTATGTTCAGCGTCATTGCCGAGACTTGAACCCAGTTCCCCAGATTCGAGGTCGACCGCCCTAGCCGTTAGGCCAACTCCTCTCCCCAGGTTAGGTTGTCTAAATAAAATAGCATGACTACCCTAGAAAAAACAGCTTGAAAAGAATCCTATAGTCTGTAATTTACTGGGAATTTATAAAGGTGATGAAAAAACTAATTTATCCAGCAGTTTGTTGATATGTTAACAAGGAAATGGGCTGGAAGTTTCTGGTGTCCTGTGGGATAAGAGTTATTTTTTAAAAAAGTAGATTTTTAACTCTTGCGTTCTTTCATGCAATGGGAACTACGCCTTTAGTCAGAACAATTGAAAAGATCCGTTGAGTCATCCTTTAAACATTTTCAAATGTGCATCGTATGTTGGGCAAGGCAAGTCTCATTGAGGTCTGCTCCATGGTGTTTAACGATTGTATACTTCTGATAAGTGCAAAGTGGAAAAGGTGGGCATGAAGGACTGCGCCGGAGACAGTCGTATGGAAATTTTCTGAATGAGGAATGATTTCTTTCATGATGGAACACATAAGTTTGTGATTTTATCTTCTAAGAAATTCTCACAAAGCTCTAAAGAGGGAGGAATTTCAGGAAGCGTAGGGGATGGAAACTATTTCTGTGACAGTTTAGGATCGGTCTTTAGACCTTTTTGGTGCGGAAGTAATACTTTGGGGGGAGGAGAATGTGTGGTTTTTTTGTTTTTTTTTAATAAACTTCCTGAATTTTACATTTGTACTCTGTCATTAAGTTAGTGTAATGTGTTTTGCCTTCAGGTATATAGTGTAATCTTCATTTCTTTAAGCTTGATGGACATTTAGCTTCAAGACTTATTCAGGGGTGAACCCTCCGTTTCGAGGACAGTGTCTTCGAAGTTGTTCTCTTAACTGAAAAAGGTAATGGTTAATGTAAGGCTCAGTACATGCCATTGTGAACTTGGTCAAGTAAGATGCCTGTGTCTTTGAAACTGTCGGAGTCTACATTTGAACAATATATTTTTAATAGCGAGAGTTACGAGAGTGTTTAAAGATTTTCTCTATTTTGGCAAGAGGTGATGTAACTATGTGCAGTGGATTTGTAACTGGTATGATGAAAATGGAATGCCAAAGTGGTTGGTTCAGATGAATTGAATAGGTTCATCAGGATGGATTTGTTCCAAAGATGGACAAATAGGATCAAGACGTTGTTCTGTTTGAAGCATAGGCTTTGTGCTAAGTAGATTGAAGTTAAAGACTTTAAGGTCTCCTAGAATCTTTTTGTTCTGTAATGGCTGGCACTTCTAGCCAGAGATTTAGATCTCGTAAGAGTTAGATTTTGATCTACCAAGTCAAAGTGATCAGTTTCTTCCACTAACACTGACCAGTTAGAGGCATTTGGTGGCTGGTAAATTAATATAAAATGTAATTTGGTGATATTAACTTTACTTGAAAACGTTAAAGTTTGTTTTATAGTTGTAATGAGCTATTGCACCCATCCCTCCTGTAGGATTTACCCTGTTTGTGCAAAGTATTCTATAATCGGCAGGGACACGTTATCTACAATGGCGGTAGAGTCTGTTGATAGCTATATTTCTTCTGTGCATAAAAAGTAGTCAACCCCGTTACCGGGGAAATCATCAGACAAACCAGAACCAATTCCTGGTAACACGGAATGCCCAATACTGGAGAGAGTAGAGGAAATTCCAGTTTTTAATTTAAGCACTTCTGATTTGACACCTGCCACCCAATCGCTATTATCAAAAGGCCTTACATTTGTTCCACATTCTGGTTTTAATAAATTTGAATTGTTTAGTGATTTAGTAGCATTCTTCAGAAAGATTCGTCTTAAACTGTTCTTCGCAGAACAAAGTCCATCCACGAATCAAATCAACAAATCGGGCTTAATGCCTAAATCAAATTTCACACCTACTGCTGATCAAGTACCGCCAGAAGCCATTAATTTGAACAAGTGGTACATCAAAAAATTATTGCTGCCACTAAATACGTTCAAAGAACCCCTTACAACATCCAACCAGAGGAACATCAGGCCTTATTAGATCTGAAAAACAATTCCGACATTACCATCAAAAGTTGTGATCAAGGTGGGGGCATTGTAATTATGAACACCATAAACTACGTGTCAAAAATAGAGAATATGCTAAAAGACACTAACTACTATGCTAAAATAACTAGAAATCCGACGGACAAAATAAAATCCAGCACATTACCAGCAAAGCGTTAAGGGATGGTGATATCTGCGACAAGGAGTATGCCTATCTTAATGTACAAAACCCAAGGATGGCTTGTCTGTATGGTGTACCCAAAATACACAAAAATGAGATGGATCCACCATACAGACCCATCGTTAACACGATAGGCTCTGTTACAGAAATTGCGCTCGGATGACCTTCACTTGGTTGAAGTCTCAAGGATAAAGAGGGCCAGAAGTGGCGGCCGGCTTTTCTCTCATAATGCGGCCAAACTCGGAATGCACTGCCACTTCATTTACGCATGGAACCTAGCCACCCTGCCTTCCGAAAGCAACTGAAAACACTTGTTTCCCTAAGTATCTCTGTCAGTGGTCACTAGTCAAGCCCAGCGCTGGGAGGCCCCCGGGTAGCCATGCGCTATGTGTCTTTTTCATTTAATTTCATTTACAGAGCCATTGTCCAAATATCTTGATGCCATCCTGCGCCCTCATGTCAACAAAACCCCAGCTTATGTCCAAGATACGAGACATATTATAAATCTCATTGAGGGGGTCCCATTCAATCCACAGCAACAATGGCTAGTAACTCTAGACATAGAAAGCCTCTATAGCAACATCCCCATCCAAGGGGCGTTGCTAGTGGTAGAACGGTTTATTCAAACCATGAACATCGACTGCAATGAAAGCTTTATTATTAAATGCCTCAAAGTAGTCCTTGAGGACAATATTTTTGAGTTCAATGGCCAGCTGTTTCAACAAATGAAGGGAGTAAGCATGGGCGCATCTTGTGCACCAACAGTGGCAAACATATATATATATATATATATAGATTTGAATATATACATATCTACAAAGAAGTGGCACCATTTTTTTAATCCATGTGGAAATGGTCGCGCTTCATAGACGACATCTTTTTCATCTGGTCAGATATTGAGGACAATCTAAATGAGTTTTTGACATGGTTAAACCTGTGCGATAACAATCTAAATTTCACTTCTACTGTGAGTATTGCCCAGATAGAATTTCTGGATATTGTTATCAAACGCGTTGCAGGACTGTTGGCTGTCGATCTGTTTACTAAACCTACGGCACGCAATACGCTATTGCACTACGACAGCTTCCACCCCATGTCACAGAAAAACAGTATCCCGTTTGGACAGTTTCTGCGTTTACGCAGAAACTGTACCACCATCACCGATTTTGATCTGAAAGCCTCAATCATGAGAGAAACTAGTGAAAGACTTCTACAAGAGAGCGAGATTTTATGACAGACAGCACCTACTCACCAATAACAACAAACCGAGTAAGACAGCATTGGTATTTGTCACTAGACATTCCATGATGAATGCACAAATAAGGCAAATAATCTCTTCGAATTGGCACATCCTGAATGTCAACAAAGACGCTCAAGAAAAGATACCAAAGCCCCTATTTGCCTACCACAAAAACCTCAAGGATCTGATAGTGAGATCACGTATGCCCCAAATAAAACAACCAATACAGGGCAGTATTGTTGGGATATCACCAGTGGTAGGAAATTATAAATGCGGCACTTGCAAAGTCTGCCCTCTTGCAATAGAAAGTGATACCATACAACTGAATGGCCAGACTGTGAAGTTGAAAAATATGACAAACTGTAAGACCAAAAATGTAATTTACCTTCTACTCTGCCCATGTGGATTGGGGTACGCAGGTGAAACAGCACGCAGCCTCAATATACGACTCACAGAGCATCGCTCTGCGATTTGTACAAAGAAAATGTCAGCACCTGTAGTGGAACACTACGCAACATTCAAACATACTGAAGATGACAGTAAATGGTTCATCCTTGAAACCATATCCCCGAAAGACAATCAAAGTAGTGAATCCATAAGGAAAAAACGTGAGGTATATTGGATATTTACTTTGGATACCTTTAAGAAAGGACTCAACCAAGATATACCATGGGAACAAGTAATCAAGTTTAATCAGTAAAATACCATCGATTCAGTAAGTAATCAGAATAACACTTCAGTTTTTAGCCCTCTCATTAAATACCCTTTTACTATGAATTGTCTTGTTTTGGCAATGTTTAATATAAGTTTTTTTGCCCGATTTTGATAATGTTTTAGAATATAGACATTGATTATTCTAATACATTTTATTTGCCAATAGCTGGGATTGATATATCAATAGCAACAGCTTTGATATTTATCACCCTAAGCTATAAAAATGTGGATTATCCACTCAGAGATGGATGCCGATGATCAATCTTAACCCTATTATTTTGTAATCACATTAGCATGATAGCGTTTACAATTTCATAATTTTAACATATCCCATCTGACAATAGAATTGATTTATCCATAAACTATCATAGTATTGATACTTATTGCTTCAGACTAACGAATATGGCTTATCCACTACAAGATGGATGCTGCTGTTTAGTCCTCTTTCTATCTCCCTGCATACGTATCAGTAGGGAAGATCTCATGTTTTGTGTCGGTCCACCTTTTGATGACGTCAGACGCCATTTAGGCGCTGTAAAATCCATAATAAAAGAACCAAGCCCCCTACGGCAATCCTCGTTGTCCGTCACCCAGAGGATTACCTTCGTGCCGGCACTTCGCTATAGACTACGGTAAGTCATGTTGTGATCCTTGGGCTCAAACTATGGGCATATAATCCCATACCGATAAAACGCGGGTGGGGCTCTCTCTCTTTTTGTCAACTGAGAGATTAGCCAGCAACCCTCTATTGCGGTAAGAGGGTATTCTAGATGGATATGCAGAGTAACTGGCTTAGGACCAGTAGGATAAAATTTGTTATTTGCACTGCAACGGATAAATGTAAGTTTTTCGACTATTGAGTTTGTGTAATAGAATGCCATATAATTATTGTCATTTAAATATAACTATTAGATTACCCCACATTATGACTAAATGACCACACAAAAAAGAATAGTTGGCATCGATCCCCTACATGCAGAATTTGGTGTTAACACTGTAAATTTCTGTGTAGATTATTCATACATATATGCCCTTAGATTTCCAGATATGATCCATTGAAGGGGCGTAATATTCAACTGTCCCAAGCAAAGATTTCTATTGACGGTGTTTGAATCATATTCAATCGTTAAGTAAGTAAAAACCAGACTAACCATAGCATAATGAAGAGGAGGGCCATTACGCACTGAAACACGAATAAAAATCTTTTTACACATTTTCATTCTTTGCAGTCATTTACGTTAGTTGCCCGTTCCGTGGAGAGCAGCATCCGCACTGTAAAATCATTACTAATGGATGAACATCATTATTTAAATCTATAGTAAGTACTATATTTTTGTTTCATCTCCTTTTTGTCCACGGTATGTTAGAACAGAACTATTTTCTGAATTAAATAAAAAATACAAATAGGAAAGACACTTAGTCTCTCTTTCTTGTCTAAATAATAAATTGGGGATTAAACCTAGATAATCCATTTGTTTTTACAGATTGGAAATCTCTCATGATACATAAACCATTCCAATATCTACATCGGACATCTAGTTGTCTCCTCTAATTAGTTATACATCATTTAAACAATGTCATATAATTTCTGAAACAACGCTAACCATTTTAAACATTGGAACAGTATAACTAGTTTCCCCCTTTTTCTGTTATATATTCCTAGAGAAATACAGAACCCGTGTGACGTTCCCAAACCTAAAGATGAATAAATCTGTTATTTTAAATTGGAGATCAGTGTTCCGGCCGCGGAACTTGGGTGTATATATACCACATTCATGACGGCACCTCTTAACTACTAACCACATTGGGACACCGCATGTAAATAGCTACTCTAAGATCAAAGACAGTCATTGCACGAAAAACTCTTTTTACTAACTCACAAAAGAACGTTAAAGCACGTCTGTTTATCCCTGTTTCTTTCAAGTACTTTCTTTATACACGGGTAACCTTATTTTTCTCATGGGGACATAAGGTTTATGCCTCCATTCCTATTCTCTGGTCGATAGTCACATGATACATATGCACTGTATGTTAGACGCTGTGAGTTCCAACACCATATCTTATTGTGCATCCGTTTAGAATACTGTGTGTTCTTCTGCTAACATTAGCACTGACATCAAATATATGAAGCATATAGTGCTCACACTTATATCGAGATCATTGTTTCAGGCTTAGAGTGTTTTTGTATGTTTTATATTGTGTGTATTTTGCACTTTGTTATAGAGAAAGTTGAGACGGTTCCCCTGACAAAGGCTTTTATCCCGAAACGCGCGTCGTGTTTCCATCGACCGCCAGCCAGCCTTTGAATTATTTGCCAATACACCAACTCCTTCTCATATTTTTAAATAAATTTTCATGTTCAGTATTGTATATTGCTGTTTTTGTACATGTGTTTGTGTCCATGTTGAAGTATATGTATTGTAAATATTGGTGATTTTTTTTATGAATTTTACTATATATGTGAAATAACTATTGAAAATATCAAATTATAAAAAGGAACAAAAGAAACATGATGAAAGAATAAATAATAAAAAATATATTTTGGAATAAAAAGAATTTTTTCTAGTCATATGTACATGTTTATCTCAAATGCACTCTCTTTTTCCTATGTATTGGTTTTAGTTGAGATTTAAGCCTGACATATTTTGATAATTTAGGTCTTGTGCTTAGCCTCTCTTTTTACCCTTTATAAAAAGTAGTCCAGCATATTGGTGAAAAATTTGAGATTTGTTTAGATGCTTTGTTGCTGACCTGACATTTATTAACATGCCTTCTAACCTGGTAATATAGTTGATACTCCAAGTAGCCAAAAGTACTCTTTGTAAAGGAATAGAAATATATAGATTTTCTGAGTGCAAGGTATGAACAGTTTCATGAGATCTTGGTATACATTGGAAAATGTGATAACAAAACTCAGACAGATAAATTAGCTTACCATTTTTATATGAATCAGCAGGGAGTGGCATGTTGAAAGATGGTTGGACAGAGAGACTGGCTGTGTCAAAGACCGAAACAAAAGGAATAGGCAGACAACTGACCACAAACGGTAACACAAGACCAGATGCACTGGGAAAAGATAGCTGGAGCATAGGGAACAAATTAGGAGAAAATTAGTGAGTTAGCAGCATAGGGACCTCATCTGAGTTCAGACTAAAGACAGAAAAGAGAGTAAAGAAAAATACACGGCAGGGCAGAGTGAAAACTATAGCAAGCTGCACTAGAACAGGAAGCAAACTCTGGCTGCAGCAAGGCAGAAATTGGGCAAAAAGGCAAGAGTTGTGGTCACAAAGTTTCAAACATCGGTGCTTGAGCAAGGAGCTGCTGCCAGAAGCAGCTTGTATGCAGTTCCGGGTAGCAGCAAACGCTGGTGGAGCTGGATGATTGGGCGCCACAAGACTAGCAAAGTGAGTGTAATCTCTCAATACTAGGAAGAGAGACTTCACTGTTGAGTAGTATTAGGACTAGTTGTATAGAAAGCTTGGCATATTATTTTCTGGGCCTTTGTGAATATTTGTCAGTGCATTTTGGGATCTGGAGTCCATGGGAACAAGTCTTGCTTTTCCAGTGTGCCCAAAATTCATACGGCATCCAGGCAGAAGTCTTATGGGGACTTGGGATGAGTTCTGGTGGTGATTTCAAGGCTGCGGTTGTTCCATGCATAGCACCCTAAGGAGCCAGAAAATGGAATACTACAACATCTTTGTACAGCAAACCTTGCTTCCTTGCTCTATCTACTAAAAGACAAAAGGAGACTTGTCTCCAGAATGTCAAAAGTCCAATTATTTCAGTCCTAGGGATTGCAAGCAAAAACCCTAAGGCACCCATGATAGCCAAGCTTTGGCATTGGGGTTTGGTTTGACTTTTTTTGTAAGGCATGCAGATTGGGTGTACAAATATGGTGACTACCTCCCTCTAGGCCATGGACACTGTTTCCAATCTGGACATTTGCATGATGGCCTCATGCATTTTGGGGGCTGTGGTAGTTGCTTCCATATACCTGAAAAGGTTAATACACCTGAAATCCGTTCAGGACTGGAGACACTGTCCACAATGACCTATGTACAGATGTTAAACATATCGTATTAAAGCTCAAACAAAAGCGTCTTAAAACTGAATGCTGCAGGGGGAAATAAGGTTGCTTTATTTTATTTTGCGTAGCATTCATTTGTCAAAAACTCTTGTCATCGCTCACTGCCCTTTGCTTTCAAGCACTCGCTGACTGATTTTATTTGTTAAATAGTCACTTGTGGATTCCAGTAAGAGCCAAAGTACAAACCGAAACAGTCCGTGGGGAAAAAGTGAGACTAAAATACTTCTGGGAGCTGATCCACGCTGTAATAATCTGAAGCCAGTGGCTGAAGGTTCCAGAGCAAAAAGAGTTCACGTCAGACGGAGGCTCACCCAAAGACCCTACTAAGTATAGAACACAATATTCTCCCTATGAATGGCACAGGAGCTGGACATGTTAAGCCTAAAACTAGGTACTTCAAAAAAAGCTATTTTGTTAAATGTTAAAAGATGAACTTACATTATTTAGGGCATGCTCTGTTTACTCCAGATCGTGAAGATAAACTGACCCTGAGGTGACATTACGTGTGCACAAATACTTTATCAGTTTTGTACTTGTAAACACAACTCTCATCTATTGTTTTGTCTCTGGTTGTTGGACAAACACTGGTTTTACAAGATCAGCCTCTTCTTTCCCACCAGGGTACTTTCCAATGCCACTCCGTGCACACTGCACAGCACCACTTCTGGAAGGAGCAGAATCAGTTCAGGGCAAGCCCGGCTATCCAGGCAGAGCCATCCAAGATTTTCTTCCAGATGGAGTTTGATTCTATTTTCTGTATGGGTCACTGAGTGGCGGGCAGAGGCAGCAGATCGCCAGAAGCACACATCCTCACAACCCATGTCCTATTTTGTGTATGTGCCACTGAGGGAGGGGCAGTGGCAGCAGATTGACAGAAGCACAAATCCCCCACAACCCATGTCGTATTTTCTGTGTGGATCACGGAGTGGGAGCAGATCACCAGAAGCACAAATCCCCACAACCCATGTCCTATTTTTTTTTGTATGGGTCACTGAGTGGCAGGCAGTGGCAGCAGATCACCAGATGCACACATCCCAACAACCCATGCCCCACATTATTCCAGGTGGACATGTGTAGATGGAACAGAAATGGAGAATAGATTGTTTTTCAGATAAGAAGTGCCACTTTGGTAATATTTCATATGTCTGAGGAACAGGTTGTTTTCAGGCAAATGGTAAATACTTGTAGTGAAGATGCAAGGACACTGGAAGTAGTTCCAAGCCGGTTTCTTCAAGCATGCAGAATGCTTGAACTAAGGCCCCTCCAACACCTATAGTCCTCAAATGTTCACATTCTTGTAGTGTACCCTCCACAGCTTTGCCCAGTAATACATTACGACTGCTCAACCACAAATGTCCTTCATAAAATTGAAAACTTCTTTAGTAGATTATTTTGGTACTGTTGGACAAATTATTTGATAATATTCACATACTGTGCTACCCCCTTAACAGAGAAAGGTCCTGTTGCAGCCAACCCTACTATTTCCCTAGGATGTTTTGGAACTCCTGTATTCTATCTCAGTTTTGGATGCGCATAGGTGTTGTACGTTTTATCATTCCCAGAGCACAATACATATGTTCACTTCTCTCATTTGTCTAGATTGAGCCACCATTTGTCTTCCCTCAGACATAGTTTCATTATTAGGTCTTGCCTACAGACCAGCTGTTTGTTGCTGAAGACCTATTGTGTACTATGCCAATATTTACAGTTGGCTTTTTTGGTCAACCCATTTATCATCACTGGTTGGCTTTCTTGTCAATCTCATCTGTTTATGTAAGCAGCTTGCCGTCCTCTTGTGGTTGTTCCTCAACTTCATCATACAATTTTACCATCCTATTGATTGGATGACTTGTATTGACGTGTAGTTCCTATAAACCTATATAGGATCTGCGCGTACAGATAACATATACTGTAGGATTGGAGTCCGACTGAGTTTGGACACCCCTACCGAATATGTCAGCCTGTATACCAGCTAGCTCACAGTACCACTAGAAACTCCTCTTACCAAGGAGAGAATAGTCCTTGGCAACTATCGAACATGACAACCCTGATCCCTCAAAATCGTGGAAACCGTGTACTACTTTTCGCTCAGTCACTCGTGCTTACTTTGTCTCAGAGAGATACACAGAATTAACGGTGGGGACGTTTTCCAATAAGCATTTATTGAACCAGCGTCATTCTAGTGTAAAATAGGTGTGCTGAAACAACCATTAGACAGTAACAGATATAAATGATTATAAGCACTAACCGAGTAAAAGGATGGTAGATTTCTACCATCGTGCTAAAACAATGAATACAGGCAAGTATATAAAATACATGACAGTAGAATGCGTACTCCTACGATGGGTCTCTAACTAGATGTACCTAGCATGTATGTGGGTGTAAAGCCAAGAATTCCTCTAGGATAAAGTCAACCCCATAACCTGAAGTGAGAGACTGTGGGAACCCGTCTTGGTATCGAAATGGACACCCGCAAGGGATGTCAGACCACTGCGAGCTGGCGTGTCTGTGTGCAGGAGCCTCTGCGTCTCGCGTCAGTGTGTCTGCATGGAAGTCCTTTTCTCCTCTTTCTATCTCAGCAAGAGATGATGTATATATACACCCAAAGTGGTACCCCCTGGGGACATACCTTGCTGTGTCATGTCTGACTGGGATGACGGAAGGAATGACCCTTATGCATAGTTATTATGCAGGAGATGGTAGGCCTGCTGTCCTGCTGTGATTCCAAGAATCCTCATGCATAATGAATGCGGCTTAAGCTTTTCGGAGAAAACCCCATGTCATCTTTGGACATTACCGTAACTAGGTAAAAGGTCAGTACCAAGAACCGTTATGTAGTGTAATGGCAGGGAGAATATAGGTGAAGGGTTAGGTGACTACCTGAGCCTATATTAGGGTATGGAACATAACAATATCCTTCTACTGCAAAGCCAAAAGATCGAATAAGACCATTGAAATGCATGACCTATTGTGTTTGCCAATGCTTGTTGGAGACATGGCTCTTATGAGCTGTGAAATTCAGTTTGTCATCCAGCGAAGGTACTAACTTGTCTGAGCTTTAGGAAACGTCATTCCATGTTCCTCTCCTCCCTTACCATCCAGTACGCTCATACTACTTTCATGGTCATATCCCCTCTTGTTTGGTTGGATCTTTTTATGTTCTTCACTTCCCTCTTCAGCTCCCTGATTTGGGACATGGAGGAAGGAGATAATGAAGTTAGTACATGTGCATACAAACAGTACTCAGAGAAGAAGGATTTTGAAAGAGGCAAGTTAAAACTTGAATTTACAAATAGAGGTCTATGGATAACTTTCACAAGGCACTAATCGTGTAATCCAGAGATCTCCCAATACCACCCTTTTTTGGAACTGGGTCAGGCCACCTCCAGTCCAAGTTCCATGAAATTCAACTCCATGTCTAATCCCAAAGGGCAGTAATCTAATTTATTGAGCCGAACACCCCAAGTAGTGGTTGAAAGTTAACACTTGTTGCCAGTTACCAAAAGCTTAAACCGGTTCTGAAACTGTTACTGTTGTCAGTTTTGGAGACCGCACATACAGCTCAATGCTTTGTATTGGGCAATACAGTATTTCTTCTGAGAGGCACAACAGTCTGCTGAAAAGTTCCAAAGAACAAACAAAGTGGACGTAGGGTTCCAGAGGATGGGTGCTGATATCAAGAAAGTACGCATTCCCTTTCATTTAGATTTGTGTAGGAACATTCAGATATTGGAATACAGGAGTTTAAAGTAGTTGTTCTGTTTCTTGATAATAAGTAGATAACCCTAGTGAAAAAGTACTGTGGGTGTAAGTAAGCACACAGTCTTAAACTTAATATGCTACTTTTTTTGCACATCAGTGCAGCTGACTAATTTATTGGATGCATGATCAAAATTGTAAAGGTCGTCCGTACGGGCAACTGCATATTGTTTCACCTGTACCAAACAAATCGGACAGTTTATAATGCCCAGATGCAGAGTTTCCACAAACGAGCTGTAATGTGAAAAGCAGCCCAGAAATTGAAACGTATGAATATACTACTTTGTGGTGTAAAGTCCATTTCCATAGTGAATTTAGTGTTTTTTCTCGGAAAGCATCATATAGTCCTTATTTAACTATATCAGCTAAGCGAAGTGGAAGATTCCTGTGACCGTAAGGAAATAAAGAGCTAAATAGAAATGGAGCGAGAACAATGGGTGTTGAAACCTCTGTCTGAGAGACTGTGATGTAGAGAGTTGGTAGACATCCAGATTGCATGGGTGTGATGAAATCAAGGAGATTTTGATGGTAAAGCTTGGTGAAAGAAGTGAAGAAAATGTGGGTTTCATTCAAGTAGGAAAAAAGAAATGGGACAAATTGGAAGTGTGGATGGCAAACAAAACCGACTAACAAGAACAGATCACTGTATGCCAGGAGCCAGAATAGTACTGATGAGGGAATCAACTGTATCTTCTGCATGGGATAGGGCAAAAGTAATGCAACCAAGTCTAATGCGGTGGCGACACTGATTTCATTGATGGAAGAGTGGTTTAAGTCTAATCCAGATTGTAGTGGAGTAGAAGAAAAGGCCATTGTCCTGTTCTGGACAAGAGCGAAGGTAAACCCTTTTCAGGTGAAGACCAGTTCAGTGAGAACATTTTTCTTTGTTTCTGGGTGCTGTGGATCTTGGGGTCAGAATTATCTAAACATGTTTCTTTGCCAACTCAAAAGTAAAGGACCATCTATCTAAAGGCTGTGGAAAACTGCACTGGTAAGATGCTTGCCTGGCATTGCTAGATCCTGATTAAGCCCTAAACTATAACTGTGTAGCCCAGCATGGGAACTTGGATCTAGTTCACGCTATCGTTTTATCTCCCCAAATTTCGCAAGATAAAATGTTCTTGTCCAAAATCTTACATTGTGCAATGCCCTGCTATTGGCCTTAACAACTAAAGACAATCCTAGCAATTCTTGCAGCTCATTAAACTTCACTTTTTAGCTAATACCTGACCTTGCAGCACAGTTCTCCGTCAGAGAATGTATAATGACCGAGGCGTGGTCTACTTGTGAAATGCTGTATATTTCATGAGTGTGTATCCATGGATATACGCATCATCAAGGAGGATGACTGACTGTTGTGTTTTTTGTTGATTGTCCCACATTTGGGGTCTTTGTCTTGTGTCCTGCAGCCAGCTGTTGCAGGATACCATATATTATGCTTTTTAGGTCTCATTTACAGATGGCTTTTATCTATTTGCTGTGTGGAAGACTTACTGTGGACAGTACCAATACATACAGTGTGCTTACGAGCCAGACCATTGTTTACCATGGTTTGTTCTTTGTCAATCTCATTTGCGCCTCTTCTTGTGTTTTTCCTTCCCCTGGAGCTTCTAGATTCTTTACCATTCTTTTGATTGGATGGGTTGCATCCTTCTATTGCTCACATTCAGGTAACTACTTGTTCAAGGCATGTGTGTCTGCAGATACACATGCTGTGCTTATGCCTGCCAACTAGCGTTAGATTTGGAGTGTGCAAGTTGTTTTTCTCAGACGAATTCTTCTTGAGTCACAAGGTAGTGTGATTTCACCTCTTGCTTGCAACGCATATGGTCAATGGCTCCTTTGTTAGATTGTTTTTTTCTGCCACCGAGTTCGGATGTATGCATCCATGCTCTGGATCGATGCCGTCGTGGTGATCTTTTCAGTTCTCACAGTACCACTCTCTCCATCGGTATTGGATTGTTTTTCCCCTTTTTCTCTCGTATCAGGTCTATGCTTCCAGTTAGCGCCTGGGACAGTTCACCCATTGACTCCGGTCCCCGGTGGGGCCTCACTCGTCGGAGCCTCTTTCCTTCCATTCGGTCTGCTCTCTACATGCTTCGCCTGTGATGGAACGGATTCCCTTCGATATTGCCTGCAGTGTCCGGCAAAGTACTCCTGGGCAGATCTCCACCAGGTCTGTAATTTCGGTCTCTCACCCGAGCATGACGAGGCTTCTTGCGACGCATGTCGGTCCTTTTGGTCGAAGGCCCTTCAAGACCACAAGGCCCGTCAACTCGAGAGGTCACACATGAGCAGCGAAGATACTCCAGACCTCTTTGGCACCCAGGACCTCAAGGGAGAACATCATCCTGAGACTTCGGCTGCTGATTAGGAGGTTTTCTCGCGCCCGAAGAGAGTTCCAGCTCGGACCTCGAGATTGACGACCTCCCTCTGGCTCACCAGGTTGAGAGTAGAGCTCCCCCTCTAACGCTTCGAGCTTCTACCCCCACACGGGGTATTCAGCTACTCTGGACCTGCAGAAGCAGGCTTCTGGGCCATCACTACCTTCAGGCCATAGTCTGCACTGACCGTCAACTTCAGACATCACGCCCAGCTTTGGAGCTGAGGAAATTCTAAAACCGATATCCTTGGCACCGCCCGCTCCTGGCTTCGTGCCAATTCGACCATCTGATCCAAAGCAGTCTGGCTCGAAGCTAAAGTCGCAGCCGAAACATTTGGTTCCTACCGGAAGACCAGCCCAAGAACCAATCCTCCAGAGCCTGCAGGAGCAGCTCGATGCCCGCTAGAAACAAATTGCCATTCACCCCAAACAGGCCGGATACTGACACAGCCTCCAACGCCAGATCCTTGGCCTCCTAAGAGGCTGCTCAGCTTTGAAGAAGCTCCGGAGCCCCCTCCTCATCCAAAGCAGCGGAAGAAGCAGGATAAAACTACCAGTCCTCTTCTTGATCCCGGACTGCCTCCACCATCTTCCACTCCACCCAGACCCACTATCTTATACTCCACAGGGGTCACCACACTCTGACATGGGTGAACATGGGGGGGGAGGGGGCTTATGTTGTACCCCCACACGGAGACCCTTGGGACTCATATGATGTAGATCTGCCTGCGGATACTGATCCGACCTCTACCCTGCCCGACCTTCCCCACTAGATGGTACCTCTAGGTAGGGCTGCTGCATACTACAACATGCAGATGCATAAAAATCCTATTGAGGAGGACTTCCTCTTTGAGACTCCTTTCTTTGGCTCATCACTCCATGCAGTATCTGCCCATGCAGAACAGGATGCTCAAACATGCTCCTGGTATTTTCAAGGAGCCGGTCAAGACCCGGTTAATTACGAGGTACAAAGCATCCCCTTTAGACCCCATCTATGTAAGGGGCCAAATCCCACATGATGCCCTAGTGGTTCATACCGCTCGTAAGCTGGTGAATGCTCAGGGCACTGGCAGTGCTCCTCCACCAGACAGAGAGTAAAAGGATAAAGAGAAAAATAATAGAAACAGCTGGAAAACGAGGCACGACAGTCTGCCAACCACAGGTGCATCACCAATTCCATTGGTTTGCTCTCTAGATATGACCGGGCCCACTGGTACAAAATGGAGGAGGTCCATCCAACCTCTCCCTGAAGAGCGCCGTAAAATGAGACGCGAGTTGGTCACAGAAGGCAAACTGATTTCCAGTACAACCAATAGGTGTGCCCTTGATGCTGCTGACACTGCTGCTTAGGGGATTAATTCTGGTATCCTCCTCCGTAGGCATGCCTGGCTCCGTGTCTCCAGCTTCAAGCCGGATGTTCAACAGCATCTCCACAACCTGCCCTTTGATGGGGAAACATCTTTGTGGGCATCCGGTTGATGAGCTGCTGGAAAAAATCAAAAAGGACACAAATGGCAAAAGCCATGGGTGACTTGCAGACACCTTCCCCACAGGGGTCCATTCGCCGCTCCGCATGTCGCGGAGGCTCCAAGACCACGTCTTTCCGACACCAGCCTGCCCAACCAATTTCCACTAGGTATACTTCTGGAGTGCCTATCGTGGAAATGGCGGCAAAGGTAGCTCCCCCAAAGGTGCGGCCCCAGCCAATCACACAACGCCTGTCGGGGGATAGCTTTAGATGTTCTTCCCTTCTTGGCAACGTCACCTCAGACCAGTGGGTGTTAAACATCATCCAACACGGTTTTTGCCTGGAGCTCCCATCCACACCACCCAATATACCACACTGCAGAACACCAATGTCTGCTTCGGAAAGAGGTCCAAGCACTCCTCCTCAAGGGGTACACTCCTCCATAGAGCCTGTGCCACCTTACCTGCAGGGCTCGGGGCTGTATTTCCTCTGCTTCCTCATTCCCAAGAAGGACTGATCCCTCAGGCCAATTCTGGGCCTCGGATCCCTGAACGAGTACATCCGATCAGAACACTTCCACCTGGTCACTCTTCAGGATGTCAAACCTCTGGCTGCACGCAACCTCAAAGATGCCTACTTCCACATCCTGATTTATCCAGCACATTGTCGCTACCTCAAGTTTGTGGTAAGTGATCAACATTACCAGTTCAAAGTGCTGCCCTTCAGGGTCACCACTGCACCCCGAGTTTTTGCCAAATGCCTTGCAGTAGTAGGCGTACTCCTGCAAAGACAGGGCATCCATTTATACCCCTACCTGAACAATTAGTTGATAAAGAGGGCAATGCAACAGCAGTGCTGTGCACACACCCAAGTCACAATAGACCTCCTGCACAAACTGGGCTTTATCAACGCTGTAAAGTCCCATCTCCAACCCCTTTAAATTCAACCCTATCTGGGAGCCATCCTCGATGCTGAGGTCGGCAAGGCCTATACCAGTCCGGCAAGGGTCCAGTTCTTCCAAGCGTTGCTGCCTCTTTTTCAGCCAAATCAAAGGGTCAGAGTACGGACAATCATGTGCCTCTTAGGAATGATGGCTTAATTTCAGGTTCATAGAGATAGTGCTGCTTCCCACAAACTCTAAATTTCTTCCTAAGGTGGACCCCTTCCCCTCCCCTCCCCCACACACCCCACACCCCACACCCTTCACCTTAACCAGTCTATAGAACTTCCAATTTTCTTTCCACAACCTTACTCAGTTGCAGAAAGGGCTCTTCATGCTTTGGATGTCAAACGAGCCTTCATGTACTATATAGACAGAACAAAGCCATTTCGAAAAACCCAGCAACTGTTTTTTGCTTTTTGTGAACCACATAAAGGGAAGGCCTTTTCAAAATCCGGTTTTGCTAAATGAATACTTAAATGCATCCAAACCTGTTATGTAGAAGCTTTGCCTGTTCCTCCTACACCAGAAAGAAAGGGGCCTCCATGGCATTCTTTGGGAACCTCCCAATAGCGGACATTTGTAAAGCAGCTACTTGGCCCACTAAAGTCTACCTTACAGTTTCACTAAGCACTACTGTGTAGATGTTAGTTAGCCTGCCAACAAGCAAATGTTGGTCAGACCGTACTACATACCCTCTTCAAGCCTTCTGAAACATCCACAGGCTAGCACTGCTTACGGAATGACTGCTTTACAGTCTGTGTCCAGCATGTGTATCTACAGCAACATATGCCTTTAATGGAAAATGTAACTTATCATGTAAGCATCTGTTTGTGGCATGTAGCGCAGTAGATTTACATGTGCCCACCATCCTCCCCGGACAGCTCTGACTGTTGCAGTTACCATTACTTTGTACTTATCTTGCATGGTCCTCTTTATCTCTCTTTCCTGTGTCGCTCTGCTTCAGTCTCCTCAACACCCATCGTGCGGGAAAAGCAATCGAACAGTGGAGCCGATGACCCTGCGCATTGCAAACCTTGTGACTCAAGAGTTCTTTGAAAGAAAAACAACTTGCACACATCCAAGCCCAACACGAGATGACAGGAGTATGTACCGCTTGTGAATCTACAGCACCACATGCCACGAACAGATGTTATAGGGTAAGTAACATTTTCCTTCTTTTTTTTTGTTTTGAATTCCATGGGAGTACGTATTTTCTGTTGCCATCTCCTTCATGTGCTGCTCCCCCCTCACATTATCATCCCCTACACACACTGCATGTTGCTCCCTTTTCCCACCCAAGCTCCTCCGTTGCTTCTCGCTACCTTTCCTATCTTTTTTCTTCCCCCTGCCTCAAGCTCCTTCTGCTTCTCCTGTCCCTGTACTCCACCCCTGCCCACCCTTTTGACTTCTACCCTACCTGCTCCTACGTTGGTTCAACACGCGTCCCATTATGATAATTATTTTTTAAAAGAAACTTTGCAGATAGAACAGCAGTTGCGGTTGCTGACGGGTCTCTCCTTGTATAAAATGTGCTTTTTGCTAATTTTTTTATTCATTTTTTTATTTAACACTCCAAGATTGTCACCCGCCCCATTTTGTAGCGGTAACTAAAAATTAAAACAAAACGGTGGCTGTATCATGCCTTGTGCATGAACATATGTCTACACGCTGGGCGCTGTAGCATCATGAGGCATAGGTGATCATGCACGATGACACGTGCGAATGCGTGATGACAGATGCAAGCCTGTACAGGTCGTTGTGCTGTATTTCTGCTAGTGCTGCAGAGAATCTGCAAACAGCAGTTCATTCGCCGTTGCGGAGTAGCATCGGCAAAAGAACGTATCCAAGCCTGTGGTCCTGCATTTTTGACAAAAGGCGAGATCTTTTAGGTGTGTGTGTGTGTGTGTGTGTGTGTGTGTGTGTGTGTGTGTGTGTGTGTGTGTGTGTGTGTGTGTGTGTGTGTGTGTGTGTGTGTGTGTGTGTGTGTGTGTGTGTGTGTGTGTGTGTGTGTGTGTGTGTGTGTGTGTGTGTATCCTATTGTGCTAACTTTCTGTATGTTTAAAAAAACATGTCTGGTTTAAGACCTAGGCTACAGTATAAGCTAAGGGTTGAGAGGTGAGCAATTAACAAGAGATGTATTTAAACCAGGGGTCATGTATTTTGTTTATAAGGGAATTTAGGATAAGAGTAGGTCCTGCAAGGCAAGCTAGGGAATTTTATGCAGGGAATTGCAGCTATATGGTGCGAAGAGGCATGTCAGGATTGCATGCAGTGTCATGCACATGCAAGAGAGAAAGAAGAGGTGGAAAAGACCTTTACATAGCAGTTACCACCGTTATAAGGGTACTGAAGTGCTTACCTGCCTGGTTAACACGCTGCATTGTGTAAGGTGTGTGATTGGAAGGATCTGGTCCTTTGTGGCAAGTGGTTCCATGATGCACTTGATGGCTGAAGTGCGGATATTGTGTTATGGGACGCAGCCATATGATTAATGTGAGAGATGAGGAAGTGTGAGAGCTAGACAGCAGTTTATGGTTAGCGTTACGCTGACAGTTTTGATCATCTCTTCGATTTTTTTATGGTATTTATGTTCAGAGTCCATTACGCTTGTTCTCACACAGGGTTGTCCTTTCTAAGGTTTTATGGTCCTGAGCAGGCATTGGTGGAAGGAGGCGATGGTCGGAGATCTGCTGAAATTATTGTTTTAAAGTCATCCCTTAATGATTTTCTTTTAGTTGATTTGTTGGAAGTTTGATATTTATACACCTTTTCCTATAGTCCTAATATAATAGCAAAGCTCAAAATGTAGACCTTCTGACATGAAAATGTAATAACATCATAATCTAGTTTGAATTAAAACTGCGCTGTTGGCCTGTTCTTGATTCAGCGTTGTCCCACGACTCCTGTACTCAGCCTGGTTCAGAGCTTGTACATAACAGGATATAAGAGGATAAAGACATATGAGTACTTGACTTCCCAAGATCAAACAAGTAGAAGAGATGAGATTGTAATGCTGGACTTCCTGTTCCAAGGACCTTATGTTTGACAGTATAACACACTGCACCGTGTAAACTGACACTGGATGCCGTCTCCCCCAAGTAATATTCTTTGTGTGTTGGGCCTTTCTCATTACTCCAAAGGAAAAAGGTTAAAAAAATGATTGCCCCAGTTCTCACAATGGAAATCTCCTCCACTAACATGACTGGAGGTTTGAAGTCTATTAAAGACTCTGAAGCGAACAATATGACGAGATGTTCTTTAGCAGCAAAGAACAAATGTATAGCATCAGCTTGCATGGATGAAAGAAAAAATCATTTAAAGATGTAATAAATGTCATTGCTCTAGTAGCTCCATGACTTCATAATAGCAGCACCAATCACGACACATCACCAGGTATAGTCATCTCTGCAGAATAGCTAACTCCCCTCTTCTTTGTAACCAGAATAACGTCCAACAGAAGTCTCTTGAAAACCAACTGAGGATGTAACGTCTTTTTTTTTTTTTTTCCTCTTGAAAAAGCACGAGACAAAGATCCGATGTTAAAATAACTTGGTCAACCCTAAAGGTGAGGATAGAAAGTTCTCCATTAAAAAAAACACGTCTTGATTTCAAACCGAGAAAGAAAGCAAAAAGATTATAAAAGCAGGGAGTGGTGGGGAGGAGGGGGACAATCTTCGCCTACTGGTCTTTTATAGAATCAAAATTTCCTGCCATGTTAGTAATGGAGGTTTCCATTTTATTACAAAATCGAAGGCTGAATTATGACCAGTCTGAAGTCTACCCATAATATTTCAAGAAAAATTCTGATTGCCTTGTAGTATGATGTTTTAAAAGTAGATTCATTTGACTAACTTGCTGCTTTTAGAATGTCCTCACGGTGCCCAAAAGAAATGTACGTTTTGAACGCCCTAGCTCCTCTTGCTGACCGAACACCAAACAGGGCAACATCAATGCCAGCTTTGACCATAATCCGCCTTAAAAAGCTTGCCAGGGCACAAGAGGATACTGGATTGCAATGTTTTTTGTTGTTGTCTTTTTTAACAAATTCAAATGCTGTGAGGCTGTAGGAGTACGGAACATATATTTTTTGCAATCTGGAAAAGCATGATAAAAAATAAAAGACAAAGTTTTAGTATGTCTGATAATGTAAAAGATAACAGCCTGCAGAGAAAAATATATATTATTCGCATATAGAGCTCTCACATCTGATACCTTTATGAATAAACTAATACAGAGGAACATAGATAACTTTGCTGACGGCTGCATCAAGTAAAGATGGTTTTTATCAGGCCAAGACAAAATTAATTTTAATACCACCTGAGCATCCTTTAAGTCGGAGTTATTTGGCCTGGAAGTAACTTTGAGATGGATTGATTTTACGGCTCTCCAGACTAAATTGTTTTCCCACTGGTTTCACTTTGACTAGAAAGTGACCTGCAGACATTGCTGACTTGTAACCATTAACAGTCCTGCAGGCTTTACCAGAAATAAAAAGGGACACCAAACAATTCACCACATCTACTGGAGAGGCTGAAATGGGATCAGTCGTTTATTCCACATGCCAGCCAACCCGGATTGCCCAGGCGTACATATAATTGAATTGAGTGGAAGGAGCCCAGGAGTCCTCAATGACTAACAATGCTTCCGGGAAAATCCTCTGACATGCCAGGATCACCTGAAAGCCTCCAAGATCAGAGTTGAAGATCACCCTGAAAAACAAGCTCATGGGGACAGCTTTGGGGGTCTTAGAGGAGAAGAGGGAAGTATTCTAGCATAATCTGTCAAGAGTTCTGGAAGTTGAGGGTACCATACTTGAGCTGGCCGAAAACTGAGTTGGTAACACGGGAGATTCTGGAACTCTCCTAACATCCACTAATGTCATGAAAATCATAGCAAAGGGCAGAAAAGAATAACCTTGGAGATCTACCCATTATTTAAAGAGCACATCACCACCTCTGTTTCTGGATTCACTCGCCAACTGAAGAATCTGGGCGGTTTCAGTTCAAGAACTAGGCAAAAATATTTACCTGTAATGCACCCCAGAGTTGCAGGTCTCTTTGTAAGATCTTGAAATCTAGGGACCGGTTACTCCTGTCTGAAGAAATCACGACCCCCAATCCGCTAAAGTGTTGGAAAGCCCTGGAAAATACTCTGCTTGAAGCATGCAACCTCTGTCTAGACAAAAATGCATAAACGCTTTAAGTGTACCAGACCTTTGGACCTTATGCCTCTTAACTCGTTTTTGTAACGAACTGCGAACACATTGTCCATTTGAAGTAGAATTCAGTGGTTTACCTTGGTTGAAGCAATTTGCTTCCATCTTGAAATGCCTGTACGTTACAAAACTGTTCAACAATGTTAGGTTTATCGCTGGTCAACAACCTAGGTCCAGCTTCCAAATCAAATACAAGTTGATGATAATCCCCTGAGAATGCACGAGGACCCTCTCTACTGCCTATTTGTGATACAATTCACCCACTTTCTACATTGATTCCCTCCCCAAGGTTGTGAATACCATAGATCAGGGAGGAACCATCTGTTCTGGAGTAGAAGTCAATTTTGTATCTCTTAACGGTTTATAACACCTGTTGATCTGTTGTAATGAAATTCCAGAGTCTGCCACCTAGTCTTCTCAAAGGAAGAAAAGATTTAGATATGAGACACTTCTAGATATTGGGGCAAAAGCATCCTCTGCCACGCTGAAATCTGCCCCGTGGAAGCCTGCTCCATTTGGGGAGAAAGGATTAAATCCTGTTCTGTCTCTGAAAGCAGCGATGTGTTCCCCCGCTATATAATTGAATGTTGGCCCCTGAGAGCATCTGAAGGTTTCTAGGAGAAGTGAGCGCGTCCTCGACTGACTGTCCCAAAAGCAAGAGCCAGAAAAAATTTTCATAGATTTTGCTGGGCCTTGTCCAGGAATGTGAATGTACATAATCTGAAATGTCCATTACAAAACGGTCACCAAAACGATTACCTTTAGTGTCACTACCCAATTTGTTATCCGCTTTACATGAAAGCTCAGAATCTGTTATGATTTAGAGAATCTTTTTTTCTCTCAGCTGTATGGTTGCGTTTACATTACCCATGATGCAAACTGCTTGTTGACTCCATCCCTTAAGTACTGCTAAAAATCTACTTGAGCTCCAGTGACCGCAGCATCCTCCATGATCACCATAATTTGATTTTACTGTCCTAAAATGACCAGATGTTTGTGTTGCCGGACCTGAAGGGCCTTATCAATACTTTTCTTTGGATCCTTGCCTTTTGTTGGACGAAAAGGGGACCATAGCAGGGTCAGCCTCCGGTGTTCCAGCCAATGTGTGTGATATGGTAGGGTTTCGGGCATTCTGCTTGGAGTTGGCTCTATTAGCCTTGTCCATTGGCTTGCTGATCCAATGAGCTATAACATCTAATATAGAAGGAGCCCTTCTACAGACCTGGGATAAGTAATCACTTCAAGGTCAAAGTAAGTGGAACCTTAAACATTTAGGATAACACTACTTGCCCCTACTACTGGGCCTAGTACATCTCCTGAATCGTTGGAAAAGGCAAAATCATTATCTGTATCACGTGCAGCCCAGAAAGGAATGACAGTCTGTCTCTGGAGGACCCAAAGGCAAAGCTGTTTAATTAGACTGATGCCTTTAAAAAGGGATCCACAAGCCCCCAAAAAAGTAACTTTTCTGGACTGTTTGGCAGATATACATTGTGTGTCTTGATATTTAAAGCAAGAAGAGATGGCAAACGGCTCCCTAATCTGAGATGCCTCAGCACTTCTTTTCTTAGCAGAAATATCTTTCTAGTCTAAAAGAAGGGGATCTATGCCCCTCTGAGCTGGGACAAGGGGACACATGATCTGTTCGTCAGTTAAAGGATGCTACAATGGAATGGCTACTTACAACCTGCATAGATTTTAGTTAAGCTGTCATCGCTGACTGAATCACTTTTATGGACGGTGACTTGTCCTTAGTTGACTGACTCCTGTCAAGACTGGCCTTCCTGGCCATCCTCCTCCACAGAGGATAAAGACTTGCCATGGTTTGACTTCAGTAGAGGTCAGCGGTGGAGCGCCTCTTAAAGACGCTCTTATCTGTGCCCTCCATGATGTGCTTGTTAGCAAGCAGCCTTTAGTGAGAAAAATATGTTGAGAATTTTTTTTACCAGTTGCTCTTTTTCTCTCTCCTCCATTTTTAAGCACAGTTCTTCGTAACAAAAGTATTGAGAATTATCACTATATTTCTTTTTTTCCCCCAATGTCCTTGAAAAAGTTACCCAGTGAGTATGAAGTATCAAAGTATAGGAAAAAGCAAACCACCAGCTAAATCTTCCCTTTTTAAATAAAAGTGAAGAAGGATCTTGAAGGATGTATGGAAACAAAATATTGCTTAAAGTGGACCTCATGCAAAGTCAGCGGCATCAATACTGTGTCAAGAGAGAGGATGCCTTCGGGCTGTGGCAAATGGAAGCCTGCGCATCTCAATCTGAGACAAGGGGGCATCTCCCACACAGGCGACAAGAGAAACAAGCGTACGGTCCCCGGTTCCCTGATGGGGCGCATACATGGGGGAAAAGATTGACACAACAAAAATATAACCAGGCAAAAGAAAAAAAGTTAACATTTATAAACGAGCATTGACAAAGCCAGTAAGTTTCACCTTTGGGACCTGTTGGTGTTGTCACTGGTTTTAAGCGATTCTGTATAACGTCCCGGATACTATGCAGCATGGCTAAAGAATAGAGGGAAAAAAGCCTATGACGCAGCCCTCCGCATGATTTTGTAGGTGTGTGCAGTACTAATGCACATGCCTGAAAAATTATGCAAGTGCTTTTTTCCCTTTCTTTTTACCGATCTGAGTTGGAACGATAAATAAAAAGACAGTGTTTTATGAGGTGGTTTTTTTACATTTTGTTTTCTTTAAAACTGGTTGAGGGGAAACAAATCGGTGCGGGAGAGTGGCGGTGGAAGCAGAAAGGGTGCAGATGGGGGATGCAATAAGTAGGACGTGGGAGGGGTAAGCAGTACAGTGAGCAGGGGAGACTTACATGGCAAGGGAGCAACGAGGAGCACAAAGGGAAGAGCAACATGGGGGGCAGATGCACACTATGACGAGCGCAGGTCAGAGAGAAGCGGACAGGCAAGAGAGAGCAACACAGGGTGTGGAGCGGGGAAGAGAAGTACACGAAGGAGACACCTGGAAAATAGATGCACTGTCCTGAAGTGCTTTACCAAAAACAAAAAAGTAGTGTCACGAAATTCAGTAGTGGAAGGACACAAGTAATGAGGTCATCCTCCAGGGAGGAAAAACCCAAGAAAAGGAAGGAAAGCCCCCATAAGCTAATGAATAAAAAGCTAGCAAATGAATGCGACAGTAAAACCACCCAATGGTAAGCAGTGGCCAGGCTCCAAGCCCACTGTAAGCGGACATACATCTTGTGGCAAACAGACCGCTTGTGCTTCCTTGTAAGCGAGACCTAAAAAGGGGACCAAAAAACACAAATGCGTTAAATACCACAGTATTTTCAGTTACTCATTGCAGTTCAGGAGAAACAATTAGCTTGTATACTGCCCTCTGCTGAAGCAGCAAAAAAGGGTGACTTGCTGTTCTGCAGAGATTATATTTGGTGATGTTTTGTGACTGATGCTGCTATTGTGAGGTCATGGCGCTTCTCGTGCGCTGTACTTTAATACATGTTTGAATGCCTTTTCTTTTTATCCGAGTTAGGTGGGAGAGTTACACATTTGTTGTTTGCTGCTACAGTTAAAGTACAGAAGGTTTTGTCGTTTATGTGCTTCCGGCGTTGTATTAGAAGTTAGCCACATTGAGAGGCCAGGATAAAAAAGCCTGTCTCCTGGTTCCACCGTTTTCATCTTGAGTTGGGTGGGTCTTCTGGTGATTCTAAGGGACTGCAGTCATCAGGCGCCTCTGTGTTGGGGCCTTGCCAAGGGCTGTAATGCAGTGATTGCTGACTATGTGGTGAAGCTGGAACTAGATGCAAAGCCTTAGGTCATGGTGAAAGCCTACCCTCAGTGCTGGCACGGTCTGCCTTGCGAATTGGCCACCATGTTTGGCCTTCTTTGAAGGATTTTGTGATTAACAGTCACCGACAGAACTAAACTGGGCTTCTTTCTAAGTGCTCCCAATGTCGAAGATAAGGGCAGAAAAGGAGATTGGGAGGCCTTTTTTGTGGCTCCTGGAGCCACCGGTGGTCATGGAGTCATCTACTCTCCAGTCTGGTTTGAGGGGAGTTGCGTCCTGGATGCAAGATAATTTACTCAAACTAAACGGAGAAAAAACGGAAGTTCTGATTTTAGGGAAAAAACAAGATCTCTGGGGTCCCCAGCACTGGCCTTTGAAAATGGGTGTTTTACCCCAGCCTGCTCATCATGTGCGGAACCTAGGCTTTATCATTGACGATCAGTTATCAATGAAACATCAAGTCGTGAAGGTGGCTTCAATGTGTTTTACCATCCTTAAATGGCTAAAGAAGACCGTAGTCCAGGCCCTTGTTACTTCTAGACTGGACTACGGCAATGTTTTATATCTGGGCTCAAACAAAGATGTGATACAAAGATTGCAGGTGGTGCAAAATGCAGCCGCCAGACTGCTCTGCCAGATTCCTATGGCTGCCTCTATTTCAGGCTCTCTTCACAACCTTCACTGGCTTAAGTTGGAGAATCGTATTAAATGCAAAGCCTTGAGCTACATGTTTAAAATCAAAACTGGCTTAGCCCCTCCATACCTGCAATCTTTAGTTCAACCTTATATACCTTCACGCCCCCTTCGCTCCACTACTCGGCTTAAATTTACTGTTCCCAGAATCAGATTGACGCGCATGTGCGTTCGATCTTTTGCTTACCTAGGTCCTTCTCTGTGGAACTCTCTGCCCAATTCATTACGAAAAGAAACCGTCTATGGGAACTTTCGCAGATGCTTGAAAACTTGGTTGTTCATCCTGTAATCTCTTTGCTTCTTTTCTTCCTCCTTTCAGGCTGGTGCTGGGAAACCCCTCGGGGTAGCTGTGCGCCTTATAAACTCAAATAACATAACATGGGCTGTAGCCTGTGTGTCACAGGCTTAAAATACTGTTTCTTTCCCTTGACTCTCCAAGGATAGTGATAGCAAGCACTGAAGGTTAACTCGGGAGATGGAAGACTGACAGGAGCAAGGATGCTGTGTAACACTGCTGTTCAAAGTAAATCAACCCAGTGCCCAGTTTCCGATAAGGCAGTTTGTTTTTTAGGTCTCGCCTAGCGTTGCAGCGCATGTGCTGCTCTCTGCGAGATCTATTGTCGTCGAGTCGATTTCGGAAGTGGAGTGGAAGCTCCGCCCATGCTTTCAATTGGCGCGCGTCCTCTATGGTAAACGCTGGCCTCCGATTGAAAGTGAGGCTTTTTGGTGGCCGCCCTGTCTCCTTTAGGCCCCGCCCACCCGGACTGGATCTTTTAGTCGTCTGTTGCTCGTCATGCGCGCTGCGTCTCTTCACTTCTCCCTTCTCACGAGGCGGTGGGCGGGTCGGCACTTGTTTGCAATGGTCGTCAGCACAGTTTTTCTTTCAGGTAGTGGTGTCTTGTCCAATGTTCTTGAAATGATTATTCTGATGACAATACGCGGGAAACGATAATAACTTTCTGTATTTACACCTCCCGGCCTACATAGTAAAATAGCAGGAGGGATATGTGTTTCTTCTCGTATTGGTACCGTTATGGCTGCAAGACAGGACTTCCGAAACACAAACAAGTATTTGCTTCGCTTCCTGCTCACCTACTCCATGTTGCTACGAAACTGGCAACTTATTTTATGAAGTAGGATGCTGCCATCTTGAGGCAATGTCCTAATTTGCACATTTTGATTTTTAAATATTTACGGGCCACGCTTAGTATATGTTCTAGTTATCTGGTTTCTATTTCCTAATGACATGCAACTCCATGGTACCTGTTAATATGTATTTCAAAGTGCCGGTTGTACAACTAAAAAATCTTAGCTCGCGTAGTTTAGAGCGGCTGGCAATGTTTATCAACGATTATTTGCTTCAAAAGCTTTCTTAAAAAAAAGCTAATTTTAAGGTTGTTTTTCTAAATTTGGGAAAATGTTTCCTCTTTTAGTTTGTACTTCTAGTCCTTGCTTGCGAGAAGCAAGGCTGGCAGTAAAAGAGAAGCAGTTACTGCCAGCCTTGCTTCTTGTAAGCAACGACTATCAGCACAAAGTGCATGTTTACGCACCGCTTGTTTTATTTCTATGTGTCTGGGGCAATCAGAACTTGTCGGTGTCTCGCGGCGCAGTGATTCACATGTTGGTAAGTGACTAATTTGTGCCCAGACCGGCCATTACCATAATGCCTGCTGAAGCTCAGATCATACGTGGTGTACGTAGGCCGCGACTGACAACGTCGGGCATCAGTTGCGATCAAATCATTTGCCCGTAACAAAAATGGAAATTAATCTGTCCCCGAGCGGGTAGTCATCAGAGGCCCATCTGCATAACTACATGTGGCAGAGTGGCAGCCTACAACACTGAGCAAACCTCCCAAGGCTGATTCATGTTTACAAAATGTTTATATAGCTTTACCAATACGACAAGCAGCAAAACACAAAAGACGCTTGGTGAAAAAAAAAAAAAAACTGCAAAAGTGGATTCAGTTATAGGCCAAAGCTGTGGTCATTTGAGGTTTCTAGACGTAGCAATTGCTGCCCCGGGTTAGTGAACTACTTTGAAATTCTTGTGATTTGATCAGTGTGACAGCTGATTTGTTGAGAGAGCAGTGTGGATAAGTGTATTAGCACTAGGCCTAAACTATCTTCTTGTTGGTGACGGAAGGTTACCGCTCTTTAGACAGATTAAATTCGGAAGTCGTAATGGAGTGACGGGCCCAAATTCACCCCTTTCTAACATGCCTTCCAACCTGAGTTTACCTCCCTCCATGTGCCAGCAGATTATAAACCTGGGGTTCATTTTTGTGTCCGACCTCAACTTCACTTCATTAATCAATGTTGTGATCAATGGAACTCATTCCCGGTTCTCTCACCTTTGGAAAATGCCCCCACACAACCCTCCTCGATAAACATTTTTTTTTTTTTTTGCTACGCTGTTTCCCCAGCGTGACATTTTTATTCAACATTGCACCTTGTAGAAAAAAAAACACATTTGCTTAATTCCATAGTATGAATGAATTAATTTATTCATGGTCGATTACTTAAAATCATTACATGTAGCCATGTTAAAGTTGTCAACCCTACTTTTTTAAAAACGATATGTCTATTATGGTAGACGGTAAAACATTTTTTTAAAGAAATGGCGTCGTGATCGAGCAGTGTGCATGTTATTTCTTCTTGACTTGCATCCAGATTGTTCTATGATAGCATGTGATGAAATAGAAGCAAAGATTTAAAGCAAACGACAAGAGGGTGCAACGCGCTTGTCTTGCAACCTGTCTGGACACAAGGGTCCGAATGTCTTTGCATATGTCCTTTGAGAGCAAAGAGTTAAAAGAACAAGCATTTGCAATGCAATAGGTCTCGCATTTACACGAGTTTCAGCTATTGACATTGCAAATGACAATGCCTTTCATTTTTGTTTTTAAAAAATAAATAAAAGGCATTGTCATTTACAATGCCAATAGCTTAAACTCGCGTAAATGCGAGACCTATTGCATTGCAAATGCTTGTTTTAAGAGACGAGGGGTCTGATTTGGAGTAGGGTGGTGGCATTATCCCCCAAGAATGCACTCTGCAGCGAAGTCCCATACAAGTAGCCATTGTTCGCGCCAAACATTCAAAATGTTCTGCGAAATTGTGAGGTTGGCCGCCCTGCCATCGGAAAATGTTTTCTTTGTGTGATGAAAGTCATCTAACTGCTCTAGAAGACAGATGTGCAAAACGTCAAATGATGATCTTCCATTCCCGAAGGCGGGGGGCGGGGGGTCTAGCAGGTGGAAATTGCCAAAGAGCCAGGGCATTTCAATGCCTTTCCTCCAGCCTGCAACTAAAATATTGAAAGGTTATCTTTCCTGGTGACTCAGTGGCTCCTCGGCGTTCCTGCGTGCTTTTGTGCGGCAAATGGCGTGAAAAAAGACAATTGTATTATGAATGTCATTGCAGTGAAAGCGGTCTCTGTGGCCTCCCACGCAGGGTTTTCTTCGAGCCCCTCTACAGGGTGTGGGGGGTGTATGGCAGCAGGAGGCGCTCTGGAGGCTTCGGCCTCGAGCAGTACCAGCCCTCCCTGGCTGTACCTCCCTGTGCTGCAGGGTGTGGGGGGTATGGCAGCAGGAGGCGCTCTGGAGGCTTCGGCCTCGAGCAGTACCAGCCCTCCCTGGCTGTACCTCCCTGTGCTGCAGGGTGTGGGGGGTATGGCAGCAGGAGGCGCTCTGGAGGCTTCGGCCTCGAGCAGTACCAGCCCTCCCTGGCTGTACCTCCCTGTGCTGCAGGGTGTGGGGGGGTATGGCAGCAGGAGGCGCTCTGGAGGCTTCGGCCTCGAGCAGTACCAGCCCTCCCTGGCTGTACCTCCCTGTGCTGCAGGGTGTGGGGGTGTATGGCAGCAGGAGGCCCTCTGGAGGCTTCGGCCTCGAGCAGTACCAGCCCTCCCTGGCTGTACCTCCCTGTGCTGCAGGGTGTGGGGGTGTATGGCAGCAGGAGGCCCTCTGGAGGCTTCGGCCACGAGCAGTACCAGCCCTCCCTGGCTGTACCTCCCTGTGCTGCAGGGTGTGGGGGTGTATGGCAGCAGGAGGCGCTCTGGAGGCTTCGGCCTCGAGCAGTACCAGCCCTCCCTGGCTGTACCTCCCTGTGCTGCAGGGTGTGGGGGTGTATGGCAGCAGGAGGCGCTCTGGAGGCTTCGGCCTCGAGCAGTACCAGCCCTCCCTGGCTGTACCTCCCTGTGCTGCAGGGTGTGGGGGTGTATGGCAGCAGGAGGCGCTCTGGAGGCTTCGGCCTCGAGCAGTACCAGCCCTCCCTGGCTGTACCTCCCTGTGCTGCAGGGTGTGGGGGTGTATGGCAGCAGGAGGCGCTCTGGAGGCTTCGGCCTCGAGCAGTACCAGCCCTCCCTGGCTGTACCTCCCTGTGCTGCAGGGTGTGGGGGTGTATGGCAGCAGGAGGCGCTCTGGAGGCTTCGGCCTCGAGCAGTACCAGCCCTCCCTGGCTGTACCTCCCTGTGCTGCAGGGTGTGGGGGGTATGGCAGCAGGAGGCGCTCTGGAGGCTTCGGCCTCGAGCAGTACCAGCCCTCCCTGGCTGTACCTCCCTGTGCTGCAGGGTGTGGGGGGTATGGCAGCAGGAGGCGCTCTGGAGGCTTCGGCCTCGAGCAGTACCAGCCCTCCCTGGCTGTACCTCCCTGTGCTGCAGGGTGTGGGGGGTATGGCAGCAGGAGGCGCTCTGGAGGCTTCGGCCTCGAGCAGTACCAGCCCTCCCTGGCTGTACCTCCCTGTGCTGCAGGGTGTGGGGGGTATGGCAGCAGGAGGCGCTCTGGAGGCTTCGGCCTCGAGCAGTACCAGCCCTCCCTGGCTGTACCTCCCTGTGCTGCAGGGTGTGGGGGTGTATGGCAGCAGGAGGCGCTCTGGAGGCTTCGGCCTCGAGCAGTACCAGCCCTCCCTGGCTGTACCTCCCTGTGCTGCAGGGTGTGGGGGTGTATGGCAGCAGGAGGCGCTCTGGAGGCTTCGGCCTCGAGCAGTACCAGCCCTCCCTGGCTGTACCTCCCTGTGCTGCAGGGTGTGGGGGTGTATGGCAGCAGGAGGCGCTCTGGAGGCTTCGGCCTCGAGCAGTACCAGCCCTCCCTGGCTGTACCTCCCTGTGCTGCAGGGTGTGGGGTGTATGGCAGCAGGAGGCGCTCTGGAGGCTTCGGCCTCGAGCAGTACCAGCCCTCCCTGGCTGTACCTCCATGTGCTGCAGGGTGCGGGGGTGTATGGCAGCAGGAGGCGCTCTGGAGGCTTCGGCCTCGAGCAGTACCAGCCCTCCCTGGCTGTACCTCCCTGTGCTGCAGGGTGCGGGGGTGTATGGCAGCAGGAGGCGCTCTGGAGGCTTCGGCCTCGAGCAGTACCAGCCCTCCCTGGCTGTACCTCCCTGTGCTGCAGGGAGCGGGGGTGTATGGCAGCAGGAGGCGCTCTGGAGGCTTCGGCCTCGAGCAGTACCAGCCCTCCCTGGCTGTACCTCCCTGTGCTGCAGGGTGCGGGGGGTATGGCAGCAGGAGGCGCTCTGGAGGCTTCGGCCTCGAGCAGTACCAGCCCTCCCTGGCTGTACCTCCCTGTGCTGCAGGGTGCGGGGGGTATGGCAGCAGGAGGCGCTCTGGAGGCTTCGGCCTCGAGCAGTACCAGCCCTCCCTGGCTGTACCTCCCTGTGCTGCAGGGTGCGGGGGTGTATGGCAGCAGGAGGCGCTCTGGAGGCTTCGGCCTCGAGCAGTACCAGCCCTCCCTGGCTGTACCTCCCTGTGCTGCAGGGTGCGGGGGTGTATGGCAGCAGGAGGCGCTCTGGAGGCTTCGGCCTCGAGCAGTACCAGCCCTCCCTGGCTGTACCTCCCTGTGCTGCAGGGTGCGGGGTTGTATGGCAGCAGGAGGCGCTCTGGAGGCTTCGGCCTCGAGCAGTACCAGCCCTCCCTGGCTGTACCTCCCTGTGCTGCAGGGTGCGGGGGTGTATGGCAGCAGGAGGCGCTCTGGAGGCTTCGGCCTCGAGCAGTACCAGCCCTCCCTGGCTGAACCTCCCTTTGATGCAGGGTGCGGGGGTGTATGGCAGCAGGAGGCGCTCTGGAGGCTTCGGCCTCGAGCAGTACCAGCCCTCCCTGGCTGTACCTCCCTGTGCTGCAGGGTGCGGGGTTGTATGGCAGCAGGAGGCGCTCTGGAGGCTTCGGCCCCGAGCAGTACCAGCCCTCCCTGGCTGTACCTCCCTGTGCTGCAGGGTGCGGTGGTGTATGGCAGCAGGAGGCGCTCTGGAGGCTTCGGCCCCGAGCAGTACCAGCCCTCCCTGGCTGTACCTCCCTGTGCTGCAGGGTGCTGTCCTGTGGTGTTCGGTTATTCAGTGTTTGCTGAACAGGTCCATTTACAAGCTTTCTATTGTCCCGGGCTCCACTCGTATTGAAGGGGCGGCGGGTTCTTTACAAGAGCAAATACATCAATGGGTCCTTGACATGTTCGAATGTACAACCAGGGGTCATGGTGAAGGCGTCATACATAACACGGGTGGCCTCCACGGGAGCTTGGAGTTTTATCCTCCATGGATGGACCGCAGCCCACCTCCTTACCTGGCCAAGACAAGAAGTGAGGTGCAAGCTTCTGGTGGGCACCTTTTATTTGGAATGTCTGGCGCTCTTCGGCTGTAATCGCCCTTTCTTCAGAACGCGAAAACTGAAACCCGAAGTCTCAACTCTTTGTAGGTCCACGTTTCTATTCTGCTTTCCGATTTTAAATTCCTTTGGTTTTTCCATTCGTTATTTTCATAGCGCGTCTGGTGCTCAAGGCTCTGGAAAGGATGATTCGAGCTGCTTCTGCGAATTCAGTCTCTAAAAAGCAGTAGCCTTTGGGCAGTGCACTTAATAGAATGCACCGTTAGACTCGGCTGTGTAATGTAGCAAAGTTTCAAATGTTCAACAAAAGGTATTAGTGACTAATATTTTTTTTAAACTTTCTTATAAAGCCTCAACCCCACACTCCATTTAAACGTGTTGAATATTCTTCTTGAATACTTTAAAGATTTGTTTTGGAGAAGTCTTATTACCGAGCATAAAAAGCCTTCTTCAGTCTGCAGCGTGGTTTGTTTTTGCTTTATGGTTTGGTTCCCTTAGCAGTTATGCGGTAAAATGGGCTACGTGTCCTTCAGGTGTTTTGAAGGTCTTCCTGCCTGATCTAGACAACGAAGAAAGGGGCGAGTGTCCACCGAGTTAGGGGGTCCTTGTCACCATCCTGATCCTTCTCCGTGCTAAAGGCAGAAACCGTTGTATAAAGAACTACTTTGTGGGCTGAGTACCTGACGGGAAGGCTCCTGGTGGCATGGACGCTACAGGAGTGGCCCACAGGTCTGATCTGGCATTAGTATATCCAAGGTGAGATGTTTTTGCAGGTGATGGCTGGAAAGTACCTATTTTCTGGATGAGTGTTCTGTACTGTAAGCGGACCATCAGAAACTATCTTTCCTGTCTAGCATGCAGCCTCAGCCCCTCAGCTACTGGGACTTGGGACTTTGCACTTTGCACTCTGTTCTGATTGCTGTTGTTTGTGGTTGACCTGAAACTTCTTTGGGCTAACGCAACAGTGGGCACGGTGTTCATTTTACAAGGTTTAGCAGTGTTGCAACTACTACATAACAGGTCAAAGTGCTGGATGTATTTACTTACCAGCAGTATGTTCATAGCCATGTGGGCAGTGAAGTTATTCACAAATGTACCCAAATAGCATTGAGTATCCTCGCAATGGAGAGAGATCCGAACAGTTACTTTTCAGCTATGGTCTTGTACATCGTTGAGATGAGTTTTGAAGATATGGGTCTTCAGAATATTTCTGAGTGAAGTAGGTGTTCTTGGAGACTATTCCTTTACAGCTCCCACTCTGTGGCGGAACACTGCTCAGAAGTAAGTGGAGGGAGTATTCTGTGACCACCTGGGAACTTCCGGTCAGCATGTCCTCCCGCCACAGGGAACGGACCAGTGTCCGAAGGGTCTATTGGTCATCCTCTGCCAATGCATATAACTTTTACGAGTTCAACCCTACAATTGGGTATGGCAACCCAGAGGGCAGCTTGCCTGTGGAAGGCCTTTTTTTTCTTCCAGACTGAGATTATTAGAAAAGCAGCCAACAGCTGCCACCACATCACTCTCAATAACAGAGTCATCCTGAACTGTGAGAAGATGTTGTCGTTGTAAAAGAAGCCTAGAAGCAGAATTTAATAGATATAGGACTGGCTCGCTCCCATCCCTATTGGGCTGGCCTCAAATCTCAGTTTCCTTTAGGGCAAGTACACCTAGAAAAGGGAAAGAAGTTAAATGATCTGCTTATGTCTTGAACTTAATTGCTGATATATGCACTGATGTGCACATTACGGAGCCTGTTCATCAGTCTTCCACAAAGCACTGGACATCCAATTAGCAAAAATACTGGTGATGGAATTTTAGGAACATCATGCCTTTCAAGCATTGAAATGTTTGGGTGTGCTCCTTGAACATCGAAACCACAATATGGAGGACAGATCATCGAAAATAAAATATCCACAGGTAAGTAAGTGTAGAATTTCTATTCCAAACTCGCACTCCAAAAAAGAGATCAGCACTATGGTACTGGTTTGGAAGATTTAATCTGCAAAGGTAACCATCAACGCGTTTCGGCTCGTCTGAGCCTTGCTCCCGATAAGTGATGTTAATGTAGCTTACATTTAAATACACTCCTACTTCCCTTGTGAAATAAACGTAGGACTACAAATAAACATAAACCAAAAGTGCAGAAAACTGTTGGCCATATTAGCCTTGGCAAGATACTTGTTTTTACGTCATACATAAGAAAACAAGGTATGTTAATATAAACTCATTGTCCATTGCGTTGCTCTGTGATATAAAACATTTGCCTAGGATCACACACTTTAGGGAAGCAGGAAGCTGGTATTGATTCAAAGTTATCTGGTTTCACATTTTGAAATTCAGTCACCAGATGGGTATGTATCTCTCTCCCATTTATATCAAAGGTCAGTGTTTTGTCTTTTATTTTTACAATCCGAAAAACCGACAGACACAAAGATAGCAGGCCCAACTCGGTGCCCCAGACACAACTGCCAAGCAAAGAATGCATTTATTTAGAGGTATCACACCTCAAACACCCTACCCCCTCCGAAGCTAAGCCCCTGTGTCCCACACTTGAACCGTAGTCTTGCATAGCACTTCCTTGAACACGTTGTCCGGGCCATGTCTGTCGCCATTATCCACCGGGTTTGCTAGCATTGAAGGGAGCACCGCCATTACCCTCAAGTCCCTCAACCTTTGCTAAGTGGAGTTAGGGGTAGATAGTGGTTAGTCTGGGATTTACAACAGTTTTGGCTGCAACCAGAGGAGTAGTTCTCTCTTGCCTCATGCTTTTTGATGTACGACACAGCCTTCTATGGAGTGCTTGCATTTTAATGCACCGGGTAGACTATTCTACATCTCTAAAGTTCATTGAATCATTACACATCAGATTCTTTCTCATGATGCAGTGTGTACAGAAAGTTATCAATGTATTGCGTTTTTTTTTTTTTCACTGTAGCAAGTTTTTTTAATGTTTTAGTCTGGTCTCAAAAGTCAACCCCGACTTACTGGTGCTGTCCATGCTAGCTGATGCTTGTGTTTCCGAATAAGGTGTAGAAAGGGTGGGGCTAAGAGTCTGCTCAGAAAGTTGGTAATTGGGTTGTACTGTCAGCAGGGCTCTGGGTTTCTATCAATGCTACACAGTGCTTTCGAGATTCTTGCCTATTTGGGATGGATCTGTGAGCTTGCAGTGTGGCATGGAACCAACAGTTGGTGATTGGGTTTGAGCTGTGAGAGAACAATCGGTGAATGGACCATTTAAACAAGACCAAGAAACAGAAGTGGTTGAGCGCTTGTGAGGTCAGGCTCCTGAAAGAACTGTGTTGGATAAGGATTGCCAAACAGAGCGAGGAGGCAATGCCAGCACCCAAAATCCACACTGATGCTGAGCAAACCTAGCTTCTTTCAGTCAAGGATAGGACTGAGAGCAACAGCGATGACTTGCAACAACTCCTGGGAAGCATGTCTGCTAAACTCCTTGAAGAGGGTGATTTTTACACACTTCTATGTAAACAAAAGAGCAGTTCTACTACTGCCAAGGTTAGTAGCCTGATGGAAGTACCAGTCAAGCTAGAAGACAAACTTATTTTTCTATAGTCCGCCGTAAGTGTGCAGAAAAAAGACTTGCATGCAAGACTCCTGACTTTGAGTAGTTCCTTGTGCAGGGCACACTTTGCTTTTTAACACATACTCATACCTATGAGGCTGAAAGGCTGCTGGACTCTTGTTTCAAGGTTCTTGGATTACTACTGGGTACGGAGAATCCGGAAGGAGAGGGTGCTGGGAACTTGGATGCTTCGACTTGCTTTCCTTTATTTACTTATTTGGAGGTATCTGGTGATGGGAGACTTGCTTAGGAAACGCCTTTGGGATAAATATTAGTAATGTGTCTTAAGATCGGTGCGCACATCTGTTTACACATCCTTTTGTGAGCAGTGCCCTCCCCACCTTTGCTGATTTATTCAAAAGTGTCACCATGCAAGAGGCAATCCATCAGGATCTTTAATCACTGTTTACAGTTCATTGTTTGATGTGGAACATGGGGATTCCGGCTCCCCTCCCCCACCCGTCCTGTCTCTCCCCAAAGTGAAGTTCCATTAATTATAGTGTTTGTAAGTTGATGGGAATATTTTTCGGTGAAGAGAGGCGTTTCTTTCGGGGAGGGAGGGGCACGTTACCAGCCTCATTGTATGCATGTGATGAATGAACCATCTTGTTCTAACCAAAGCTACAATAAGCATTGGCAATGCCAACAGGTCGAGCTTATAAATGGAAGCGTCTCTCCATTCATTGATGGGTTTAGGCACTCAATAATGCATCATTTTTGCTCTGTGTCACTCATCCCAGCATGCATTCATTCACCCACTAACTCATTCTTGCTGTCACCCACTTACACAAGCACAGTAAAACATCTACATTTAAATCATAAACTAAGCAAAATATGCAAGTTAAGTTAAAAGAATAAACCTGCTGCCACCTAAACAAGTTGGGCAAATGTTTGCAATAACAACTAAAATGAAACGTGACAGCAGGCGTACGTATGTGGTATCTCTGTAGTGTGAACCTAGCTGAAAGCGTAAAGCTGTAGAGGATCAAAGAAAGCACAAAGTCGAGTGATTGTGGAGGTGGCTCTTTTGTGGGCGGTTAATGCGTTGTGATGCAGTGTTCTTTAAAGGGGGGTGTCTTCAACTGTTTCCGGGGTCGCGCGGTGTGGTGGACGGGCGAGTGGTCGTGAGGGGAGGGAGTGGGGGGGGGGGGGAGGAGGGAGTGAGGAGAGGGGGGGGTGGAGGGAGTGGGGGGAGGAGGGAGTGAGGGGAGGGGGTGAGGGGGGGGTGAGCGGGGGCGGAGGAGGGGGGGAGGAGGGAGTGAGGGGAGGGGGGGAGGAGGGAGTGAGGGGAGGGGGGAGGAGGGGGTGAGGGGGGTGAGGGGAGGGGAGATGGGGGGAGAGGAGGAGGAGGAGGGAGTGAGGGGGGAGAGGAGGGAGTGAGGGGGGGAGAGGAGGGAGTGAGGGGGGAGAGGAAGAAGTGAGGGGGGGAGGAAGAAGTGAGGGGGGAGGAGGGAGTGAGGGGGGAGAGGAGGAAGTGAGGGGGGGAGAGGAGGGAGGGGGAGGAGGGAGTGAGGGGGGGAGAGGAGGGGGGGGGGAGGAGGGAGTGAGGGGGGGAGAGGAGGAAGTGGGGGGGAGAGGAGGAAGTGGGGGGGAGGGAATGAGGGGGGGAGAGGAGGGAGTGAGGGGGGAGAAGGGAGTGAGTGGGGGGAGAGGAAGAAGTGAGGGGGGAGAGGAGGGAGTGAGGGAGTGGGGGGGGAGAGGAGGAGGGGGGGAGGGAGTGGGGGAGGAGGGAGGGAGTGAGGGAGGGGAGGGGGAGAGGAGGGAGTGAGGGGGGAGGAGGGGGAGTGAGGGGGGGGAGGAGAGGGAGTGAGGGGGGAGGAGGGGGAGTGAGGGGGGGGAGGAGGGGGAGTGAGGGGGGAGGAGGGAGTGAGGGGGGAGGAGGGAGTGAGGGGGGAGGAGGGGGAGTGAGGGGGGAGGGGGGAGTGAGGGGGGAGGAGGGAGTGAGGGGGAGTGAGGGGAGGGGGGAGGAGGGGGGAGGAGAGGAGGGAGGGAGGGAGTGAGGGGGGAGAGGAGGGAGTGAGGGGGAGAGGAGGGAGGGGGGGAGGAGGAGGGAGGGAGTGAGGGGGAGAGGAGGAAGTGAGGGGAGGAGGGAGTGAGGGGGAGGGGGGAGGAGGGAGTGAGGGGGAGGGGGGGAGGAGGGAGTGAGGGGGAGAGGAGGGGGGAAGAGGAGGAAGTGGGAGGGGGGGAGGGGAGAGGAGGAAGTGAGGGAGTGAGGGGGGAGGAGGGGGGAGGGGGGAGGAGTGAGGGGGGAGAGGAGGGGGGGAGGAGGGAGTGAGGGGGGAGGAGGAGGGGGGGAGGAGGGAGGGGAGGGGGAGAGGAGGGAGGAGGGGGGGGGAGGAGGAGGAGGAGGAGGGAGGAGGGAGGGAGGGGGGGAGGAGTGAGGGGGGGAGAGGAGGGAGTGATTGGGGGGAGAGGAGGGAGTGAGGGGGAGAGGAGAGGAGGGAGTGAGGGGGGGAGGAGAGGAGGGAGGGGGGAGAAGAGGAGGGGGAGGAGGGAGTGAGGGGAGGAGGGGGAGGAGGGAGTGAGGGGAGGAGGGGGGGAGGAGTGAGGGGGGGAGGGGGGAGGAGTGAGGGGGGGAGGAGGGGGAGGAGAGGAGGGGGTGAGGAGGAGGGGGGGAGGAGGAGGGAGGGGGGGAGGAGGGGGGAGGAGTGAGGGGGGAGGGGGGGAGGAGGGGGAGGAGTGAGGGGGGAGGAGGGGGGGAGTGGGGGGAGGGGGAGGGGGAGGGGGGAGGAGGGGGTGGAGGAGGGGAGTGAGGGGGAGGAGGGGTGGAGGAGGGGAGTGAGGGGGGTGGAGGAGGAAGAGGGAGGAGGGGAGTGAGGGAGGAGGAGGAAGAGGGAGTGAGGAGGAGGAGGAGGAAGAGGGAGTGAGGAGGAGGAGGGGGAGGGGGGAAGGGGAAGAGGGAGGGAGTGAGGAGGAGGGAGGGAGTGAGGGGGGAGGAGGGGGAGAGGAGGGAGGAGGGGGGAGGAGGGAGTGAGGGGGAGGGGGGAGGAGGGAGGAGAGGGGGGGAGGGGGAGAGGAGGAAGTGGGGGAGGAGGGAGTGGAGGGGGAGGGGGGAGAGGAGGGGGGAGGGGGGAGAGGAGGGGGGGAGGGGGAGAGGAGGGGGGGGGAGGGGGAGAGGAGGGGGGAGGAGTGAGGGGAGGGAGTGAGGGGGGGAGGGGGGAGAGGAGGGGGGAGGGGGGAGAGGAGGGGGGAGGAGGGAGAGGGGGAGAGGAGGGGGGGAGTGAGGAGGGAGTGAGGGGGGAGGAGGGAGTGAGGGGGGAGTGGAGGGGGGAGGAGGTGGAGGGGGGGAGAGGAGGGAGTGATTGGGGGGGGGGAGGAGGGAGTGAGGGGGGGGGAGAAGAGGGGGAGAAGAGGGAGGGGGGGGAGAAGAGGGAGGGGGGGGAGGAGGGAGGGGGGGGAGAAGAGGGAGGGGGGAGGAGGGAGGGGGAGAAGAGGGAGGGGGAGAAGAGGGAGGGGGGAGGAAGGAGGGAGGGGGGGAGAAGAGGGAGGGGGGGGAGGAGGGAGGGGGGGAGAAGAGGGAGGGGGGGGAGGAGGGAGGGGGGGAGAAGAGGGAGGGGGGGGAGGAGGGAGGGGGGGAGAAGAGGGAGGGGGAGGAGGGAGGGGGGGAGAGGAGGGAGTGAGGGAGGGAGGGGAGGAGGAGGGAGTGAGGGGAGGAGGGGAGTGAGGGGGGAGGAGGAGGAAGAGGGGGAGGGGGAGAAAGTGAGGGGAGGAGGAGGGAGTGAGGGGGAAGGGGGGAGGGAGTGAGGGGGGAGGAGGGAGGGAGTGAGGGGGGAGTGAGGGGAGGGGGGAGGAGGGAGTGAGGGGAGGAGGGGGGGAGGGGAGTGAGGGGAGGGGGAGGAGGGAGAGGAGGGGGAGGAGGGGGGAGAAAGTGAGGGGAGGAGGAGGGAGTGAGAGGGGGAGGAGGAGGAGGGAGTGAGGGGGAGGAGGAGGAGGAGGAGGAGGAGGAGGAGGAGGAGGGAGGAGTGAGTGGGGGAGGAGGAGGAGGAGGGAGGAGTGAAGGGGGAGGAGGAGGGGAGGGAGGAAGGGGGAGGAGGGGGGAGAAAGTGAGGGGAGGAGGAGGGAGTGAGAGGGGGAGGGGGGAGGAGGAGGAGGGAGGAGAGGGGGAGGGGGAGGAGGAGGAGGGAGTGAGAGGGGGAGGAGGGAGGAGGAGGAGGGAGTGAGAGGGGGAGGGGGAAGGAGTGAGTGAGGGGGAGGAGGAGGAGGAGGAGGAGGGAGGAGTGAGTGGGGGAGGAGGAGGAGGAGGAGGGAGGAGTGAAGGGGGAGGAGGAGGGGGAGGGAGTGAGGGGGAGGAGGAGGGGGAGGGAGAGGGAGTGAGGGGGGGAGGAGGGAGAGGGAGTGAGGGGGGAGGAGGGGGAAGGAGTGAGGAGGAGGAGGAATAAATAAATATGTACCTTTCCCGGGTTCAGCGTCTTCACTGCTGGGTCTGCTCCTGCTTTCCTGCCTTCTCAGGAACAGGAAGCAGACAGCCTCCCTCCCCTCCCCTAAGCCAATCACAACGCTGCAATGGCAGCATTGTGATTGGTTGGGATGCCGATCACACAGGCGTCTATGGGAAGGCCATTTTCTCCATGTAGGCAAGGGAGAGGGCGCATGACTAGTTTGTTCGGCCCTAGAGGGCCGACCAAACAGTCAGGGCCTGCAGCGTTGGGCTAGCCACTCCTCCCCTGCCCTCGAGCAGACCTGCCCGCGCCCAACCCAAACCCTTCTGCTTTCTTGCAGTGCGAGAAGCAGAAACATAAAATGGTATTTATAATACCGTTTTGTGTTTCTGCTTCTCGCACTGCGAAGAAAGCAGTGGGGCAACGCTCCTCCGCCCACATGGATGAGCCGACCCTGCTGGTAAGGGGAGCCAATGGAGTTCCATCAGGATGGGGGTGATGTGATCATTTTTCTTCAGGCCCTGGATGAGACTTGATGTGGTATGTGGTTACCCTTAATGAGTGACAGAGTGGAGTCTGGGGGGGCAGTAAAGCAGGGTGTTAGTGCTACCCAAATGCAAGAGTACAAAGGCTTCCACAGTAGTTATAAAGCCATTTTTTGTAAGACAATGTTTCACTTACTTCAGAAAAGAGCTGGGACAAGGCTGTCTTTGTTTTTTTAGTAATGTGTTCCTTGAGGGTGAGGCTGATGTCCTTTGACAGTTTTGAAACCTAACTCTCACCAAAGTTCATATCGCTGAGCCAGGTTTGCACTGTTTCTTGTTTTTTCTTGGCACCTAACTGGAATTCTGCCTTGCGTAGGTTGAGTGTCAGGTAGGCACTGGGCATCCAGTTCTAGGTGATGTGCAGTCAGTGCTTGAGACTTTAGATGTCTGAATCAGAGGAGAATTTCAAGTATAGTGTAGCATTGTCATACTAATAAATCTTGATGCTGTGATTTGTGAATAGAGCACAAGCGGCTCCATATAGAGGTTGAAAGTTTGGAACCCTGGGGGTCTCTTCAGTTGATCGGGTTGTTTTGAAACCTGGAGGTGCCCACGTGAATGGTAGTTGAGCAGGAGTTAGTTAGCATTAATGTGATTTTTGGAGTTGAATATAGACTGCTTTTTCAATGATCTTGCTGATAAAAGGCAGGTGTGTGAGGGGCTTTTTATTGGTGAGGTATTCAGGGTGTAGTGCAGGTTTCTTTAAATAAGTGAAGGCATCTGGCCTATTTGGAAAAATCAGTAAAGATGCCTTAGTAATTTAGGCAGAGGCATTGACAATGATGTGAGGGGTGAGAGTGTCCCCAGAGAGAGCTTTGATGAGGGACGAGGGTAAGACTTAATTTTCATAAGAGGTGATTTTGAAGGGGTCGGGTGTCTGCAATTCCACACCTGAGATAGCTTTGAAAGATTCCAGTTGCAGGTGAAAGATTCCAGTTGCAGGATTCTATGGGAAGGGGTTGGCTTCAGAGGTGGAGTACGTTTGTTGCTGACATGCTGTCAGATTTTCTTTATTTTTTTCATTGAGGAAGAGGTTGGTGGCATTTCTCTTTTCTGTGGAGTGAGAAATAGGTTGGTCTGGCAGGGGGTTGATGCAGTGTTTGGTTGTGTTGAAACGTCTTCTGCTTCTGTTGGCGGCTTTGTTGATGATGCTGGTATACTACTTTGCTTTTGATGATCTTTTAGCTGCCTGTGTGCAGCAGCGAGGGATTTCAGCATCATGAGGTCGTCACAGTTTCAGTTTTTCTTCCAGTTTTTTTTTTTTTACTGTCTGCAGATGAATAGTTTGCCAGCAAGGTCTTTCGGGTACCATGGCGCTGAAAGCTCTGGCTTTCACTTGCGTGTTTTAATTAGGAATAAATGTTAAAAAAGTTTTCCATTAAAGTGTTGAAATTGTTTAGGAAGGTGTTGGTGTAGGATGAGCAGTTAGGGGAAAAAAGAATTGTGCAAAACCATGTTTTTTTGTTGTCTTTTTCTGGTGGTTGAACCACCGCAGAAGCCTGGCAGACTAGTAGAGAGGAAACAACACCAAGGACAGGCGGGTGAGAGGGTGGAAGCTACACTGAGACTGTGAGGAGGGGGAAAAAGCAACATGGAAGGTGGGCAGGGTGGCAGAAGCAGCAAAGATGGTTGGGGGGGCAGAAGCAACACCGTGGACGCTAATGGGGGTAAGCAACATGCAGGGCTGTGGTAGCACCACGGATATGGAGAAGTACACAACAGTAGAAAAAAACAGCCTGGAGCATGGAGTGAATAATAGAAGCGCATGGTCAATGGCAGTGTAGAGCTGGGGAGAAGCCTACTGGTGAGAAAGCTGTTCAGAGGCGAGCAAAGCACATGAGGGCAAGCCCATCAGAGAGGAGCTCGGGAGAAACACATGGGTGGAGAGAGCAACGGGGAGCACGGCGGAGGGGGAAAGAGAAGTATATGAGGACGATAGCTGGAAAACACATGCTTAGCCAAAATGAAAGACAGTGGTTACAAAGTAAGCAATGGAAGAGCACAAGTAATGGGTCCATACAAAAGAAAAGGAAGGAAAGCCCACACGCAAATGAATGTAAAGCAGGTTAATGAGATACAAAGCCAGTGGTAAGCAATGGGCAGGCCACTATAAACCGAAAATAGGTCTTCTTGCAAAAGGACAGCTTGCTTTTTCTGGTAGGCGAGATCTAAAAATGTCTTCACCGCAAAGCAAAGTTTGGTGCAGAGAACATGTGAAGGATTGTGTATCTTTAAGAAATTAGATTAAGCCCAGTGCTTTATTTTTGTCTACAAATTTATCAGATGTGATTTATGACTCCAGCATTGGGGAAAACCCTCTTTCCCTTTACCTTTTGCGTCCCTTCTTTTGAATACCAGGGCAGCTGCTTCCAGCTTACCTTTAGAAGAACTTGCCTCCTGCCTGGCTGTCATATTGAGAACTGTTGAAAAAATGTGTCGAATATTTTAATTACTGAGGGAGGGAGAAAGGAAGTGGATGCTCGCTTTTCCCAACTCGCTGGAAATGGTGGAATGAAGATAAAGGTCGTCTCCTTTGACTTGCTGCTTTTCGTACCTTGTACAATAGAACCTTCTTAGGGTGCCGCATGCATTCCCTGTTCACAATTGTGCCGTTGCCATCTGTGACGAAAGCTCTGTATAGGCAGAGCCCTATAGTGGAAGCCATTGTACAAGTCCTTCCCTGGTTCCCATTCTTAGAAGGTGGTCTTTGATGCTCATGAAATTTGATGTGGTTGGTAATTTGGAAACGGGCAGCCTGAAAGGTTCTGACATCAAATTCCTCTTCATCTCCGATTGCTGAAGCATATCTTTCCTTCTCTAGTTTACTCAAGATTCGAGGTAGCGATCTCACTGGTATATCACAGCAGCATGATGCAAGCAGGATGAGCCTTGGCTTGCATCATGAGGTTCTGTAGTGCACTAAGACTGCAGTCTATGAGAGCATGGTTTTGACCAGACCACATTATTGTCACAGAGATTTCCACAACGCTGCGGTCATCCAGGAGGACTGAGTTTAAAGCGCTCTGCATGGTCCACCAGGCTTAAAATGGTAGATACCCTCCTCTTGTGCTTAAGAAATTCGAACAGTATGACTGGAAAAACCCCTCTTTCCCCAACAAGTGCAAAATACCATTCTAAAAGGTGTTCTAAGGCATTTAAGGCCTGTGAAGTGTTTCATGGTCCTTTCCACCAACCAAGATGTTCAACTCTGTAAGATAACTGTTACTGGTGAGTAGTTCTTTCTTTAATCTGATGCCTTCCTGCTTTCTCAGCAGAAACGGTGTACCATACCCTGCCAATGTTTGTTTAACATTTGATTTTGCAATTCTCCTTTTAGACCCAGAAGCAGGAAGAAATGGCAACTCCAAAATCACCACTACACTGGGGCTGGTGGTGCACGCTGCAGGTAGGTCTTGCGCCACCAAGCAGGATCCTGAACGCATCCGGTCTGTGTAACTCCGCACTCATTATTCATAGACTGTCTATACTGCTCATGCTTCGTTGTCAACGCATGACTGACGTTTGGCTTCTACTTGTACCCACAAGGCCCACCCACCTCGCACTCCCCTCCCGCCTCACTCTCGTCCTGCCACTCCTGTTGTGCAACCCCCCCCACCCCCCCCTACAACAGTGACCAGGGGCCTTCTTCTAAGCTTGCTTAGTACCTCAGTAAAGACCGTGTCTTGAGGGAAAGATCCATGCCACTATGCTTCAAAGTGTTGTTCTCAGGTGATTATTCACTAGTGGTTAATCTCAGGGTGATTCATCTGGAAACCTATTTTTAGGGTTTTTTCCTCATAAATTTCTGAGTTATTCATTTTGGGAAACCGATGTAAATGTACTATTTTCTTACTGTTATAAATCAATTTTTTTACATAATATTTTACATGAAATGTAATATGATGGCATGCCACCATAAACCCTTCCCACTACTTAATCTTACCCTCACTGTAATCCATCACATTAACCTTTTGTTACCTAGCCCTTTCCATTGCTAATGTTTTAGCCTGTTGCAAATGCACCAAGGTTCATCTATGTCAAAATTATAATACCAAGAAAAAAATAAATCCCCAGTTCTGCTTCTGCAAGTCGCATCTTTACCCACTGCATCCCCCCCTTTCCAGTGGTGATTAATTTTAGGTGTATTCTCCGGCTAAATTTTATTCTATAGAAACTGGAGTGTATGAATGTTGGGACGAGGTCCGTTCCACGTATCTTTTTTTTGTTGTTTTTTTTTTGTTTTTTTTTGTTGTGAACATCAACCTGTAACAATATTTCATTTGTGGTTGCTGAGTTAGTCAAAGGGCACGCTGATGTATTCTGTTGTTCTTCAGATGCATACAGGATATTCAGTCTGAATCTCCATGTTCTATTTTCAGCTGATGGTGTTGCACTGGGAGCTGCGGCCTCTACGTCCCAGACCAGCGTACAGCTCATCGTGTTCGTGGCCATCATGCTGCACAAGGTAAAACGCTAACCTTGCCTATTCTGCAAGCGCAGTGTTCGAGCAGTCGTTTGTATTCCTCCAATGGTGACCTTCATGTAAGTGGCTCTCATGTTGAGGGCGGGCCTGGTCCAGGATCCTTCTATGGAGGGAAGGGCGCTACTCCCTGGCACTGATAGTACAGACCATGCTTGGCATTTGTTACAGGGGTGTGACTGCAGACAGTAATTCATCAGCCTGTGGCCGAGCCATTCCAGGAAGCTGGTTGTGGACAGAATAGACAGAAAGGTAACTGTGTCTTTTCCTTCTGATTATTCTTCTCCATGCCCTCTGGTGACCAATTCTGGTTTTTCCTCTGTCTGGCTGTGCATTGTGTAGTGACAGCAGACCAAAACCTGCTCTGCGCCCTTAGCATAAGGCGCCTAGGCACAGGAGTGTTCCAAGACTGCTGGCTTGTCAAACTGTTATTTTCAGCCTTACCCTCTTGTCCTCACAATATTTGCACTTATACATTCGTATGAATCTTCTACCAGCATTACTGTATTTTGCAAACGTTTGACCAGGCTTCAGTAACCCCACTAATTGGCACTTAATCTTTCGAACTATTCAAAGTACTCTCCTGAAAACCATTTGGACAACCATTAAAGATCAACAAAGTGCACATATCCAGAGTACACCAAGAACAACCAAATACCCGGAGCATGTCAGAAAGCAAAAGTGTGATTTGTTGGTTAAAACTAGTTCAAGAAACCCAAAGTGAGAAATAAATGTTTGAATTAATCTCCGCTACAGACAATTACTCGGGCCACATTCCTGTCCTTTATTCTTCACCCACTATGCCTCCCTAGACTAAGACAGCCATATGCAAATCGGTTTTGGTCCTCCTCCGATAGAAAGAGTCCAGCCCGAACTGCAAGGACAAATCCTTTACAGACTGGAACTCAAGCAACCCCAGCCCAGTTTCTGCCTATATAGGCCTAATCAGCAATGTATATTTAGTTTGAGTCCTGTGGCACAGTGACCATGGGGCTGAAGTGTGGTCATACCCATTGCTCCAGGACATCTTTTGCAACAAATAGCAAAATGAGTGAATGAATGCTTGAATTAATCTCGGCCACTGGCAATCACTTGGGTCTGCATTCCAGTCTGTGTTCGCCTACTAGGGCAGACCAAACTGCCAGGCAAGGTCTCCTTCATAAGGAAACAGATAGCCCACATCCGTTTCAGACTGAGTCTTCTTCAATGAGATCTAGTCTTCGGCTCCTAGGGAGGCCATGGTTAGTTTTTTTTTGCCACAGATAAAAAAAGCTGTGTGTGTCGGGACTTAATGTCCATATGCCACATTCCTTGATCCAATGGGAATGTCCTTTTGATGAGCTGTTGAAGAAGTTAATGTACTCTTTCCCACAGAAAATCCGATACCTAAAGAAATGTTAACATTTGAAGAAGGTACAACATCAAATTCTGTTAACTGCCCCTTTGACCTACTTTGTCTCTGAAGATAACTCCCATGAGGGTTGGTGATATCCATGGAGTCAACAGCCCATTGGATTGTGCCCTACCTGATTCTTTGCTATCAAAAGGCACACAACTCCTATCCGAGAAAGCAAGAGCTCAGTCTGCTCCAGGAAAGCTGGCACCGTGACCCTGCTTATGAACAACCCTACAGCTGACATTTCCACAGTACTCGATGGCGATAGAGATGCAGCTTTGCAATAGAAAGTCCTGTAAAATAACTTACTGCAGAGACATACTTGTTACAATACAAAACTAAAAAAAAAAAAAAAAAACGGAAATTTGCCAGTTACTTCAAACATCATGGATGACCTCAGTAGTGACGTCAATTATCACCTCACCATCAACATCAATGGTCTTGCTGAGGCGAGGTCGCCACCCCTTCTCTCTAGAGTTCTCTGGGCTCAACCTCTGTCCTCATACCCGAGCAGTCTCTGTACTCTGGGCCTACACACCAGCCAGTCCCCACCACTCAAAGTCCAGAGCTCACCATTTTTTGTTACATTGAGAAGACTGGGTGCATCTCCTTCAACCACGCCTTCACCTTAGCACCACTTCCCTAAGAACCATCTTGGCAGGACTTTTGAACCTTCTGGTTTGGTTGGGCATTTGGCCTTGTTCTGTACTCAGGACCACTTACTCCAAAGTCTGCTGAATGCATCGGTCAGCCACGGCTAGTGAACGATGAGCACAAGGGCTCAAATGTGGCGATCCTCTGTGCTCAGTATAGACCCTGCTGACAACCTTTGGGTCAGGCCTTCAGCGGCTATATATCTGTGTTACGGACATATATAGAAACCACTGTCTTTACTCAATCAGTCAACAGATGTGTAAAATAGCAATAATTTGCAGATTCAGGGATTTTAGTTATTTTTAAACTTATAACGCACTCTGCTACTCCATGGTGTCCCTGGCTTGATTAATGAGCGTCAGAGAGCACGTTTACATCAGAAGGAGGTGGGTTTTCAGCTGTGTAAGAAAGTGATCAGAAATGGAGCTAGGGTTGAGCAGGAGACCATCCCAAAGAGTTGCACCGTTGTGAAAAAGAACACTCACCAAAGAGAGCATGGCGAATGCAGGGGATGGTCGGAGAAGTCGAGGAGCATCTTGGGGGCGCATTTCACGGTAGAAGCAATATCTCAAAATCACCAGTGCCTACAATAACAGCTAATTGCTTTCTGTTCATACGCTTTGTTACCGCGTTTAAAAAAAAAATCTGCTGCAAATTGGCATAATGGAATCATTTGGGGATTTTTGTGTAAAAAAACAAAAATAAAATCACCCAAATTCGCAAAATACAGGAGATTACGCCAGTGCATTGGAAAGTTTACCTGATCCTACCTGAATGGCCCTAATATACAAAAGATTATTCTGTGACACCCACCAACACATTTTTGTAGCAAAAATATTTTTAAGAAAGTTTGAACTCATTCTACAAAACTATTAAGATTTAATCCAAGTGTATTTTTAGCTTCGCACCAAGTTCAACATGTTTCATTTATCTTGTCATTTCTCTCTCATTGTTTTCCCATACATTTTTGAGTTGCTTTTACCTTCATTATTTGCTTTACCTACATAAACTTATTTTAATGTCATGCCTCCATAAGCCTGTCGTTTGTGGTCCATTTTACCTTTTGAGCTCACAAGTCTGTTATTACACCTCTATGTAATCAATCAGGTGTTTGTTAAGCGCAACTACTCACTCGTAATGGTCTGAAGGCGCTGGGGGAGGGCGAGGGGGGGGCAGGTTCCAGTCCATTAAGGAGTGGGTCTGTCGGAGAGCCAGGTTTTGAGGTTTCTCGCGAAGATGGGGAGCGATGTCTGTCTGAGGTGGAGCGGAAGGGCGTTCCAGGCTCTGGCAGCGAGGAAGGAGAAGGAGCGGCCTCCCGATCTGGTCTTTCTGGTGCGGGGGACCACAGCGTAGGAGAGCTGATCGTAGGGTCCTTTGGGGTGCGTGGAATTTGAGTCGGTTGTTCAGGTATGCTGGTCCGGTGTCGTGGAAGGCCTTGTGTGTGTGGGTGAGAATCTTGAAGGTGATTCTAGCCTTGATGGGGAGCCAGTGGAGTGTGCGCAGGTGCTGGGAGATGAGGCAGTGTCTTGGCAGGTTGAGGACCAGTCTTGCGGCGGCGTTCTGGATGTTTTGTAGCTTGCGGGTGAGGTTTTTGTTTATTCCGGCATAGAGTGGGTTGCAGTAGTCGAGTCTGCTGGTGACGAGGGCGTGAGTGGCGGTCTTTCTGTGCTCGAGGGGGATCCATTTGAAGGTCTTGCGTAGGAGGCGGAGGGTGTGGAAGCAGGAGGATGCGGCAGAGTTGATCTGGCGGTCCATTTTGAGCTCGGCGTCCAGGATGATTCCGAGGTTGTGTGCGTGGTCCATGGGGGTGGGTGGGCTTCCGAGGGCGGGGGGCCACCAGGTGTCGTTCCAGGCGTCGGGGTTTGGGCCCATGATGAGTACTTCTGTTTTGTCGGTGTTGAGTTGTAGGCAGCTGCTTTTCATCCATTTGGCGACGGCTTTCATGCCTTCTTGAAAGTTGTCTGGCGGTGTTGGGTTCGTTGGATAAGGAGAGGATGAGTTGGGTGTCGTCTGCGTATGACACAATGTTGAGTCCGTAGGTTCTGACGATGGGGGCGAGCGGAGCCATGTAGACGTTGAAGAGCGTGGGGCTGAGGAAGGACCCCTGGGGGACTCTGCAGGTGGTTGGTGTAGGGTCCAAGAGGAAAGGGGGGAGTCTGACCCGCTGCGTTCTGCCGGAGAGGAAGGAGTGGATCCAGTCGAGGGCCTTGTCCCGGATCCCTGCGTCGTGGAGTCTGCGTATTAGGGTGCGGTGAGAGACTGTGTCGAACGCCGCTGAGAGGTCGAGGAGGATGAGGGCTACTGTTTCTCCTCTGTCCAGTAGGGAGCAGATGTCGTCTGTTGCGGCGAGCAGGGCGGTTTCTGAGCTGTGGTTTTTTTCTGAAGCCGGATTGGGAGAAGTCGAGGATGTTGTGCTCTTCGATGAAGGTGGCGAGTTGGCTGTTGATGGCTTTCTCAATGACTTTCGCTGGGAACGGGAGCAGGGAGATGGGTCTGTAGTTCTTGAGGTCGGTGGGGTCCGCCGAGGGTTTCTTCAGGAGGGGGTTGATCTCGGCGTGTTTCCAGTCGTCGGGGAATGAGGCGTTCGTCAGGGAGCGGTTGATGGTGTGGCGGAGCATGGGTGCGATGGTGTCGGCTGCTCTGTTGAAGATGTGGTGGGGGCAGGGGTCTGTGGGGGCCCCGGAGTGGATTGACTTCATAGTCTTCAGTGTGTCTTCGGTGGTGAGGGCTGTCCAGTTGTCAATGGTTGGCTTCAGGGTGTCGGGGGTGGCTGGTGAGGGTTCAGTGTGTTGGTTGTCTTAGTTGAAGTTGTCGTAAATTTTCTTGATTTTGAGGTGGAAGAAGGTGCTGAGTTTGTTGCAGAGGTCTTGTGAGGGAGGGATGTCAGTAGATTCGCTGGTGGGTTGGGCGAACTCCTTGATGATGCTGAAGAGTTCTTTGCTGTTGTCCGCGTGTGTGGAGATTCAATTGCTTTTTTTCTCGTTTTTCTGATGAGTTGGTGGTGGGCGTTGGTGGCGGCTCTGAAGTCGTTGTGGGCCTCTGTGGATTTGGAGTTCCTCCAGGCCTTTTTGAGGCGGCGGCACGTGCGTCTGGACTCTCGAAGTTCGGTGGTAAACAATCTGGCTTTCTTGGCGTGAGTGTTGTTTTTCTTGAGAGGGGCTATGGTGTTGGCGCTGTCGGAGATCCATCTGTGCAGAGTTCGGGCTGCGGAGTTGGGGTCGTCGTCTTCCGTGATGGTTGGGGTGGAGTTGCTGAGTGAGGAGGTGAGCTGGTCGTCGGTGATTTTGGTCCAGTTTCTTCGTGGGAGCAGGTGCTGGTGTCTGTGGATGGTGGGTGTTCTGAAGGTGAAGTAGACGCATCGGTGGTCTGTCCACGGGAGTTCGGTGGTGTGGCTGAAAGTGATGGAGTTTCCTGTTGTGAAGAGGGGGTCAAGGGTGTGTCCTGCTGAGTGCGTGGGTTCGGTCACGATCTGGCAGAGTCCAATGTTGTGGAGGTTGTCCAGGAGGGATGTGGTGTTGGGGTCCAGTTGGTTGTCGAGGTGGAAGTTGAGGTCTCCCAGCAGGGTGTAGTTGGTGGATGCGATGGCATGCGGGAGATGATGTCCGTGATGGAGTTGGCGAAGGGTCCAGGGGGGTCGGTAGATGAGGGTTCCCCGGAGGGTGTTGGTAGGGCTGGCCAGTATCTTGAAGTGAAGGTGTTCCATCAGGTCTGTGGGCTCGTCGGAGAGTGTGCTCAGGCGGAGGGTGGATTTGTGGACGATGGCGATTCCTCCTCCCGGGCGGGTGGGGCGGTCCTTCCTGGAGATCTTGTATCCTTGGGGAATGGCGATGTCCGGTCCCGAGGTGGTGTTGGTCCAGGTTTCGGTGAAGAATGCTACGTCCGGGGTGGTGCTGTCGGAGGTCCCAGATTTCGGTGGCATGTTTGTGGAGTGATCTGACGTTGAGGAGGATGCATTGCAGGGTCTTGGGTTCGGGTGTGTTCTTGCGGGCGGGTTGTGCTGGCTCGGTGTTCCTGGTGGTGGTGCAGGTGTGCCGGCAGCGGTGACAGCTGAAGGGTCCGTGGGTGTCGGCTGGTGATGCTAGCTTGCAGTTGTTGTTGCGGCCTGGGTTGAGTGCGTGGAGTGCCGCTGGGTCGTAGCGTTGGCGGTGCGGAGGTCCAGGGTTCCTGGCGCTGGTCGCGGATGGGCGCAGATGGGCTTGCCTTTGGCGCGCCAGCAGCATGCCCGCTGCGCGCGGCCGCCATTAAGTAGGGGTCGGGGAGGGCTGGACAGCTGGGAGGCGGGAGCGGGGAGGTGAGCTGGATTGGGCCGATCGAGCTGGTCGTGCTGAGGGGGGGAGGGGCCGCGGGGGCAGCGGCGGGGAAAACTGGCGGGAAAGGAGGAATTAAGGAGGAATAAAAGGAAATAGAAGTGGAATAAAGCAGAAAAGCAGAGGAGTGCAGAAAAGAGATTAAAGTGAGGGTAAAAACGAGTCCTCTATAAGGACTTGCTCCGTATCAGCCTTAAATCGCGGTCACCCCCAGTGTTGCGGCCAGCCCTTTGTAAGCACGGCCCATGCTTCATCTTCCTTGAAGCTGCAAAGGGCACTAGTGGAATCTGCACTGTTGGCAGTAACTGACTTTTGCAATGCAGCAGGCTACAAATTGAGACAGTCTGACGTTGAACAATAAAATTCAGTCACATGCCATTGATTACTCATTTGTCACTTGTTCGGGATACAAGATGGTGTTTGGCAAACTTACTTAAAAAAAAGTGTTTTATCAAATCCCTCCCAAACCCCCACCCTCCACCCCCCCTTTTGAGATTGGATTTGAATTTAATTATTGTGTTCATGGTAATTATTGGACACTTTCATATTGCTTCTATTCAAAGCTGTTAAAGACCCGTCTCATGATTTCTTTCAGTAATACACATTTGGGGGAAGCCGCAGGTATTTATTTTGTCCAGTTCAGATGATGGAAATGCTGAGGCTGCTTCACCACAACCAGAGCCACTGAGCTTCAGCTTTGCTAAGCTTGCTCGATCTTGTGTGGCAACCAGTTGAGAGATGCTGCGTTTGATTTGCAGAATTTATTCCGCGCGCAATGCATCTCAGCACTAGTACATATGTGGTTGACATGTTTGCAGTATCGATGCTCCCATGCAGGCACACTAGGCATATACATCAAAACCAGCCCATTATCCTAAACCTGACCGACAGTAGGAATTGTGAGACTTCTAGTGGCAGCTAAGTATAATTTGCAGTGTCAGACACATTTCAAGTGATTGCCTTGAGGACAGACTTTTATTTGTCATTTCCTGGCAGGATTTGGTTGGCCATCTTCATGTTGGTTGGCGAACCTGGGATTCATGCGAGTTTGGGAAGGTTGATTGTGCCCAGCCTCAGGGCATTGTGGTCTACTTTGATGCATATATTTACTTTCGAACCTTGCATGAAAAGCACTAAATTGTAAATATATTCTCAGTATCCGAGAATGATTATATTGTTTCTATTTGCAGGCTCCAGCTGCCTTTGGTCTGGTCTCCTTCCTCATGCACGCCGGGCTAGAGCGGAACCGCATCAGGAAACACCTGCTGGTGTTCGCTTTGGCTGCACCAGCTCTGTCGATGTTAACATACCTTGGCCTAAGCAAGGTAAGGATGGGGTATGAGGTGTGAGCTGGGGAACGGGCAGGTGTAGGACATGAAGTCTGGCACCCGTCATCAGATTTGGAAAGCAAAGATTCGAAGTTAAAACTGATATGCGCAAGCGGGGATTTGAAAAAGGAAGTAAGGTGTCGGAATTTCCCTGGAATTCAGGCCAGGAGTTCCAGTGCTAATCCCACTCCTTCCTCTTTCAGTCAAATAACATCTGTAGCGAACTCCAGACTCTGAAGTGGCTGTGTAGGGGGTAAGAAAGGTAAGGGAGATAAAGAGACAAACACTCGGCCCGCTGACTTCAGGAGCACGGGCTGGTAGAAGGTGTGCAGCGTGGATCTTCAGTATGCAGTAGACTGACTAGTGACCCCGTAATCCTATATGAAGTGGTACCATTAATCTAAGTATACTTGTGTACAACAGGATACAATGTCTTGTGAGTATCAATAGTCTGGCTTCCCGGGGAATGGAAGCGGAGAGGCCGTGAATAGCCCCCAGACGGCCAGGATAGAGTCTGGGACCTGAAGGCGAGGGTCCACCTCTAGAGGTAGAGACACAGAGAGGCAGGATGACTTGGAGTGCCTGATGTCGAGCAGGAGTTCTTGACTGACCGCAGGCTAAGCTCAGTATCTGTGAAAGGAAGGCTTAATCAAAGAGTCATAAACCACCCATGGGAACCCAAGAGGAATAAAATAAAAATGGGTACCGGGAATGCAAGCGGAGCGAAGCATGCTACCAGATTAGAACCCATCAACTGCGGTTACCAGGCATAGTGTAATGCTGTGGCTGCTGCTTACATTTTCCAGCTCTTACTGACTTGAAAGTGTCTGGAACCTTCTGGAGCCTTCCAGAATATTTTGGCTTTTTCCACGGTGCCCCTTAAGTACCAATCTGCGTTTCCCTTTGATTCCATCCTGCTTTGCCTCCCCAGCCATTACTGGGCTGTCTGTCACAGCCTCCAAGGCCTGCCCGCAGTAAGCTTGTGTCATGGAGTCTGAGGTGTGAGTGTGACACTGGACACTATCCCCGGAGAGCATGAACCCCAGGATTCCTGACACAAAGGTATTCACTCAGAGTAATTTACATCTCACTAGTCCCGCAGTGTGAATACCTATTTTACAAAGGTTCTTCTCTGTGGAAAAAGTAATACTTTTTCCCCAATCGTTTTTTCTTATGGTCTCTGTTATACGCATCATTAAAGAACAAATGCCCACAGCAAGCATGGTATAATGGGGAGTTTGGGTGAAGTAGTTCTTGAATAGCTTTTAACTGCTCCATGCTGTGTTGTAGTAGGAGCTCTCCATTTTCTTGCCTTTTATCTTGCCTCTTATCCAGCCTCCCTCTTGCCCCTAGGGAGATGTGGTCTAACTGTCAAGTTGTTGATTGTGTGACCGGTAGACCTGTCTTCTAACCTAGGCTTTGTGAAAAATCACTTCATCTCCCAGCACTTTATGACCCTCGCGAACAGAAATTAGGAGCTAAACATTCTGGTAATATTCTACATTTAAAAGTGTATTTGCCCTTTTTGTTTGCTGTGAAACATTCCCCTTAGGCCGAAGATACTGCTACCAATGTACTGAACTGAAAAGACACAGACGTTCGCCTCAGTGACAACAAAAGCTCATCTGAAGAGGCATTCTGACTGCTGGCTTAGCAATTACTTACTGGTTTGATTTTTCACTGTCATTTTGTCCATCAGTCATCTTAGACCTGTAATAGGTCCACTTCCAGTGCTAGTACCTGACTGCATGTAAAGAGCTTGATGCAAAGCGATAGAGCAAATGCATTTCAATGCTTCATTTGTCTCCATCAGTCCGAATGTTGGGATCTGCACTTGGAAATGGTAATGCTTGGACTAGTGAGAATGACGCTATGAAATGACTCCTTACATGCCCTACCATCATGCTGCTAGTGGCAGTGGTCAGTGCTGCTTTGAGGCATCAAAAGTCATTGTGTTTTGTCTTCCTAGAACCATGGACTAAAATAGCCTTTTATAGCGTGTAATATGGTGCCCTACGGCACCGTAGACATGCAAGCACTTTATGTAATCTCGCCCCTGTTCATTCGCATGATCAGCACTTAACAGTCTTGAGTTGTACACTCTTCAATTAGTAAAAGAAAATCATGCATGCAGTTAACAGAAAATCAACTAATATCCATTTGGGGCTGTCCGGAATACATTAGGGGAGGGGGTTATGTGAATCCTCATCAGCAATTTGTTTCCGAGTCTGAAACCAGTTACTGGCCTTCGATCCTGTAGGTTAATATTTTTAAAACATTTTGCTCTATGCACTGCTTATTCTTTCTCGCTTGCAGACTGCGACCTCTGTTAACTATTAGACTACCCAGGGGATGAAAGGGAAAAGCCACCACAAGATGTGACCGACTTAATGGGAAACTTTCTGTTGTACCTGTGTGATCTTTCAGCAGATGATAATGACTATGAAGTCACAGAATGCCACTTCTTAACCTGTGGGCTCTCTGGAAAGCCCACAACACTCCTGAGTTTTTTTTTTTTATATATAGCGCGAACTTGACCCGAAGGTATCAGAGCGCTTTACATGAGCACCAGTTACACTACACAAGGACACATTCTTTTTGGTAGGCACGGGGAGATTAAGTGATTTGCCCAGAATCACAGGATGCTGAGCGTCCCCGAGACTTGAACCCGGTTCCCCAGATTTGAGATCGACAGCCTTAGCCCGTTCGGCCACATCTTCTCTCCTACATTGTCCATCAGTCTTGTCCGGTTTAGCCACAAGCCTACCACTGGCTGCAGGGCCTTCCTTTATCTCATCCAGACCGAACCAGACCAGGAATTTGGTCAACGATATGAGAAGATGGACCTGCCTGTTTTTTTACACATACTGTTTCTTCAGCGCTAACGTGGATCAAGAGCTTTACCTCAAAGTGCTCCATCCTTATTTACGCCTTGCGGTCTTAAATCTCTCATTTACTTGTCCTGGTTATTGGTGGATGCTATTCTGTTGTTGACTCCGGAAGTTTGACAAAAGCCGAGACCTGCCCACATTGAGCCAAAGAATTGAATTTCATATTGAGAACCTGCTAGAGAAAAGTCTAGCTTTCTCTCTGCTTATTCTACAACGCAGTCAGTAGTTGTGCTTGGCAATGGAGAATATTGAATCTTCTGCCCATTTCCATCAGGCCAGAGAGGCCAAGTTTCTAAAGGAAAAAAAACTTTGGTTCATTTTTCTGCCAAGCTAAAGCTTAGATGTTCTTTCCTGGCCCATCATGTTCGTTTTGAATGTTCTAATTGTGTTTGCAGAACCTCTTTCACCGGAGTACAAGGAGAAGCCTTTTTACCTTGCTGACGCAGGTTCAAGAGAAATGGCTTTCATGGCTAATGTTGACGTGTAGGTGTGGTTCACATGAATAAGGAGAAAAGCTATTGATTTCTGTCATTAGCTCTTCATTGATCGACATGAGCATTTGAACAGTCTGCTTTATGAGCATGATCCCGTAGCAGTTTACAACGCATCTTATTTTTTAGGTTTAAGTAGGTTTAGTTCAAACAGTACTGCACGCTGCTTTGCCAGAAGTGTAACACTTAAAACGGTGCCAGTGCTGTGCTTTCACAGCATCTAATTAAAGGTTCAGTATGTCGGTCCAACCATAACGGGTATCATCTGCTCACTCAGCTGTTGAAGCTTTATTTCTATGGCCTTAGAAAAAATTGAAATGGCAACTGTGTCGCAGTTCATATTCTGATGCATGGATATTAAGAGACTTTAACCATGCTGTTTCCCCACTCGTTAATATGCATGTATGATTTGAGGCAACAACCTCCTTATCTCACAACCTCCTTTTGAGCGCAGAAAACACTCTGGGCTTGGAAAATTCCTCCATTACACTCTTCTTTTTCCCTTCCTCGGAAACATTTTGAAATACTTGTTGGTTCAACAGTTTCTGCAAAATGTCCCACCGGGAGGCTCTGTGGAAGTTAGCAAAGTGTGTCCTCTTCCCAGTAATTGACTTTTGGGGGAGATATCAAGGATGCTATGTAGTCATCTGTCAGGTGCTCCACAGATATACTCTCTGATGGTCAGACTCGTCCAGTTTCTGGGAGGAGCCCCTGGTGTCAGTGAAATGCTCTGTTTATACTAGCAGTCCCTGGAACTCCACATAACATGTTACTCAAGTCAAACCACATTCCTGCGCTATTTCTCTGCTGTGCTCTGCTCTGTGAACCTACTGTTGCTCTTGCCTATTGCAGGCTTACTCCTTGGCAGTAGCTGTGAACACTGCGTTGCGCTATGGATGCCTCCACCAGTGAGTATGCAGAGCGGCTCAGAGCCTTCTGGATCAGTGTTCACCAGTTTGAACACTCTTACCAAAACACAGGCAGGATCACACCAGAATAAGCTTTCTGGTGTTAGACTTCAAAGTAGGTCTGGCCACCGCGATGCACCATAAGAGCTGCTGCCGGGAGCACTGCAGCTCGGTTGGCTCCATACCATATTTTTTTGAAAGCAGTTTTTTTTCTTCTCTGAATTGGCAGAATTTTTTTCTTTATTTCAAAAGTAGCCTGATCGTATGTAATATTGTCTTAATGCAAAATTAGTAGGCCTGGGTGGTAAATTCCGTTCCGTTTGCGGAATTTTGGTAATTTCGCGTTCCGCGGAGAACGCAGAATTGCCAAATTCCGCGGCTTCGCGGAATTTTTTGCTTGTTCGCGCTTCCAAAATGCGTGTTCGCGAGATATTTCTCCCCGAGCACGCAAACAGCTTTCGCAAACAGGAAAAAAGCATCGCGAACGGGCGGAACAAGCAATTCCGCGTGTTCGCGGAGCTTTTGCGTGCTCGCTGAGATTTTTTACCGTTTCGCGGAGATTTGCGTAGTGCGACTACACAAATTCCGCCCACCCCTAGAGGTGCTTCAGGTGAATCGTTTTAACAATGTAGTCTAATATACCCATTGTACAATATCCTCCGTTGTACCAACTTAAGGCATGGAGGCCATCCCTCGTAAGCTTGATGAGCTCCAAAATATAAATTGTCTCCTCCACCTCATTCTCCTAGCTTAATTGATGCCAATACTGGGGAAAAAGGTTTTCTAAAAAAATCAACAGTACATTGTGCTATACCAGCCAGGGCTGTAATCTTGCGTATTTTATCATGTACACATTTGTTTTCTCATTAAAAAAAAATGTACATTACAAAGGTAATAATAGGAGCAACATTCCTTCCTAAAATGAGTAATGCCCCCACATTGGACTATTTGCTGAAAAACCGAACACAGTAGCACTGTTCACTTGTAAAACATTTGTTTTAAGTAACACATGTTCCTTCCGATTCCCAGACTATCTAGAGCTGATTATTCACATCCCACATGTATTTTGGAGCCTCCTTATTGTAATGCTCTTCATTATTTGATAAACGTTAACATCTTTTCCATTCTCGACATGTGGCAATACCTATTTTCTTGTGGTTATGCCTCCGTGCTTTAAGCATGCCGTCATCACATGACCACCACCACCAGCAGCTGCTCACTTCTATAGCCTCTGCCTCTTGTATGGAGAACAGTCATCTAGTACACACCTCAACTCTCTGTGCTGCTGTCAGTATGAGTTCACTCCAGAACCATCTGCATTGCATGCAGCAGTACAGGTGCACGCATGCATTTGTAGACACTGGATTTTATCTATAGTAATAAGAGTCTGGAGGTACATACAGGGTCTCGGCCATCTGGTGATAATGCCTAGCCCTCACTCTGTGCGGGAGACAGTCATCATGTCCAAATTCGCTCCACTGACTCTGATGGGTTCTGCCACAGTGTCAAGTCCTGCTTTTTCTATGTAAGGCACTGTTGCAATTTGAGGTTGACAAGGCGGGCTAATTTTTCCAACGATTATTGTGGTTGAGCCCACCTCCCACACTGAGCAGCTGAGCGGGAATGCACCACGTTATTTATTTAGCAGTGTTATATAGCCCTCGTGCACTGTGAACTATGTGCGCATTACAGTGAACAACAAATTGTAAGTATACAATGAGCAAGCCACAAGAACAGAGGCTTATGCCAATGGCTTAATATAGCTTGGTAGGTACAGTTCACTAAACCAATCACAATTTGAGCAGTTTAACAAACAGTGGTATGGTATTCAATATTTTAATACATGTATGTTTGGTTAAGAGCAGTTGCTTGAGCGTGAAAGGAGAGAAAAAGCTGTAACATTAAGGTATTGGAGAGGTCAGATGGCATTTCAGCTATTATTTTCAACAAACGGCTAACAGTCGCAAAGATAATGGCAGAGAGCATAGGAAACGCAGACCTACTGGCGGTCAAGTTCTTATTGAAATCCTCATGCCTCCTACTCATGGTTGCCTATCGCCCTCCTAGAGCATCCCCTAGCTTTAATGATCTCTTCTTAGAGGCCATTACGGACCTCCGCTCAAGGTACAAACTACTCCTAGTGGTGGGCGATTTTAACTACCAATGGGATAAGATACCGAAAGTCCCACCCGCCAGCTAATTAGTCAATGATGAGCTCGATGGAGCTTCATCAATTGGTCGACGGCCCTACCCATCTCAAAGGTCACACCCTAGACCTCATTTGGACCTCGCAACCATGGGCAAGCCTATTGGACATCAGCCCCTGCGCCTAGTCCGACCGCTCGCTAGTTAGCTGTTGGGTCCCGACGGGTAACCCACTGCCACAACCTCCCCCAGAGTGGAGGAAACTGAGATGCTGGAATAAAATCGAGCCAGAGAAACTAGTGTACACTCTAACTAGGCTCTCAACCCCAAAACCCAAACATAAACAAGGAAACCCCGACCAAGAGTATGAAGCCCTCTCAGACACTCTGTGTAAAGCTTTAGATCAAGTAGCACCAGAGCGAAGGGACAAAATCGGAGCCAAGGGAAAGGGAGCCCCCCTGGTTTAATGAGAATCTGAGAGAAAAGAAGCAAAGCCTCCGCCTAGCGGAGAGGCAGTGGCGAAAAAACTATGACACAGCTAAACTAGCAATATATAAAACCCTACTTACCTCCTATAAAAAAGCCATCCTAACCAGGAAAGCCGAATATTATGAGGCAAGAATTACAGAGGCGGCAAATAAACAAAAAGAAACGTTCCGATTACTAAAAGAACTTAGCCACAAAACTGAACCTAAATCGGCAACTGCGAGCATAGACCAACGCATTCCAGTCTTTTTTTTTTTTTTTTTTTTAAATTAGGGACATCATCTCAGAGATTGACAACACCCCTATCATTCAGAGCCCCCCAGTGCAGCATCAGGCCCCCTCCCATCCCCGGAAGCAGCTCACCAATTTTCCTTACCTGGACTCAGCCACCATAACCTCATTAATGAACCGCACCAAATCGGGCTCACCTGCAGACCCCTGCCCCTAAAGGATCTTTCGAATGGCCCTCCCAGGGATGGAAAGTCAGATTCTTAAGGTATTAAACCACTCCTTGGAGACGGGCTATCTAACATCCATTTTGAAAGAGGCCAGAGTAACCCCCCTGCTAAAAAAAAAAACCCCAGGAGCTGATGACACTAATTTAAAGAACTATAGGCCTATCTCCCAACTACCATTTGTAGCAAAGGTCATAGAACAACACGTTCTGAAAACACTCTCGACCTTCTTGGAGGACAACCAGCTACTCCAAGCACAACAGGCGGGTTTTCGAGCCCACCACAGCACGGAGTTGGTGATGCTGTCTGTACTCGATGACCTCAGAACTATGGCCGACAACAAAATTCCGAGTGCCCTGATTTTATTAGATCTATCAGCGGCATTCGACACGATCAGCCATAAACAACTACTGACCCGTATCTCAAACTTGGGCATAGGTGGAGGAGCACACAAATGGCTAGAATCATTCCTGTCAGGTAGGTCACAGAGGACGCAGCTGGGGGGGAGCAGATATCGGATAGGGGCTTTCTCAACTGCGGAGTCCCCCAGGGCTCTGCACTATCCCCGCTCCTCTTTAATATATACCTACAGCCCCTGGTAGCAGCCCTAGCCCGCATGGACTGCCATATTTTCAACTACGCGGATGACACTCAACTCATCCTTAAGATTGACAACTCTACCTACTCCCAGGAGCTGGCGCAAAACATCCTAAAATTTATAGTGAATTGGATGACAACAAATTCACTAAAGATCAACCCAGATAAAACTGAAATCCTGGTGATCCCAACAAAAAACCCTTGGAACGATCTCTTCTGGCCCCAAGACCTGGGCAACACCCCCACACCTGCAGCAGTCGTGAAAAGTTTGGGTATTAAAATAGACTCCCAACTATCCATGGCCAACCAAGTCACCACAGTGGTTGGAACCTGTATAGGGCTCATGAGACGGCTGCGGAAGCTCGTCCCTATCCTCTCAACAACATCTCTTCAGTTGATTGTATCAGCCACAATTGTCTCCCGACTGGACTACGGGAAAGCTCTCTACATCGGCATCCCCCAAAACCTCATCCATAAACTACAGGTGGTGCTGAACGACGCAGCCAGGATGATATTCAGACTCCCCAGAAGTGCTCACGCCACCCCTCTCCTACGTAAGCTACACTGGCTCCCCATTAAACAAAGAGCGAAATTTAAAGGCCTCTGTATTGCCCATTAAGCAATCTATGGAAATGCTCCTACATATATTAAAGACCGCATCAAGAACTACGTTCCAGGCCGTACACTGAGATCCTCACAGGCCCGCCGCCTGTCTATCCCACGTTGCAAAACTGTCTCCAAAGGGGGCAGAGCTTTCTCTGTCCTTCTTCCACAGCTTTGGAATCTGCTGCCGGACTACCTTCGTATGGAACCGGCACTTCTCCCTTTCAGGAAGCAACTCAAGACCGTCCTCTTTAAGGAGGCCTTGAATACCGTTTAACTATCCTTTCCCTCCGCTACCATTGACACGACAGCCTACGGTCCTGGCTTTTCCCTCTCTAGAAGTGCTTAGAGACCTGTTGGTGAGTTAGTGCTATATAAAAAAAATAAACTAACATAACAGATCTTGGGTGAAGCACCATTAAACACAACATCTGATAGACATCTAGCCGCAGATTCCTTAACTTAGAATATCCCCAGGCGTCAAACTGGATCCGGAAAAAGTTTGCGCAGCAGTACCTCTGCGCGCCGGGGGGCGGCGCCGCCTGGCTCCGCCCTGACGCTGTCCCCGGACATGACGTCAGTGGAGCTATATAGGACCCCCCCCCGGCGCGCTGACGTCAGTTTCCTTCTTTTCCGCGTTCCTACGCGGATCCGGGATTCAGCTGTTCCTCTGGCCTGTTTTTCTTCAGGCCCTTTTTCGACGTCCTTTGGCGTCGGAACAGTGTGCGATGCCTTGGGCTTTAAATTGTGCGAGACTTGTTCGCGCCAGATGTCGGCGTCGAACCCGCACGCCATTTGCATGTGGTGTCCTGGGTCGCACCACGACTCCGTGGAGTGTGCCGCCTGCCGGCAGATGCGCCCGAAGTCCCTACGGGAGTGCCGGATGAAGCTCTTGGCCGCCCGGATATCCCGCATGGCGTCTCCCAGACGTTCTCCGGTTGGTTCTTCTCTCCGCGTCCGCTCCCGGAGTCGATCCCGCGAACGTCGCTCGTCTACAGGTAAATTAAAACACAAGTCACGAAAGTCGGAGTCCTCGCTTCCACGTGACGATGGGGGCCATGGTTCCCGTTCCCTCACGGAGCCGTGCGCCCCGGAGTCGGCCTCCATTTACCCGCCCTTTCCGGGTACTGGTGCGACTCGGCCCCAGATGGAAGCCTACTACAAGGCTCTGCACTCCATCTTCGGGTCACCTCCTCTCCCTGGCGCCTTCGGGTCCCACAGTGGAGGTAGGCATTCAGGTCGGATCTCCGCCGGCGGGTTCGCCCTCGGCGCCGACCGAGTGCCTCGACTCCGGCTCCGGAGTCGTGCCGGCGTCGGGTCCCAACCCCGATGGGCTTTTCAGCCCCACGCCGTGCCATTCTACCTTGCCTCCGCATAGCCCCTGGCGGCTCCCTGCGTCGGCATCAGCAGCGCTGCCGGCGCCATGCCTGTCGCCTCCTGGTCCTCAGGCTCTTTCTCCGCACCTCTCGGTGGTGGGTTCGACGCCATCTCGGCGTCGGAGCAGCGTCGTTCGACGCCGGAGCGGTCGCCGGCACCTGTTGGTTCTCTGCTTCCAGAGGACACGTGCCCGGACTTGTCTCCACGCCGGTTGGCTCCAATGCCATGGGGGCAGTGGGCCCTTGTTCCTCCTCCTGTGGGACGTGTCAGCTTGCAACCGTCCCATACAGATGAGCTATTGTCGCCCCCCACAACGCCCACAGAAGCTGGTGCCCTGTTTTTGAGGGGTGTTCGCAGGGCTGCAGCTGTTTTACACTTGCACCCCCCTTCTGTCTCCTTGTCCTCCGACCCATTATTGGATCTCCTCCACCAGGGTGCGGTGGATATTGAGCCCTTGCTGCCTTTTAGCGACTTCTTGTTCAACGCCCTTCTCGGGACGTGGGCACGGCCCTCTTCAGGAGATGCTGTCGACGGGGCCATGGCGCATCGGCATCGTCCGGCCCCTGGGAGCCCAGCCTGTTTGTCCCTTCAGCCTGGGGCTCACGGCCTCGTAGTGCAGGTGTCTTTGGCCACGCAGCCTTCCTCTCCACCTCTGTTTCAGCCTCCTACTAGGGAGTCTTGTTGGTTGGAGACATGTGGACGTGGCATTTTTGCGTCCGCTAGTTCAGCCTTGCATGCTCTGAACACAGCTTGCGTCTTTGCCCGGGCTTCTTGTGCCCTTTGGGACTCTGTGGTGTTTTTTGCCTGGCCTCCCTGAGTGTACTCACGCTGACGTAGCTCGTCTCCTTCACGAAGGCAGAGCGATGGCGCGCTTTACGTTCGGTCCGCCGTTGACACTACCGATTCGGTGGGTCGGGCAATGGCGAGGTCCGTTGCTTTGCGCCGCCATGCTTGGCTGCGCAACGGGGGTTTCCCCGAAAATGTCCGTGACAGTCTCCGGGACTTACCATTTGATGGTGTGTCCCTGTTTGACGCACATGCAGACTCTGCAGTTCACCGCCTTCTGTCTACCCTTACGTAGTGTGTCTTTGCTCATGTTGGCCCTGGGTTCATGCTGTAATACCTGAACGGCCTGAGCGGCTTCTCGCCGTATTTGCTTTCTTTCATGCAGCAGGTCAGCTGCTTATTTTTCTGAGTCACTATGGCCTAGTGGTTCAGGTTGCACGCCCTTACTCCAAGGGTTATGTGTTCGGAACCTGTGGTTTCTGAGTTACCAATTTACGTCCTCTGTCTATCAGCTCACGCTCAAGAGGTGCCCCTTGTTGGGGTTGATGCTTACCCTATGTGGGGTATTTGTTAGCTATTGTATAGCTGCCTTCTTCCCACAGCAGTCTTTGTACGCTTCTGTGGGGTCCTTTTTACTAGGTTTTCCTGCGGCTGTGCCTGTACACTTTTACTGCTGCTGTGGGCCCTCCCGGGGCCTTCTTGCGGTCCATTTGTTGGGCTCTCTCATAGTGGCTGCTGCTGGTCTGTGGCACTCCTCTGCATCTCACTGATCCATTTCTTGAGACCGGAAGGGCTTTCAGGCCCCTACCGTCTCGTCATGGTTCTTTCGCTGCGGCCGTTCCATCTGTGGACTGCCTACCACAGGGCCCTGTCGCTGTGTTCTATATGCGTACAGTGACTGCTCCCTAGTATGCTCTCGCAGGCTGGTGCATTTTCCGGCACCTTTCCGTTGCATAGTTCTACTCTCCTATACCCATGCTGCGTAGTCCTTTCATGGTTGGACTTCGCTCTCCATGGTGGCATTCTGGCCCCAGACGTTCATGCTGTTCATTGTCTTGTGCCTTGCTTTTTTGGCCACTTCCCCTGCCACAACTTCCCATTTCCCTGCTGCATTCCGCGCAGGTGTTGTCCTGTTTTTCCTTCCGACTGCAGTTGCTGCTCTCAGCGGGAGTGTTTTCCTCGGAGCATTGTTTTCTCTGGTGGACTATTGTGCTTATATCCACTCTTGTTCCTCCGGAACGTTTCGTACTGTCTCCTTCCAGGACTGCTCGGCCTCCCTGTCTGTCTCACGGTAGCCAGTGGATCTTTCCTACCGCCTGTGGTTGCTGCGTCTGGCTCTGGGCCGGTACCGCTGCTACTTAGCTGTTGGTGCTATGGTGTTTTTTCTTTCTCAACTCATCCACCGGGCTGGGCCCTGTCTTCTTTTCTCCTGTCCGGCGTACTACACACACCCAGACCTCCCGCAGGTGTAGTCCTCCTTGCGGTGGCCGTGGTCTTGTTCCTCACTTTCGTGAGCGCAAGTCTTCTACGTGTTAGTTTTGCTGGCTCTCTTTCACGCGATACACCTAGTGGTGCATCTCTCGTGTCTCAGCTTTTGCTCGTGGCGCTTCATGGGCCTTCTCCTTTCCATGGTGTGGTTCTGGCGGTACATATGGTTTTTCTTGTGTACTTCTGTTCCCCCACGTTCCTGGCACTGGTTGTTGCCATTATTCTCTGCCCTTCTGCCTTTTGATGCCCGCCGTTTCACATGTCCGGTGCATGGGCAATGGTGCATTAGCAGGTCTTGTTTCCTGTAACACTGCCTCGTCCTGGGAGTCGTCGGCATCCTTCCTCTGCTGTTCTCACTTCCACGGTGCTTCCTTCCCTGTCCTGCATGTCCGTCCTGCCTGCTCGGACTCTGTCCGTTCTTGTACCCTAGCTAGACCTTTCTCTTTTGAAGGTCCATCAGATCCTGTGGATCCCTCATATTATACAATTGGTTCCTCCCCTTTTACGGAAGGTATACACTTTTATTCTGCACTGCCCTTCTGGTTCTGTGCTCACTTTCTCCTCTGTTTAACCGACAGGGATTTCCTGCCGCCCTCGGCAGCTTTAATGCCTTTGCCTCTCATTGTTGGCCACTCCCTATGGAGTATCCTAGTCCGGTGTTGGCCACTCTGGCAGTTCTGCCCCCACTGTGTTTAGTCAGCTGGTTAACACTTCTGTTCCCCAGGGAACTTAGTGGGGTTCTCTCGCAGACCCGCCTCCTATGGGGTATGGCTTTGGTATCTATTCTAAGTTAAGGAATCTGCGGCTAGATGTCTCTATCAGATGTACGAGTTACTTACCTTCGGTAACAATGTATCTGGTAGAGACGTTGTCTAGCTGCAGATTCCTTAATGCCCACCCATCCTCCCCGATCTGCGAGGACCTGTTCAGGTGGGGTTTCTGCATTCGCCTCCCTTGGAGTGGCTTGTCCTTCTACGGGGCGGTATCTTTCGCCACCCTCCCCGTCAGGCTTATTCCTTGCATTTACTTGTTCTGCTTCTCCCAGTCTCATGCTTGGGCGATAGGTTCAGGTGTCCTTCTGCGTTTTTCCACATCAGTTTCCTCCAGTATGGGGCCTACTGGTGTTCTCTACCCTCCCACCCACCTTCTCCGTTGCCACTCCTACAGTCCATTAGTTTTGAGGTCTTTTTGGCCTGTTCCTCAATCCAATAGTTCTATCATAGGGGACAGTCTCCCTATTTCTTTCTTCTCTTCTTTAATCCTGTGGGTTGGGGCTTTCTTGCCTGTCGCTGTTGGCTCCTTTCATTGCCCTTTTGCCTCAGGAGAGAGCATTCTCTCGCTTTTGTGGGGTTGCTTTTCATTCCCTTCATCTAGTGCAGACTTTCTGTCGTCTGCCTCAGTCTTCTTTTTATAGATCTATTTCTGTCGTCTGCCTCAGTCTTCTTTTTATAGATCTATTTCCCTCAGGGGTAACATTCACTTCGCTTTTGCGATATAGCTTCTCCATGTATTGCTCTGCTCTTTCCTTTTCAAAACCTTTCAGTCAACAGTGCTTCTCACTGTCATTCATGGTGCTTTCTCACCCATTTTCTTTTTTTTATTCGCACACTGTTCCCATACTCAGTTTTGCTGGGGGCTCCGCGTTGTGGCGCGGAAAAGTTCCTCCGAAGAAAACTGACGTCAGCGCGCCGGATCGGTCCTATATAGCTCCACTGACATCATGTCCGGGGACAACGTCAGGGCGGAGCCAGGCGGCGCTGCCCCCCGGCTCGCAGAGGTACTGCTGCGCAAAACTTTTCCGGATCCAGTCTGACGCCTGGGGATATTCTAAGTTAAGGAATCTGCGGCTAGACAACGTCTCTACCAGATACATCGTTACCGAAGGTAAGTAACTCGTACTTCAGGGGACTAGGATGGGTGCAGACAACAGGTTGCAATGCAGTTCCACTATCTGGAGGGATAGTCGCTGTTAAAGAGAGAAACCGAATAAAAAAGCTAAATGGAAAATGATTAAGAACAGAACTCTTGATGACTTCATGTCACTGAAGTGTGCAACACAGACAACTCCTAAAATCAGCCAAAGCCAAGTACTGTACGAGCAGCACCAACAGAAGCAGAATGCTTTTCAAAACAATCGAGCACTGCATCATCCCACTGCCGGACTCTAGATTCCCTACTCCACTGAAGAGTGTAGGGGCCATCCAGCATTTCATCAACAGCACAAAGCCTGCTTTATCTCTTATGCGCCTCTATAAGCTCTTCCTGAGAATCCTGCAGCGGTCATGCTTCAAAGCTCTATCTCATGCAGATTTAACTGACCTACTTGGAAGTTGATATCTTGCCCTCAACCATTGTCAATGTTTCCTCACCCAAGGCATCTTTTCAGAAGACATGGCAGATCCTCCCACTTCTAAAGAAACTCCCACTAAACCCTGATGACGTTGCCAACCTTAAACATCGTAGGCAATGACCTCTTGACTGCACATGAAGATGACCTCTGCCTCCTGGTAATTGCTGGACCTCTCCGCTGCCTTAGACACAGTTGACTATCCTATCCTCATATGCACCTTAGAGTCTCAAATGGGATTCACCAACAGTGTGCTTCCCTGATTCTCCTAGTACCTTTCTATTCAACACCAGTTTGTTCGCATGGGCACCTCCAGATCCCAAAAGATCCCCATCACTTACCGAGTTCCTCAGGGTTCCATACTGTCTGCTGTCATCTTTAACATCCACATGGAGCCACTTGATGCTCCGCACACAGATAACGGCATCAAGATTCACCAGTATGCTAATGATTCACAACTCTACTTGAAAGTCTCCTCTGCTTCAGACATCCAACAACTCCAACAATGCCTGCACATCATCCAGACCTGTATGTCTAGAGCCTACCTGAAGCTCAACCCAACCAAAATAGAATTCCTGTTCTTTTCCAAGAATAACAAACCAGAAACAGTACAAACCTTGCTCAATGTAATGAAGATTGATGGCTTCGAACCCTGACTTTTACTGAATGCCAGACTCATGGAACATAATGCCTATAAAACAGCCTGATTTCTTCTCTCTCTTCTAAAGAAAATGAAACCATTTCTTCCAGCAAGTGCCTACAGAACTGCTGTTCAAGCTCTTATACCTTCACATCTGGATGGTGGTAACTCCCTGCTCGATGGCCACACAGACTCCACTCTTGAACCCCTTCATCCAGGGCCTAAAAGAAAATCTCATTGCTTCCATCTTAATAGTATTCCGTTGGCTCCTCTTGCAGGCCCGCACCATCTTCAAAACGAGCTGCATAAAATCCATCACTACCAGCACCCTGACTTATCTTGCAGACAAGCTCACCATCAGTGGTGGTTCTCGGCACACATGAAGCCAGGACCTATCAAACTGCAAACTAAGAAGTGTAAAAAAAAAATGTTTAAAAAAGATTCAAAACATGGAAGCAGGCCTTTTCTATTAGTGCCCTTAGAATCTCAAACGACACCCCCCCAGTATCCATAAGGACCGCCGCAAAGCAGCTTCAGTTTATGAAAGTGTTGAATATGCACCTCTTTAAAGAACACTACATCACAGTGTATTAACAGTCCATAAACGAGCTACTTCTATCACTCGATTTTATGCTCTACTGCGCTCCCCTACGTTTCTTTCCCCAGGTGTTTGCATACAGAAATTTTCTGCTGTAAACCGATATTGAAGAGGTGTGTGTGTGTGTGTGTGTGTGTGTGTGTGTGTGTGTGTTTATACTAAACTCTGTTGTGTTCTGAGCTCTGCTGGGAGCGAGTTCCATAGGAGAGTGGCAGCCCCTGAGGCTTGGTTCTGTGTGTGCATCGTTTTGAAACATGGGTATTCTAGCAGAAAGTGGTCTTTACTCTTGAGGCTTCTCTTGCCACCAGACATTTGAGGGGGTTGGAGAAGTAGTTAGGTGAATTAAGATGAACTGTCTTGTAGGCTAGGTGTCCTAGTTCAAACTTTATTCTTGCCTTAATGGGGAGCCAGTAGATTCAGAGAGATTTGGTAACATGACCATAGTTCCTAGAGGAGGAAGCACTGCTTTGGAGGGTTGAGTATTTTTAAAGTCCAGTTGCAATAAGGTTAGGGTGTAGGCTGCAGTTATCAGGAGTTCTCCAGCATAGTATCTTTCATATATTCTCATGCTTAAATCCTTCTGCTTCGTCGGGCTGGGAATCTATGGTAATTATAAATAGCAGTAAACTGTGTTAAAAATGCCCTAATCCTCAACAGTAGTGTGTGCGTACAAGCACATCCACCTCATTTGGGACCACCTGAACTTCAGTCAATGAGGTGGAAGTGCTGAGCTCTCCTACTTTACTGAGAGGTCACCATAGCTCTAATTTCTCCCATATGTTGTGTGTGAGGAAGTAGTGGAGAAGAGCTCTGCTCAAATCTTTGCTTGACCTTAGACTGGTTACTTTTTCAGCCTTGACTTTGTCCTTCCTGGACACCAACCAGACCTGCTTTCAGTGTGAGTTGTTTTTGAAGGATTTCTCTGATTTTCACCTCCGTACTGGCCCAGGGAAACCGACAACTGTCACTGTGGAGGACCAGGAGAAAATAAAATCTCTCAAAGTCCTGTTTGGGATGTGGACAGAAGATTAACAATGCTAATCCTCATTAGAAGTGTATTTATTGCCTTCATCCCATTCGATGCCGACTGGCTTTGCTTTGGGGCCAGCAATCCCATTCCGGCTAACCATGTTCATACCTTTGCATCCGACGCCCTTTGGTACCGCTCTGATGGATTCGGTGCTGATGTCACAAGGTTTTGAGCCGGTGCTCCGGTACATGACACCTCAGCAGTCTGTGGCGCCGCTTCCACAGCTGCCACTGCCGACTTCACCTCCTGTGCCGGATGTGGTGCCACCCACACGGCAGCCTTACGTCGCCTCTCAGAACACGTCCCATAGAGATGCCCAATAACTTTTGCAGGCGGAAGAATATATAAACAGTCTACATGATCTGTTTGGACGGATTCTGACCCTATCATCTGTGGAGATCCTGGGTATGATACTTGGGAATTTCATGGACTGCCCTCCGCCAGTGACCTAGACTCTTCTCCAAAATTAGTTATAGACTTAGCCACTGGTCGACCAACGCCTTCAGTAGTCTCGCTGCACAAAGTAATGCTATAGGCTGCCATAGTCTTAGGTCTTCAACTACCCACCACAGGAACCAAAGTGAACATTCTTACTAAGGTCCTTTCGCCTTCTGCTGCAACATTGGAACACCTTCTCGCCTTTAATGAAGCTACTTTAGAGCCTGTTTGGCAGCATGGGATAAACCCTCTTCCACGCCGGCAGACAACTGGCTTGTAGGTTGCTGCTATCGGCAAGCTCCAGGTGACCCAGTGTTCCCTTTGGCCCATCCATCACTGAAGAGCTGTGTCGTTCAAGCCTTCTGTTCCAGGGGCCAATCAGGAAGTGCCTTACCAACAGCTCGCTCTGAATTGAAACGTCTTGAGGTTTGGGTCCAAAAGGCTTTTCCCGCAGGCAGAGTCCCTTAAAGCGAACTGCCTTCTAGCCAGGTACAACCATGTCCTGTGGGATATGGCCCAGATGGTCTTGCCACATGTTCCGTATGATATAAAGGACCATTTCTGGGAGCTCATTTTAGATGGCCAGAATGCTTCCGTTCATATTACCAAATCGGGTCTTGATACTGCAGATTCTATTGCATGTGACATGGGCACTTCCATCACCATCCGGAGGGATGCTTGGCTCCGGACTTCCAACTTCTTTGCAGATGTCCAGGCCAATCTTATGGACCTTCATTTTGAGGAGGGTGCAGATTTTAGGTAACTAGGCTGACCAAGCCTTTTTTCTAAGGCTTGGTCATCCTGGTTACCTAAAATCTGCAACCAGCAAGGCTGGCTTAAAACCAGCAAGGCTGCCATGCGTTCCCTTGGCCTACAGGTCCTGCCTCTGACCAAAGACTGCCACCAGTTTCGTCGCTTATACAGCTTCCAGAGAGGATCTCCTTTTGTCCCAGACAATATCAGCTGCAACTCCCACAGCAGCCTAACCCCCTGTCAGGCAAAACGGAGGTAGAAGCCAGAGAAAGGGCTGCGGATCTGTCTTGCAACCCTACTCCTCCTCTTTCTCCTCATCTCCCGCACTGCCAGGAAAGCGGGTCTAGTTTGCTTCCACAAGCTCACTTGGAGCCTGTAAGAGTACGAGTGTCTCTTTTTTCTTCTGTTCCAGAAGGCCATTACTTTGGACCACTGGGTCCTTCAAATCATATAAAAGGCCTTTACCCCTTTTTTTTTATTTTTTTTTCTTCAGGCTCTCCACCTCATTCCCCCTTTTGTCTCTCAAATTCTCCACCTTCAGACCATTTAGTCGTACTACAGCAGGATGTGGCAGCTCTTCTCCTGAAAGGAGCAATGGAGTTGGTGCCAGAACAGGAAAGGGTAACAGACATCAATGTCTCAACAGGTAGTATTAAAAAGACAATTGAGAAGGTGCAAAATAAATTACAAGACCGAAGCAAGAAAAGGGTATAACGGTTGGATATCACGGTCTGTATTCAAAGGTTTTTTTTTGGTAAAAGACATTAATTTCAGACCGCAATATTACATTTCATCCTATGCTAGTGTAATCAAAAAATATAAGTGCACACAAAGTGCTCAAGACAATGTGAACGGCACAAGTGATGCGGTGAAGGAAACAGCGAGACAGTGCAATTAAAATTGGCATATCACATGAACGTTAAGATTACAATTTGTTAGGTGCATATTAGGAGCCAAGGAAGCTGTGATTGCGTGGAGTTTTTGATGACGGCATTTCGACCTGTTGTTTCAGGTCATCATCAGGACAGGATTACACTTATCTGTTAGCTGATACGTAGTCTGGAGGCACGTCGGGAGTGGAGCCTTGGAAAATGCCAGGTCTCTTGTGGGAGAACAAATCAACCCGTGAACCTGTGGGTTGAGAGTCTGTTAGGGTGCGCGATGGCTGCACCAAAGGGTGGAAAGTCTAGCAGGATGCGCGAAGGCTGCACCAGCAGGGAAGACTCCAGGAGTTTGAAAGTGTGCGAGTGCCCAAGGTAGCAGGAAGATAATGAATATACGTCCAGGAGCCGGGGTAATTATCCTTTAGCCAGCCAAGGAATTTAATTGGTACAGTATAGAACAACGGGGGAACCAATCAGCCCAAGGTCTCAATGCGTGTACCGAAGTATCACCGCTGAAGCCTCACAACAGGGGATGAGTGCCGCCAGGCAGGCCGACGCTTTGTCGAAGGGATACTGGCTAGGCTGACAGAAAAGGGCCAGGAATATTATGCAGGTTACTTCCTAGTGCCCAGGAAGGACAGCGGTCTGCATCCAATCCTGGCCCTCAGGGACCTGAACCTTTTCCTCAAAAAAGAAAAGTTCAAGATGTTGACCCTAGCTAAAGTTCTACTGGTGTTGGAGCTTGGAAACTGAATGATGTCTCTCTACCTGCAGGATGCCTATTTCCTCATCCCTATCTGGCGGTCACATTGGAGGTACTTGCCATTTATAGTGGGTTCTACGCTCTACCAGTTTTCAGTACTTCCCTTTGGCTTAACAATTGTTCGTGAGTCTTCATGAAAGTTGTGTTAGTTATTGCAGCCATCTCAGAAGGTCGGGTATCCCCATTTTCTCACACCTTGACGACTGGATAATCAAAGACAGTTCGCTGGAGGTGGCATCGTGCCATCTGCAGTCGACAGAACCTGGGTTTTTCCATCAAGTCCAAATCCCAACTGTGGCCTCCCATAAACTCCAGTGAGAGGTCTTCATAGGGTCTCTGCACCTTTCCTCCATCTCCGAGGATAATTGACATCCCAGAAATGTAATGTAAGGTGGATTAGTAGAGCTCTGCTTGTCACCCGTGAGGGTTTCCAGGCTAAATGGTTCCATCTTTTCATTGAGGCGCAAGAGTCCCAGTCCTGACTGTACTCAAATTCCTAGGTCTTCTGGCTTCCTGCATTCTCCTAGTCATGTACGCAAGCTGGCACATGAGGGCCCTGCAGTGATTGCCTCAGCAGGCAGTGGCTCTCGTATGGGTGATAGCTGTCGAAATCCATCATAATCCCCCCCCAATGCTGTGGTGGGAGAATGAGGCAAACCTGAGCTGCGGGGTTGCCTTAATCGCCATCTAGCCTTAACTACGGTAGTGACAGGCGCCTTCACTCTAGGGTTGGGAGCCCATCTGGAGGGTCTGGAGATCAGAGGACTCTGGTCTCCAGAAGAGGAGGTGCTTCACATCAACCTTCTAGAACTGCAGATGATTTGGCTGGCACTCAAGGACTTCAGTCGGTCTGTCCAGAACTTTGCTAGTGAGCCCAACAGCGACGTGGTACATGAACAAACAAGGGGGAGTTGTGTCTCAACTGCTTTGCCTGGAAGAGTTGAGACACCGTAAAGGGATCTGACTCACTGCCAATCACCTAGTGCGGTCTCTGAATGGCAGAGCCAACAGCCTGAGCCGGCGTTATCTTGCCGATCACAAGTGGAGTTTTCTACCGGAGTTAGTCCATGACATCTTCATCCAGTGGGGCACTCCTCAGGTTTGCCTCCTCGGAAAATGCTCAGTGTCAGTAGTTCTGTGCCCTCAAGTTTCCATTAAATGGAGCCTTACGGGACACTTTTCAGTTGAGGTGGAACTTTCAGCTGCACTAGGCTTTTCACCCATGCCCTTGATTCCTCGAGTTGTTAGGAAGATTCGGCAAGACCGGGCCCAAGTCATTCTCATCACTCCTGATTGACCGAGAAGGCTGTGGTACGCGGACCTTCTGCTTTTCTCCACATGTCCCCCGCTTCGCCTCCCATTCAGACTGTACCTTCTCTCCCACTCTGGGTGTAATAGTTCTGCAACCAGTCTCTACATGGTTTGAGATTTTTTCTAAAACAACCGAGTTCCTTTCAGCTTCCACCACAACTGGTCGCTGTAATCTTTTCAGCAGGTCGCTTCTCCACTAAGTCTGCCTACTCAGGCAGATGGGACAACTTTGATGCATGGTGTGCAAACAATGAGGTGAACCGCTTACCGACCAAGTTATCGCAGGTTCTGAAATATGTGCTTTTCCTTGCTCAGAGGGGTGTGCAAATGGTGCTGTGATGGGGTATTTGGCTGCTTTGTCTGCATTCCTGTCTGCCGGACCAGCTGCCCCTTTTTAAGTCCCCTATTGTTATGCATTTTCTCAAAGGTTTGACCAGCTTTATACTCCAACTCCTTTTGTGGTCCCCATTGGGACTTGAATCGGCTTCTTATCCTTTTGATGGGGACTCCCTTTGAGCCCCTTCATAGTTGTACTCTAAGAATGTTAACTTTCAAAACTCTGTTTTTGGTTGCTATCACTTCTGCTAGAAGGGTTAGTGAGCTGCATGCCCTTAGCTGCTGTCCTCCCTTCACCTCGTTGTATCCTGCTAAGTTGGTGTTGTGAACCTGGGTGATTTTCCTTCCTAAGATGGCGACACTTTTTCGTCTTGGCCAATCCATCACCCGTCCATACTTATGTGCTCCCCCCCCCCCATCCTACTAAAGAGGAGAAACTGGGGCATCAATTGGATCCTAGGCGGGCAGTTAATTACTACCTGGACTATACTAAGGACTTTCGACTGGATGACTAGCTTTTTGTTGTGTATTGTGGTGCCCACAACGGTAAGGCGGTGCAAAAGAGGACCCTTTCACGATGGATCATCCTCTGCATCAAGACCTGCTCTGACTTAGCCAAGAAAAACCTCCAGAAGGAGTCGGACCCATTCCACTGGGCCAAGTCTACCACCTCTGCCCTTACTAGGGCAGTTCATATTGCAGAAATCTATAAGGCGGCATGGGTGGGTGGGGGTTTCTTGCACACCTTCGCCAAGCACTACTGCTTGGACCTTGAGGTGCGCAGGGACGAACACTTTCCCAAGTCCATTCTGCAAGATTTTCTCAACTGACCATCTATAAACCCTTGTTCTGGGCAGTGTGTTACTGTGAAATCTGTTCTACAGTTGAGGAATCTGCAGGTAGAAGTATCCATCAGAAGAAAAAGTTACTTACCACGGTAACTATCTTTCTGGTGGATATTCAATCTACCTCCAGATTCCTCATTGACCTGCCCACCTCCCCTTTCGATAGATGAGTTATAGGGAGAGTTAATAAGATCCCAGATTATATCTTTTTTGAACAATCTGTTCTCTCTCCTCAAAGGCTTGGAAAGATGGATTGAAATGGATGTCGTTATGTCTGGGTGAGCGCTTTATGGCCTCAGTAATGCTGCCTGACGCCACTTCAGGCGTCGACCTAGACCGGTGCCCCCCTATTGGCGATTTGAGAGCTTTGACGTTTTCTGGATCCGGTCTGGCACCTAGAGTTGTTCTACAGGGGAGGAATCTGCGGATAGAGTATCTACTAGAAAGATGGCCACCGCAGGTAAGTCATTTTTTAGGTCTTGCCCTGAAAGCCAGCGCTTCAGCGCTGGCTCTGGGCGAGACATTTTGTAGTGGGCTTGCAGAAATGCGACCACAACTTTTGGCTGGCCTAGAGCATGCGAGTACGCGCACAGTAACGTGCATTCCTCGCATGCTCCAGGCCATCTGCCTTTGATGTCACTTGCTCCTCCCCCACCACAGAGCGCTTCTCGGGGCAGCGCGGCCGTGTCACTTTCACTGCCGCGCGTCACTTGCTCTCCCGCTCCTCCCCCCTCCCCCACCACAGAGCGCGTCTCGCACGGCCGCGCGGCCAATGCTTGTTTTCTTTGTTAAATATACTGCTGTTAAAATTACGGACTCCGAAAACAACCACTAAACGCTTCGTTATTGGCTCAGACAGACTCTGGTTTCCAATTGCTCGGCCCATCTCAGGCACCCAGACACTAGCAAGAAAATACATTGCAAAGCACATTCTTTCGGTGTCATCGGAGCCCACCTCAGACTGATGATGTAAAAGGTCGCCGGGCTCGCCTCCTCATATTCCAAGATGCATTCGCCCCTTTCTCCATTCTCAGCGTCCAGGCTGTCGCCTTCCCTCTCCGATTCCCTTCTCTTCATAGTTCGACCACAGCTGTGCCCAATCTCCCTCAAGGATGCCCGTCTTTTATGCTAGTCATCTTTCTAAACACTGTGGCAGGTTGTACCTTCTTTTCCAGAGCACCGTGGTGAACAAGTTCCCACGTCTCCCCCACTCCTTTTCTCTCTCTTAATTCCTGGGACAGGTCTAGCCTGACATTTACCCATGGCACATGCCAGTACCAGCATTCTCCACGTGTATACCTGCATTTTCCAGCCTGCCACCGACGAAGAGAGATGTGGAGCGATGAATCCTGCATGGGCACACAAACTGCAGTCAAAGTGGCAGTAACGGGTAATAAGCAGTGTTAAGAGATGCTACAACAGTCAGGCTGAATGAACCCTGCACTCTTTGACTGATGCCTCTTCCTATGGATGTAGGTCGGTCACATAGTCTATGCCCAGATTCCTGGAAGAGGAAGCAACCTTCCTTTCTTGAGTTTCCTATACTTCATTTCATTATAACAGGAGGAAAATAATCTCTTCCTGGAAGCCTGACCTAGAGACAGCTATAGCTACCTGCTGGCCTTATGTAATTACGTAAACTATTACATAATAATAGTAATTAAAAAAATCTAAATCTAGAATGTGGCAGCAGATAGCAAATGCCCCTGCCTCTCCTGCATCGCTTACTTCTTGATGTCCCGGTGCGTCTGTTCTCCTGTCGCTCTTCAATTTTGGCCACTGATCAGGCAGCTTAAGGCACTGCTGCTCCGCCTTTGCTCGCACTGCCCATTGGTCTGCGATGCACCCACCTGCCAGGCTTATATATCGCTGTGCTGCTTTATCATGGCATTACTACTACAGCACAAGCATTAGAGCAGCATTGATGGAGCTTGGTGCCAGAGTTTCATCTGTATCTCACTCTAGTGCCAAGCCTGATCGACCTGTGCGTCCGAGGATGTTTATGGTATGGTGTGAGTGAGCAAAGTCTTCTGTAAAAACCATAAACTGTAAACCAGGAAACCCTTAGCCCAATTACTTACCAGCAATGAAGATGATATTTTGTTAAAAAATGTCACCTTTAAGTTCAACACTCTAGTTGCTTATGAGGCAGCCATGTCTGAAAAAAATCAGCATGTGGGTGTGTCTTTGTGTCGCTCTGTGTACATAGGTCCATGCAAATTGTGCTTTTGTGTTTATTCTATATACAAGAGCCAGTCATGTTTTTACTTGCATTTTGATGGAGATCAAGACTTCCACAGTTTTTCTTGACACCCTCTGTCCAGAAAAAGTCTGGCGTCCCTTTAATGGCTATAGTGTGCATCCGTTCACACTTGTGAGATGAGTTTCGTACCTAACTCTCAAGCACTACATACAAGTGGAATAGGGCTAGGACTCCAACATCTGAGATTTACAATATGAAGACGGCTTGAAGCCCGAAATCTTCAGAGGGGACACGTCAGCCAATTAAGACAAGCATTGGCATAGCCAATAGGTCTCGCTTTTGGGACCTTATAAGTGTTTAGTTATCCAGCACAATATCCTTGGTGCAACAACATCAAGTGTTGCATGGCTAAACACTTATAAGGTCCCAAAGGCGAGACCTATTGGCTATGCCAATGCTTGTTTAATTCTACACTTGTGGGAACTAAAACAAGCGATTGTTCTCCTCATCTAAAAGTAGTCCTAGAAAAAGGTGCAGAAGAACCTAAGGAGTTGAAGATTCTTCTCCAGATTCTTTCTGGTCAGTCCAGTGGAGGTCCATATTGGATCTGCCAAAACTGAGCACATTCCTGAAAAAAACAATCATTCTGTATGGTAACCCTACGGCGAGTCCTTCTGATGCATCAGGAAGGGAAGAACCTCCTCTTCCTGTGTATTAAAGATGAGTATTTTCACGTCTCTGTACATCCAAATCACTGGCAGCACCTGCATTTTGCAAGGGTGGGGCAGCATTGTACATTTAGGGTGTTTTAAAGTCTGTCTGGATCTTTATGAAGTACCTGGCTCCAGTAGCCGCCTTCCATGGAAGGTAAGGCTACCAAGTGTATCCGTACTTGAACATCTGGCTTGTCAAAGATCCATCAAAGGTAGAGGCTCTGGTCTCCACAGTTGTCCACATTAGCCTATTCCAATTACTATTCCAAGAATTGGGACTGAATTTGAACACAAAGGAATCTTCCATCTATCCTATGACCAGAAGTTCCTAGAAACTATCCTGGATTCATAATTGGGGAAGACTTTACCTTTCGAAGAAAAACTTCCGGCCATTGCGAAGGCATTTTGCTCGAAGCAAGCCATACCCTTCAGGATATACCAATCACATTTACTTCTCATGTCATCTTGCATCCTCCGTGATCACTTTGAGGCTTCAGATGAGGTCCGTTCAACAGGCGCTAGATGTCCAGTTCATTTTCCCTCACCTCCAGAGTGCTGAGGAAGGCGAAAATAGATTACGTTCCCGGATTCTTATTTCCCTGGCATCGCCTCATCTGTTTTGATTCATTGACATACTGAAGCTATCTGTGTACCAACCGATGCAGTGGAACAATCGCGCCTGGCTCAACTCCAAACACATCTGAGAGATTGTCGATCCCCACCTCAATCCCTGAACCGGACTGCATAATTATTATACAGCCATATGAATATCCTTCAGACTACAGAGATATCTTCGCTCAGGCAGATGCACCATCCACAACAAAGGTTTACAGTGCTAAGAGGAAAAGATGCTGCGCATGGTCCATACAAAAGAGCCCTAACATGATCCCCATGCAGCCCAATCAAAATACTGCCATACTTACTAGAACTAGCCAAGAGTGGTCTCGAGTATTCATCTGTCCGGATCAATTTGGCTGCAATTTCCAGACTCTGAGATATGGAAGACTCTTCCTTTCTGTTTACTCTGATAATTATAATGCAGTTTATGAAAGGACTGTATAGGGCCTTCCCTCCAGCCAGGTGTCTTCCAGTTCTGTAGAAGCTAAACACTGAGTCAGTCAACTTTATTTCGGTTCACAGAACCATAAAAGTGCTCAGTAAAAGACATAAAATAGTTACATAAAAAGCACAATGCATTTAAATCACAGTTCATAACAATACAAATAAATAAAACTGTTTAATATCATGATACATCCATTCGCAGAAAGAGAATCCAATAAGATGCCTGCATACTAAGACAAATACCAGAAGGACAAAAACCTCAAAGAGTCCAAATAGTGAGCTCAAAAAGGGTCCGCTGTGCCATCAGGAAAACCTAAACTATTGACACGTTGAAGGTAACTCAGAAACACTAGCTAACGGAAGTAAGCTTAAAGTACATTAAAAACAGGATACCATTTTAAAAAACATGAATAAGTACCCTCAAGGTAGTACGTTTTTTCCTACAACCTGTGCCCTAATGTGCCAAATTGAGCATGAATAGTTGGAGATCGAGTATACTGTGCTACATCTGATGTCTGACTTACGACTCTTAGTGCATTGTGCCGGTCTGCGGGCCCATGAAGCTGGCAAAGGGGTGCAATCCAAGAGCGTGCTGTTTTGCATAGGCGGAACAAAAGAATAGTAAATGTTCTAATGTTCGACAGCATGACAACCCATGAGACATAAATTATCAGTGTTGAGTCAGCTCATGATACCTCCTTTTGAATCTATCCATTGAGTGCGTCTTAAATTCCTTTCGTGGAAGACGGCGCTTCTGCTCGCTCTCACCTCAACAAGGAGAGTTAGAGAATTGCAGGCTTTCACCATACAGGAGCCATACCTTCACTTCACCAGAGACAAGTGATTTGCAGAGTAACCAGGAATGTTATGTACTGCTTGCTTTTTTGATTCAAGCATATGGATGTATGAAAGCTCCTCTCCTGGAGAAAACATTGGTTACTTGCCTCTAACTCCAGTATTGTTGTTATTTGTCATATAGCCACACGCACCCTCCGTCCTCACTGTTCTGGTATGTGCCCATTAAACTTGTGCTGCAAAATGTGACCTATGTAGCTCTGAGGGGTTGGGGGAGGGGGTAAGGAGAGCTGAGCACTTTCACCTCTTTGGCTGAAGTTCAGATTGTTTCAGATGAGGTGGATGTGCTCCTAAACAAACACTGTTGGTGAGGCTTATTCTGATTTTAACACGGTTTACTGCTATTTAAAGTTACCAAGGATCGCCAGCCAGCCTGGCGGTGGAGAATAATTGAAGCATGTGAATATATGAAAGATACTAAGGCTGGAGAAGTGGAGCTACTGTAAATAACTTATGTTATCTGCTGGTAGAACTGACTTGATTTTGTTTTAAGAGCCCTTAAGTCAAGGTTGGTTCAATTTTCGTTATTTTGCTTATTTGAGGGATCCTGCATGGACGGGGATCTACGAAGAGAGATAGTGAGGAATCTACCATGTTCAGTGTCCAGCTTGTTATCAAGCAGTGAACATCACCACTAGAAAGAGTTGCAAAAGAGGCTGTCCTTTTCCAGTTTTAAAGCAACCAATCACGCTATGCCCTGAGACAGAGGCACAAGAAAAATCAGAGAGCCTGAGATGCACAGGCTCGCACCAAGACCGCCAGACAGGAGTCTTGATGGCTTCTACAGAGGTCATCCCACTACTGAAGGTGCAAAGAGTGCATGACTTCACAATGCTCTTTGCTGGGCTAGAAACAGGAGGAGAAGGAATCCCTGTTCTCCCCAGAACAGCAGCTGAACTCACCAGTGTTGGTAACCCATAGCCTCAGGACTCTGAGGAATACTGGTACGAACTAAGATATAAATCAGTTGGGAAGCCAGTGCAAGTCTGAGCACATTTTAATAGCAAAAACAGCACAGCAGCAAGATTATTCCAATTCAGATATTTGGCTCTGACGGACTAGAGCTCTTTCCTGTAAGAAATGGTTGGAGCATATATACTAACAAGTATAACTTTTGCATTGTTTTCAAGGAGCTTGTGCTACATTAGATTAAATGGAAGCAAAACACATGATCAACCCAATACAATTATGCTTATCCCTGGTACCGAGCCGCTCTTTCTCGTGAGGACCCAGCTGTGTGTCCTTGATGTTTCAAACCATGGGGCGGTAAGAGCTGGTTTCAGCTAGATAATGAGGTATCACTTAAGCCAGCCAAGTTTGACAACAAAATCATGCTTCTGAACAGGCAGGTCTAACATACAGCAAAGAAACCTGAGAGATGAATCAAAGTGCTCAATTTTAAATATTTTAGGTGCAAGGTAGAATGTCCTTTTATGATTTATTAGTGGAAGTGAAAAATGTTCTTTCACAATGGTCAGGCTCATCTGATCAATCTGCCCAGGAGCCCTTGAACCCTCGAAGCTACCCCCAATTCAAGTGCAGGTTTTGCCTCCATGCTATCCTCAGTTGTTTGCTTGGTTTCCTTCTTTGATATGTCAGACTAAGGTCTAGGGAGACCACTTGAGCTCTCAGCCCAAGGTTCCAGTGCAGATCCTTTTATTCCCTGCTACAGTACCTGCAGATTCCAGTGCGATGCCCAAGGGCCAGCCCCAGATGTTGTACAGTTTCCGGTTCATCTACTGGACTTAACCCAGTTTCTGAATACTGTAGTGGGCTTTTTACTTCATATGCCCCGTTCCCCACAGGAAAGACTTGCTTTCCATGAAAAGAGGAGGGGGGGGGGTGTTTGAGCCCTCCATACACTTGCTTAGCATGAGCCCACAGTACCCACAGAGCCGATCTTTGATCGTCTCTTCAGAGATTTTACTAGGCAATACACCACCAGGACCCATTAGAAGCACAAATGGCCGAGTTTCTACCACGGGGCACTAGTGAAGAAAATCAACCTGCACGGTTTGTCTTGTCCTTTTGAAGTCACCTGGCTGACATGGGGATGAATGTAGATACTTTCATGAATTCCCTCCTAACATTTGCAGCCTACTGGTAAAGGCCGAAGGAATCCTCTGTGGCCAACAGACAATCAAGTGACTTCTGACGGGCCTAATGCATCCTATCCTTCCAGTTCGATGTCTCATTGTCTCTACACAGCTCACTTTCTTTAGTGAATGATCTATATGGTTGAAGCTTAAACTTACTCCGCACTAGGAGGAAATGTGATGTCCTTCTAATGCCAATTGTGCCAACTCCTTCTGAGGGCAAAGTGCCTCAACTCATGAAAGAAGACCTAGTGGTCCCTTTTGTTAGAAATATGGAACCTAGACCCCAGTGTCTTGGCCAGTCCTTATCCTGTTAGTACACTACAAAGTAGAACAAGTTCTTGAAACTGCTTGATGCGTTTTGGGGATGTTATCCTGTGGTTTGAGATGTGTAACCTGTGGCCCTGCTGGCCATGTTTGCTTGATCATGCTTTACTTGTCGAATGACTCAAACATCTTGTTAAAAAGATACCTAATGCACGGAATTTCGACTTCACTGCCAAGATACTATTTACAACCTTCCTTGCCATTTGGAAAGCTAAACCCTTTTTTGTAAGACACGGCCAGCATTACTCGCCGGATCACTCCTAGTCAGTGTTGTATATCATCCACATAGTTTCACTAGCAAATATTCTGGAAGGCTAAAAGACAGTGTTGGTCGTATGCTCATGACACCCACCTTCGATTACTGTGCTGAGAATAAAAGCGTCAATCTTGCAGTCCTTCAAGGGCATGATAGATCGATAAATAACCTCATCTCTTTCCCATTTCTACACTTTGCTTGGATTCCAATCTCTATCTAGTGTCTAGTAACACTCCACCATGGTAAAGTCAACTTCTCTGGCATAGTCAAAACTTGTGCCTGCAGAGACATATGCCAGGTATATATATGGCCTACACCACATATACTCACTCTGCTAACCGTCTACTCTTGAGGTTTTGTTTCCAGATCACTGCAATATTTTTCCAAGTAGTTCACTTTAATCTCAGTTGCTGTAGAACCTACTCACAGGATGTGTAAATCCTTTGAAAGGTTCAGATCCATTCCGGTATTGCAATTCCTGGCTTTAAAGATGATCTGTTTGCACAGGCCCCTCCAGTCACTGGAGTTGCAGTCAGATTCGCCGCAGGTGGGCTTTCCTCCTACTTTATGCATGGAGAATTTGATCTGTTTCCTGTTGACATGATGAAGAGCAATTTACCACTACTCTTTAGTGAGGTTTAACGTGGAGATGTAGTTGGCCTGCTGTAGTCTCTAAATAGATATTCGACTCATATGGCAAGAAGCCAATTGGTAGATTGCGTTTAATATTTTGAAATATTGCTGACCCAGAGGTTTCTGTTGTGTTTGAATATTGGTACTATTGTTGAGTCCCAGGCACTAGTGGACTCTTCTGTAATCTGGTTCTTAAGTATATTTTTCCATTGCATAGCTAAGGCAAATTGCTGCTATTTATTTATCGTAACTGTGTAGATATTAGCTGTGTGGGGGGAAACTTTAAAAAAAAATTACACTACTGTTTGAATTTGTAGTTGAAGTCTACTGAAGCTTACTGAAAGTTTGTGGCTTATTTAAAAACGGACCGGGGCTTACCTGACTCACTGTTGGTGATGTGGTAGTCGCTACGCAGGACTTGCGGACAGCTAATTGGCCATTGGGGAACCAATCGGCAACCCGGCTGCACGTAGGCTGGGGAGGGGGGGCTTGCCACGCCTACATAAAGAGACGCATGGCGCGACCACGCAGGTAATGCTGAGTGCTGCTATTTTTTTATCGTAACTGTGTAGATATTAGCTGTGTGGGGGAAACTTTTTTTAAAGATTGCACTACTGTTTGACATCCTCCCCTGACATACTCTCTGCCCTTCCCAATCAGTATTATATACTGCAAGTGAATAGGACAGCAGGGAAGAAGGGGGGTGGGGGGGGGGGTGCGTGGCAGCTATGATCAAAAGAGATCTCAGATTCAGTAAGCTGTCCCCGCTGGACCTACCCTCGGTGGAAAATTTAGTACTCTATCTGGAGACCACAACATCGTCCCTCACATGTATTTTGTTATATAGACCCCCAAATTACATGCAGGGATTCTCCCAGGCCCTCGCTTAATCCATAGCGCCCCGGATTGTAGATCATGCCAATGTTCTGCTAATAGGAGATTTAAATTACTGGGCGAATGAAGAAATCGGGGGGGGGGGGAAGCAAGCCACTGACCTCACAGACACTCTCCGAGGCCTGAACCTGGAACAATTGGGTAACTCTCCGACCCATATTAAGGGCCATATTTTGGACCAAATTTGGACCTCGAAATTTCCAGTGAGAAACCTAAGTATTATCCCTTGTGGGTGGTCAGATCACCTGATCTCTTTCTCAGTGCCTCGGCCCAGTGGAGTGGGCCCATCTATCGGTCCAGATATTAAGTCCAGAAACTGGGCACGGGTCAACCTTACTGAATTCTGTAGGGAATTAGGGAAGTCGCCTCCTGTTCCTGAGGAGGACATCGAAGGATAGGAGTATAAAGTCTCTAGCTGGTTGAGGGAGGCCAGCAATCTCCTCGCACCAATTCGGAACACCATCTCGTCAAGAGGCCATGATGCGAATAAATGGTTTTCGGATGACTTGGAAAATGGCTAAACTCAACCTTAGACGAGCAGAAAGGAAATGGCGGTCAGAGTACTCGCCATACCTTAAAACTAGGTATCTCCTATAACTCAGTGTATAAATCTCTCTCTTAAGGCAAACTAAAGTGAGTTATTTCACAAGTAAAATCTTGAACGCCCTTAACAAATCAAAGGAGATATTTAGGATTGTCACAGAGCTCTAATCTAGATAAAGTCACCCTCCCGGTCACACCCTCACAGAGTTTGTGTGACTCTCTGAATGCCTTCTTCATGAACAAGATTGAGGCCATAAAAAAGAGCATTCTCTCTAGTCCCGCTTCTATTAACTTATCAGCAGGGGACATAAATAGCCATAGGATCTCGTGCTTTCCCAATATGTCCCAAGAGGACCTAACTAAGTTACTGACTAAAGTGGTCTGGCTCACCCAATGACATTTGTCCCCCTAAGGTCATGAGAGTAGTGGCAGCCGCCTTTTGTAGACAGTGTGCTACCATTTCTTAATCAGTCCATTAACTCTGGGTTGGTCCCCAGATTGTTTAAGAGGGCTATTATTATACCTATTCTTAGGAAAGTATGGGCAGATCCCACAGATAGGAATAATTTCGCCCTGTTTCGCTTCTACCACACTTGGCAAAAATTATGGAGGCACATGTTGCACATCATCTTCGTGCATTTATAGAGAAATCCGAGTTCCTGGACCCATGTCAGGTAGGATTTCGTCCCGCTCACTCTACAGGAGCCGTGGTCACGTCTGTGGTTGACGACATGTGCAAGGAAGTAGATAAGGGAACACCCAAGCCCTTGTGCTACTAGACTTGTCGGTGGCCTTTGACACGGTCGACCACACTATATTGGCTGACCGGGTTAAAGCCGCTGGCTTACGGGGTGTGGCGCTGAAATGGATCATTTCATTTCTGAATGATAGATCCCAATCTGTCAGTCTACCCCATTTCATCTCAGCAGAGGTCCAATTGAACTGGGGGGTGCTTCAGGGCTCCTCTCTCTCTCCCCATCTTTTTAATATCTATATTCGTCAATTCCCTTAAAATGATGGAGGTGAACATTTCCAACTACGCTGACGACCTGCAACTGCTGTTCACTATCAATGATAGCTCTACGGCCAGGCAGCATTTTCAAGATACTATTTTGTTCATCCGGGATTGGATGAACAGCAACCATCTGAAATTAAACTCTGATAAAACTGAGTCCTTACCAAGAACAAGGTGGTCCGTTGGAACCCCACTTTTTGGCCCAGTGAGATGGGTGCCCCACCCACTCCCAAAAAGGTAGTAAAAAGCCTTGGGGGTCATTATTGATGAGGATCTTTCACTCAAGCAGCAGGTCAGCGCAGTAACCTCGGTCTGTTTTTTTCAGCTGAGACGGATAAAAAAAGATAAGGAAATTTCTCACGAGGGAGGCCTTGGTACAAGTTATCATAGCTTTAGTGATGTCGAGAATTGACTACGCTAACTCTCTCTATCTGGATCTTCCGAAATTTCTTGTGCGCAGGCTCCAGCTAATTCAAAACTAGGCCGCTCAGCTAATATCTCATCTGCCCAGGGAGGGGCACATTTCTTGGGTAACTAAGGACCTCCACTGGCTGCCAGTGGCGCAAAGAACTAGGTTCAAGGTATGCTGTATGGTCTTTAAGGCGTTACATCTGAGCAGTCCTGTCTTCATAAAATCTCGGATTACTAAGTATCGTCCCACTAGAGAACTGAGATCCAGTTACTTAAACTATTTGGTTATCCCCACTCATAAAAAACACCGGACTGGAGGAAGAAGGTTCTCCGTGACTGCCCCCCGAGCATGGAACACCTTACCATTGGAGCTCAGGCAGACCCCCAATTACATCAGATTTAGACAACTCCTGAAGACTTGGCTCTTTAAACAGGCTTACCAGTAACGATGGATCAAGGACGGCTCAGCTACCTAGCGCCAAGAGACCTTTGGGTGAACGTGCGCTCTACAAATATTCAGTAACATAACATAACAAATTGTCTCTGGTATATGCAGGCACATCAAAAGATGGAGCCGGAGATGGCAGGAGTCCACTGGGTTGTTGAGGAAAATATTGAACTATGTAAACAAGTCATTTAGTTCCTCTTATTCTAAATATGGAAGGTGAGATGAATCTAGGAGAGATCAGCTCTTTTCACTGTTGGGTTACTAGTGGTCTACCACATTGAATTGAACTTGGCATTTGTAAAGCTCTGCTGTCATCCCCAAGGGGATACAAAAGGGGATGATGGACGGAACGTTTGAGCCAATCAAACACTCACCCCCAGTCAACTGATCTGGGTTTAATCCATCATCATTCTTTAGCTCACTCCACCACCCCAGTTCAGACATGGCCATATGCAAATCAGTCTGACCCTGTGCCTCATGGGAACAGTACAGCCCGAACTGCCAAGCCATGTCTTCCCTGGACCGGAAACAAGCATCCTAGGACCGGTTTCTGGCATTCCAGCCGTCATCAGCCAGGCTTGCTTGAATCCAGTGGCAAAGTGAGCAAGGGACCCACGTCTGGGCATACCCCCGCCAACTTAGGGCGAACAAAGCGATACAAAAGGGGATGATGGACGGAACGTTTGAGCCAATCAAACACTCACCCCCAGTCAACTGATCTGGGTTTAATCCAAGGGAGCATCCTGGCGCTAGGTGACATTTCACAGTCAGAGGTTGTACTAGTGAATGAAAAAGAAGTTGACTTTGTGTCAGTGAAATAGCCCTCCAGGGTTCATCAAATTAGAGAGTGACAAATTGGACCAGAAGCCGTAAAAAGCCATGTCTTCAGTTGTTTCCGGAAGAGGGGTTCTGAGACAATGTGTCTCAACTCTGTAGGAAGCTGGTTCCAGGCCTTTGTCCCTAAAAACGTAAAAGATCTGCCTCCTTTTGTCTTGAGCCTGAAATGAGGAGGTTTAAGGAGATTTGCAGCTGAAGATCTCAGAGATCGGGGCTGTGTAATGGGTGAATCGAGCAGTAAGATACTTAGGGCCTATTGCTCTGTAGGCTCACAGTAAGCTGGATGATTTTAAAGAGGGCCCTCTTGTAGATTGGCAGCCAATGGAGAGCTTTTAAGGCTGCTGAGACCGATGAACGGCGTGACTGTTTTAGCATCAACCTAGCGGCTGCATGTTAGACTACTTGCAGTTCATGAAGTTTGTTTAGTGGTCCCTGCCTATAGACTATTACAGTAGTCTAATCTGAATGTAATCAATGCGAATGCCACTCTTTCTAGCTGAAAGAGGAAGGTAGTCCAATTTTTTTGTGTGTGTAATTTGATTACATTGAAGCACATTCTTGCCACAGCTTGAGAGCGGAATGATAAAGATGAGTCAAATTTCACGCCCATATATTTCACTACCTCTAAGGTGCGGGGCGGGGGGGTGAGGTGGAATTGGGCCACCACGTCATAGGATCAAATGTGTTGTGCTTGCCTAAAAGCATGATCTCCATTTGGTGTTGCACTTCAGGTGGTTAGTTTGAATCCACCAAATGGCCTCTGTTAAACCTCTTTTGAAATTCGTTTCAGAGCCAATAGACATTTTATCCAGGGCAATGATAAGCTGTGTATCGTCGGTGTATGACGTGATTTCAATTCAAAAAGAAGAGATCAATGAGAAATGTCATTAGTTGACCGTTTACCATTTTTTCCTTAATTTTACCCAATGCAGGAAGAAGTGAAATGGGTCGGAGGTTGGAGAGATTTGATGGATCTTCTAGTTGTTTTTTCTGAAGGGGTTTAATGGCAGCAAGTTTCCAATCTGTTGGGACTTTTGCAGTGGACACTGAAGAATTTTTGATCTCATTAATCACTGGGTTTACAATATCTATCATTTTATGAAGGATATATGGTGGGGAAGGATCAAAGGGGGAATTCTGATTTACAGGATAAGATAGCTTTTCGGGACTCGGCTAGGCTAAAACTCTGAAATGCTTGAAGGGAGACTTCTGTCGGACAAGGTTGTTCTTCTAAATCAGTGTTTACGGGGGGGAGACCTAAATTCACATTGAATCTTGAGAATTTTTTCTTCAAAATTTGTGGAAATTTGATTACATGGGGTCTGTGAGGGTGGGATCTCTTTAACCATGGCTTTTGGTTGAAGAAAAGATTTAGCGATTGAGAAAATATATTTTTGATTGTGTTGAGCTTTATTTAACTGCTGTAAAACATACTCCTTTTTTTCCAGCTTAATCTGGCCATGATGAATTTTTAGAGCTTTTTTAATTGAATTAAATTCTTCAGCCTTATATGCTGGCCTCCACTTTCACTCCAATTGTTTGCAGTGGATATGATGATCACCTAGGGCCTGAGTATACCAGGGGGCTGAGGGCTGGGTATTCCGTTTCCTCTTTACAAATCTTTCTGGGTCTAATTTATCACTGGCCTGGGTAATCCAGGTCTTAAATGCTAGAGCATCCTCCGTTACCTGTCCTGACAAGGTGGGTTTCACAGCTGATGCACAGCTAGACAACTTCTGGCCGGACGATAGGTTGGCCCATTTACGGGCTTTAGTTGGTGGGACTGAGTTCAAAGGGATAGGGAGCTGCTTAGAGTACTGCAAATATATACTAAAAGGGATCAACATGAACAGACCAAGCATGTCGGATGGGGTGGGGGGGTTCCACTATGATATTTGGCAGGTTGGAACAGATTCCATATAGGTGTGGCCTCCAGAATGCGTGGGTACGGTCACCAACTGATGAAGCCCACGTGTATTTAACATATCCATGAAATTGACAACATATGGGTCATTTTTACATTCCAAATGGAGATTGAAATCTCCTAGGCTAGTGAAATTGGCATACTGTTGGACCAAGGGGCCTAGTGTTTCTCCTAGAGATGCTAAAAAGCTAGTGCTTGGCCCAGGGGGGTGGTAAATGAGCCCTCCTGTTATTGACAGGGAAGAGCTAAGTTTGAAACAAAATTCAAGACTTTCTGCCCCTTTCAAGTGGTCTAAATCAAATGTCTGGCATTGGAGGGAGTCCCAAAAGATAATTGCCAGCCCACCACCCGAAAGATCATCCTATCCTGTCTAAGAATGGAGTATCCTGAAGGTAAAACCTGAGCAATGTCTGGGTTGCACCATTCCTTTAGCCATGTTTCTGTGATGAAAAGAAAATCCAAACCATGATCAAGGAGTAGGTCACGGATTTCTTGAATGTGTTTGCATAAGGAGCGCGCATTAACAAGACCACCACATAACGATTTCCTGCTTGCGTTGTTTGCATGAAGGGATGTGGAGTCAGGACTGATTTCAATAGGCACTTTGCATTTAAGACGTGCCAGAGGGCCATTTGTTTTACTGGGGGATATCCTCGACTCACAAAACCCAGCAGTATCATTTAATGATTTTAAAAATATGGAAGACGTTTTTGTACCTGGCTGTGGACATGCAGCATGGCTGGTGCTAGTCGCGTTCCGGATGCGGATGGGTGCAGACGGGCTTGCCTTTATTTATTTGGAAAGTTTTATACAGTGCGAACATGACCCTTGCGGGTATCGGAGCGCTGTACACCGAGGCAAAAGCATGAATAAACTCCGTACAACAGAGATGTCAACACTGTGAAACAAGAAGGAGTACCCAATCAAGATCAGGGACCGGGTAGTGGGCCACACTAGATCAAATTCTCCTAGAGTGCAAAATATTTTCTGTAACATTCAGCAAAACAATCAAAAGTGACTCGACACAACATAATAAAATAAGTGACAAATCTGTAGGGTGAGGGCCCTAGGGTAAAATAACAATTATCAACCAATCATAAAATAAATGGAGAACGATATGTTGGGATAAATGTCAAATCTGTCAACAAGGGGACTTGCAAAAGAGCACAAGATGATGCAGTTAATGATCACTTAGGAAAATCCATTTGGCCTGTTTCTTGAAATAGGCAGTGGAAGGATTGGCTCTAATCAGTAGGAAGAGCGTTCCAAATTCTAGGAGCAAGGCCGGAGAAAGCACGTTTGTACGTACTTTTCTTTTTGAATTTGGGAGGTTTCAAGAGTAGTGTGGACGTACTTCTTAAGTTCCGACCCAAGCCAGAAAGAACAAGCTTGTTCGCCAAATAGGCCGGAGTGTTGTAATGCAAGGCTTTATGCGTGAGGCAAGCTATTTTAAAAAGAATCCTCGCTTCAATAGACAGCCAGTTAAGCTGCAAAAAGTCGGGTGTAATATGATCGTGTTTTTTGGAACCTGTGATGAGCCTGGCCGATGCGTTGAGAGTAGCTCTGAGAGGGGCCAAGCTCGCTTTAGGAAACCCCGCAAGGGTATCCAGACCACATTCAAGTTGTCAGATCACCAGGGATTGTACTGCAGGCTGAATGTCTTCGGTCTGAAGGAAAGGCTTGATTTTCTTAAGGGTGTTAAGATGAAAGTTGGCACCCCTAATAGTGGCACTGATGTGAGCTTGCATATTAAGGTATTTGTCCAAGGTAATGCCTAACGATTTAGCGGAATCAACCACGTGAGGGGTGCAGTTAAGGGCTGTGAGTTGATTTAGGCAGTCCAGGGTAGGTGCAGAGTGGTTGTGGGGGCAATCAGCAGGAATTCAGTTTTGAGGGTATTCAACAAAAGATGGTTCTGGGCTAACCATTGTTAAGTTTGCGAAAGAGCCTCATTTAAAGTTTGAATGTCATCTATAGAGGAGATCTTCAAGTAAAGTTGCGTGTCATCCGCGTACATGTGGTAATGAATGTTAGAATGTTTCTGAATGTCAGTGAGAGGTTCCATAAAAAGGTTGAAGAGTGTGGGCGAGAGTGCGGATCCTTGCGGAACTCCAATCCTGACCTGGGTACTAGATGCAAGGGACTGGTTGAGTTTAATCCTTTGTGTGTGGTTATGTAAGAAAGAGGTAAACCACTTTAGGACCGGTCCCGCGAGACCCATCCTACGTTGAAGAAGATTAATCAAGGTTTCATGTTTGATGGTGTTGAATGCAGAAGACAGGTCCAGAAGGATCAGAAGACAAGGGACATTTTGATCAAGGGAATTCAGGGCGTCATCCACAATGTGAGTTAGTGCAGTTTCAGTACTATGCTCTGAAACCGGATTGATAGAGGTCCAGTAGTTGAAATTTCTCTGTATGGTTGCAGAGCTGCTTGTGGACGCATTTCTCGAGCAGTTTGGCTAACGTCATGATGCTGGTGATAGGTCGGAAGTTGCTAGGATCAGATAAATCCGAATTGGGCTTCTTAGGGATGGGAGTGACTTGCCCAATTTTGAGGCAATCGGGGATGCTCTCCTGCAGGAGAGATTCATGAATGATCCGCGACCAAAGAGGTAGAATGGGCAAGTTGAGGTCTTTAAAAATTTTTAGCAGGCAGTGGATCATTGAAGTGATTGGCCGGTTTTAGAGTTGCCATATCGTGGAGTAGTTCTGTGCAATCTGGCAGGATAAAGGAATTCCAAGAGGCGTCATTTTAGGAGAACAACCAAGAAGAAAGGAGACTGCCGAGGGAACCACAAGCTCCGCTGGAGATGTGGTGAGGATTAGAGGTGGCCCCATGGGAGCGACAGGTTGCAGCTCCAGTTCAATTTTCCTAGTTTTTTCAGAGAAGTGCACTTTGAAGTCCTCCCCGCTAGGAAGCGGAGTCAAGAAAGACCGGTTTGGGTTGGAAGTGTGGTTTGCTTGCTGTTTGATGATTTCAAATAGCATCTTGGGTCTGTTTTTAGCGCCGTCCAGTTGCGCCCTAAAATTGTCAGTTTTAGCAATGCAGATTTTTTTTATTGTAGGCGCTTCTCATTTTCCTTAGCTGATAGAGGCTAGTGGTGGAGAGCTCGTTTCTCCAGATCCTCTCTGAAAGCCTAAGTTTACGGCGTTCGTCATTTAGGGAACCATTAAACCAAGGTTTGGATTGTTTGAGAGGAATCCTTTTAAGTTGTTTTGGCGCAATAGTGTCAAAGATATTAGCCACAGTGCTAATGTAATGATCCGAAAGATCATCCAGGTTAGTCATATTAGGGGAAGGCTGAAGTCTATTCATAGTGATGGAAGTAAGAGCATTGATGTTGACGTCTCATGTTGCGAGACAATTGTTTAGCTTTAAGAGGTTGTCCCTTTCTGCTAATGGTCTTTTCCAGTATGTGGAAGGCAATTTGGTGATGATCCGACCAGTCGCAAGGAAGGATGTCACTCATTTGAATGATATTGTCTCTAGCAATAATGAGGTTGAGGGTGGCGCCTTTGTTGTGGGTAGGTCCCTTACAGAACTGAGAGAGGTTGAGATCGGAGAGGAAAGTCTTAAATGAGCTGACTAACCTCCATTGGAATGACACCAATGATCTTTTAAAGTCTCCAAGGAAGATATGGTATAGTTGATCCGAACATGAGCTAATGACCTCCATGATCTTCTCTATGAAGAGCAAATTGTCACCCGGTGGATGGTAAAAAGTGTGAAGCACACAGACAATCTTGCCCTTATTCCAAATTTCTGTCATTAGTAGCTCACAGGAAGATCGCGGAGCATTCTGAGATTGTTTTATGGTTAGGCTGGCGCGATGAATGCAAGCATTGCCGCCCCCCATTTTCCCTGGCCGATCACATCGGATAATGGCATAATTAGGCGATACTAAAATGTCGAACAGGTGAGGAGGCATCGTTGAGCCAGGTTTCCGTGAGAATCAATAAGTCCAAATCTTGCGCTAAGATGAGTGCAGAAATGTCAGCAGCATGTTTCACAGCCGATCTGCAATTGAGCAGCATCGAAATAATGTGAGGGGAGATGTTAATCTCTTCAATATGAGCAGTAGTTATTTGGAGTAGGTTTTCCTTATTAACCGATCTCAAGTTGACCCTGGGTTCCCGGTCAGGGGAACTAGTGGGGATGTTAATAACTGAGTTAGAGGAGGCGAAAGACCCCGTACCACTGTACGAGAATACTAGAGCGAGGGTGTCTTCATCCGACAGCTGAGGCTGAAACCTACGAGGTCTGGAGTGATGGTTAGGAAGAGGCCTGTAGATCCACCTGGAACTAATTGAGAATCGGGAAAAGGATTGTTCGTCCCCGTCCCTGAAGCCTCCAGGTGTATTGCAATGCACATTCCCATGAGGAGGGTGTAAATTCCATACCCTCTCCAACTTCATGGAGAACTGTCGTAGGGACTGCATGATCTCTTTGACAACCAGGAGATTCTGCTTGAGGTCAGCGAACTTCTCCTCAAGGTAAGGCCTGTTAAAGCACTCCTCAGCCGCCCCAGTAAGAGACGAAGGGTAGGATCCTGAAGTTTGGAGGGAACTGGCAGGTACAGTAAGACCCTTACCGCAATTACAAGGGGAGCTAGAGTTCCGCTTGAGCGTGGATTTGTCGTCAACCAAGGATAGACTATCAGCAAGATCTAATGCAAGAGGGAGCTGCGCCGGACCCGGGTAGGGCTTGGTAGCAGGCATGTTGGATTTAAAACAGGCAATAGGAGAAGCACAGGAGGCAGAAACAGGTGTGGGAGGGTTACACGGAGATGGACTGGGGCCAGCAGCTAGGTCCAGCGCCCTAGAGGTGGGAGTGCCTGAAACTGGGGGTAGAATAATAGGGTTGTCATGGTTTGAAGTGTAGGGGGTGTGATGCACAACCCTTATATTGTTGGAGCTAATGGATCGTCCTGTGGGTAGGGCAGGTGATGCGACATTAGACGTCAGGTGGGGGAGAAGAGGAGAATTCCTGGGTGCAGCCCCTAGGTAGAAGGCTCTCGGATCGGTGCTACCAGAGCCAAAGGGAGATGTAACCGGTATGTCAGTAATAGTGTGTGTGTGCTAAGCATGTCCTCCGAGTTGTTGGAGCGAGCAGAGCGGTACACAGGTAAATGAGCGGGCTCAGAAATGTGGACAGAAGAGGCGTAAGGTGCAGACAGTGTCAGTATAGAGGGTAAGCCCATAGGTAGGGCTTGGGATATAGAATTGAAAGAAGTAGAGGTGTACGTTGCAGAGGGTGAAGATATAGAGGGGAAACTGTTGTGATGTATAGAGGCCGAAGTCAAGTTATTAAGTGTGCTTTTAATCCTCATAAAGATATTGTCAAAGCGTTTGAGATTCCTGTCCGTAGCTCAAATAAGGATGTTCCCATTATTGTATAAGGAGATGGTCAAATCTGCCTTCAGGGGAGGGTAACGTGGTTAAGCGGAAACCGTGCAGAGTTTTGGTCAGTAGCTTGGTTCTCAGCATAGAAGTTAGTCTTTCTCCACTGGGCTCTTCTGTTAGTGTAGAAGATGAGGTCAGTCACCACAGAGCCCTTAGTGGTAGTAAATGTGTCCGATAGAAGTGTTTCCGGCCAGCGTTTGAGGAGATTGTTTGAAGGTCTTTTTCGCTTTCAACGATAAGTTGGGGGGTAGATGATCTTACAAGCATTCAGGCCTAACTGAGCAAGGAGGTCAGAGGCGCTAGCGGTGCGTTGAAACATGCTGAGGTTAGGTCACAGATAGCAGTGGAGAGAGAGTTCAAGTAGAAGTGCGCACTCTAAATAGAGGGGGTAATGTAGACTGAAGGAGAGAGATTATTAGTAGAGTATACTGCTAATAGCAGATGAGAGCACTCTGGGGTATATAGAGGGCGGACACGAACTACTCGCTCACCTCTAAAGCTGTATGATAGCCATTGAATTAGGAGTTAGCTGTGTGTTAGCAGTTGAATTCGGCCTTCGTGGGAAAAAAAAAGGTGGGGGGGGGGAAAAGGTTAGCCCCTTTCCAAGATGGCTGCCACCACTGACAACAGAGTTAGAGGGCCCTCGGGGGCAAGCTTCGTCCTATTTTTGTGTCCAGCAAAGTTCAATCAGAACTGGTCCTATGTTAGTTTCAGTAGCCTCAAGAGGCCATCTTGATCCCATTCCTAGAGAGGTTCAGGGAAAAGCAAGCAGATGGCCCCATTAAGATGGAGGATAACATGTCAGATTGTGGGACATGCAGATAGCCCCACCAAAATGGAGGCCAACAGGTCAGACTGTGTGAACCCTAAAAAAGAGGATCAGAATTCACCTCCTACACTTTCAATCGGCCAAATAAACACATTTGGCCGCCCGCTGTGCATCCGCTTTGTGTCCCCCCATTAAATACCCTTGGGCAAGAGCAACTAGAGCACCAAAAACCAACAAAATGGTCGCTCTACGAGGAACACCAGAAGATGGTGTCGGAAAGAATACGAAGTGCAAGTGTAGGTAAGAAGAGGTATTCCATTAACGATTGAAATTAAAAGAGCACCTCATGTTTACTAAACTGGCTGTTGCATTGGCAGAAACAATCCCTTTTTTAAGTTCCCCCCGGATTCAGATACAGTTTCAAGTTCCCCCATAATTAAAATCGATTACAATGGCAGAAACATTACCTTTTTTCAAGTTCCCCCTGTATTCAAAAACAATTTCAAAGTTCCCCCCATGTATTTAAAAAAGCACGCAAAAAAAGGATAAAGCAGTTCTATTTTACCGATTTACACTTCTAACTGACCGCTGCACATCTGCGGTGTCCCCAATTAAACACCCTTGGGCAAGAGCCACTAGAGCGCCAAACACCAACAAAGTGGGCGCTCTATGAGAAACACCGGAAGAGGGTGTCAGAAAGAAGACGAAGTGCAAGTGTAGGTAAGAAGAGGTATTCCGTAGACTATTGAAATTAAAAGAGCAACTCAGGTTTACTACACCGGCTGTTACATTGGCAGAAACAATCCCTTTTTCAAGTTCCCCCTGTATTCAAAAACAATTTCAAAGTTCCCCCCCCCCGTATTTAAAAAAACAAGTTAAAAAAAAGATAAAGCAGTTCTATTTCACCGCTTTACACTTCTAACTCACTGCCTTTGGAAGTTAACACCAGACCAATTGTGTATATAGATTTGTTGGATTTATCCACTTTTTAAGAGAATTGTAGGTCGAAGACTGTTTTTTTTTTTTATAACTATTTGTGGCCTACCAGATAGTTGGCACCCAGTAGCACTCTATCACCTTGTACGGCCAATGTCCCATCAGTTTATTGAAGGTTGTGGGTACCACAACTGGGATTTCTTCACCCACTATGAAATGATGGAGGTGGATGCCTTTGTCGTAGTAGATCTTCTGTTGTTCCTGGGTAAGTTCTTGTTGCATGATCCTCCACTTAGATGTCATGTTTGTATTTTTTTAATTTGAACAAATCACCGAACCAATTCTTGTGGATTAGGCTGAGTGTCCTGTTTCTTCGTAAACATCCTTGATGTCTGAGCTGCCTATGCTTAAAACTGACTAAACGAAGGGGAGGCTTGGGGTGCTTCTATGATTAAATATTGTGCCCAGGTAAGTAGTTCTTCCCATTTGTGTTCTTGAGAAGTCAATGGTGCATTCAAGATGATCTTCAAGGCATAATTGATGCACTTCAAATATCTGTCTCATTCCAGGTGGTATGTCTTTTAATGCATGAATATGCAATACTTTGTCTCTTCTGTATGGTTCAAGCGATGGATGTAGGGCCATGATTTGTAAAAACTGCCTTGGTGTTGACTTTGTCAAGGGAACATGGGCAGAAGAGCGTTGATGATGGCTTTATTAGCTAACCTCAAGGTTATGGCCTTCTGAAACACACAGGGTATTCCACCAGGGTAATTATGACTATACCTCCATTGAGATGGTTTGAACGGTCCTGTCAGATTCGTTCCTATGCCCTCAAAAAGGGGTATTCAGAATGCCCCTTTTGAACTTGCACTTCCCTGTACTACACATTTGGTGGTGTTTTTATTCTTACTTATAAATGTCTGACTAGAAAAATATGGAGAGCATTTCATCATGGAGCTTTTTGCCTCCAAATAGGCACCTGGACTGCTGACTAATACTAGTTTGATTATTAAAGGACTGTTGGCCATGCCCACCAAATGCTGTTTCCAGTCCTCTGCTGCCATTGTCTTGTGGTCCTGTACAAGAAAACCAGCCCCCCATTGAGGAAGTACTGGGTGTAGTTGCCCAATTTTCTGTTCCTAATTCTACATCTGAATAAATGCTGAGGCAAGTGTTCTGTATTCCCCCCGTGTTCAGTAGAATACGTAATGACTTTGATCTCTGCTCCATGAATAAGGACATATCCCAGGTTTTTGCTCATTGAGCTCCTCTTTTTCTAGTAATTTTTTATTCTCGGTCACCTTTATCCCTTCTAAACACAGGAAGCACTCATGATCCATTTCTGCACCTTATCTACATCGGTTATAACAGACCAGTGCTACAAAAGGTCAAAGAAGTGAGTTTACTCTGTCCCACATCAAACAGAAGACTGGGGATTACATTTGCCTCAGATGCTTTGGTCGACTCCAGCCTCGGTGTAAAGGGGGAGGGGGAAATGTTCTTTCTGTACCTGTGAGCCATACCATAAACCATACAATAAAGGAGTATCACCATCTGGATCCTGGAGATAAGTCACTGAGATGGCACTGGCTGACGGGGAGGGATGACTGGCTACAGGGCAACACCCAGTGTCTGTTAAGACCTCAATGTCTCTGCCTACTTTTGCGATGGTTACATATTTGCGGACCTGGGTGGAAGAAGCACAAAAGTTACCTTTTTTTTGTCCATTCGATTGTGCTGATCAATTGCCGGGGGGGGGGTGCTGGACTTCTGACAAAGCAAGGAGTTCCTGCTTTCAGAGCAGTGAGGATCGGGTCGGTGGCAAAATAAGGCCTCTTTCCCATTCCTGCCATGGAGTCTCACAACACGTTTTTGAGCATTGCCTGGGGTTTAAGTGTGCCACATTTCCTAGATTAGTTCCCTTCTGGGTACTGTGGGTCATTGCTAGGAACTCTATGAAAGCTGACTGTCATCTCTGTTGGGTCTCACAGCTATACTCCAGGTTGATAATCACAAGTGGAGGTCTTCTAGAAATGTCTTAAGCTAGAACTTACTATTGTTCCTTCTTTAGCCTAGGTCTTAAGGTGTAACTATTAGTCCGGGGGGATCTTTATTGCGGTAAAAAAGTCCTGTGGTTATCCACTGCACACAACTTTCACAGCAAGCTTTCAGCCAATGGAATTCTTTATCATGAGTGAGGTGATCTAAAGTGATCACTTTGATTTCTTTCTAGGGAGTGTTTCCTGTGGGGCTCACTATGGTTTGTGCTTTTTGTATGACCCTTGGCAGCAATAATGCAGTTTAAGAAGCCCACAGCTCTTCGATCTGCCAAACTTGGTTAGCAATCTGCTGAAGGGATGGGGAGAAAAAAAAAAACGCAGTCTTCCAAATACTGGGTTGGAGCAAATGCGCGAGACGGTGCAGCGGAGTGTCTGCTACTTTGTTCAGTGCTTCATTTAATTCCATTTCTGATATCACCTGTGATTTACTAATGGTTTGGGCAGCAGACAAACCCTGTGAATCAAGAGTGTTTATGCAACCTCAAAAAAGAGAGAACTCTTCTATGTGCCCTCCTATATTTCTAGTACACTGCTTATATTTTGCATGAGTATTTTTTTGTATTCACATGATAGTTCAGTCAAATGCCTGGGTGCATCTGCACAGAGCCCTTCACTCTTCCATAAACTATCCAAAATTGCCTGATTGTTTTACAGATTCTGCTGTGCAGTCTTGCACCAGCAATAATATTGTTTTGCAGAAAATTATTGTTCGAGGCATGTGAGCTTTAGATCACATGCTTTGCATACTCCTGCCATCTAGTCTTGGGTCCGGATGTTTGCAAGTTGTTTTTCTTTGAAGAAGTCTTTCCAGTCACGAGGTAAGGTGACTCCTCCTTTCGGTGATAATGCGCATGGGCATCGACTCCATTGTTTCATTGTTTTTTCCCGCAATCTGGTTCGGACGTATATTGCTGCGCCCCGGTTCAAAGCCGTTCTCCGGGTTCCCCTCTGTGCGCAATCCACTCTACCCGCGTCAATATTGTTTTCGTACTCCCCACTTCTCATCGTATCGGTCGAAGAAAATTTCTTTTTCGATTGGAAAACTCGTGGAAGGCCGCTGGGCCTAACCACGTCGGTCCACCTCGCAGTCGATGGAACGGACTCCATTCAAATTCTGTCCTCGGTCCCAGGTAAAGTATCCGCGCACCAACTCACACGAAGTGTGCTCATCTCCGGAGCACAACGACCAGGACTGCGACGCGTGCAGATGGTTTCGATCGAAGAAAACGCTCCACGATTGTCTTGCTCGACGTCGTGAAATGCAAAGCCAGAACATCGAATACATGCCGAACATCTTCGGTGAAGGATTTGAGCAAGAAGAATTCGATGCAAAAGGGGCTGAAGAGGAGCAGGAAGAACCTGTATCTATTCCGGAATCTGACTCCGAGATGAAAGATGACACACCGCAAGGGCAACGTCCCGTGAGTACCGAACACCCCTTGCCCCGAAATCCATTTCAACGCAGACAAAATGCTTCGGTTCCACCTCCGCCTTCGGGCCATGGTTGACACCGAGAAGATGTTTCTAACGCCCCGCCTCCTGGCTCGGCACCGAAACACGTCGCTAAGCCTTCCGGCTCGGGATCGAGTCGGCCAAAGTCAGGCACGAGCCGAAACCTTCGGGCTCGAAGCCAAAGGCTGCTACAGAGCCGAAATCCTCGATGTCTAAATCGAAAACGGCTTCAGAATCCAACCCTTCCACGCCGAAAAGTAATTCCACCTCGGCATCGAAGTCCTCGGTGCCGAAACTGGAAAATGTTCCTCCAAAGCTGCAGGATCCAATTTTCGACTCCCCACCTCCCAAATCGGACCCAAAACAAAAGAAACTTTACATTAACCCTGATACAGGTCATCTTCTTACTAAACTGCCTCAGAAGCGCAAACCTGAGTCAGAGGACACACATTATACAATTCCTTTAAAGAGGAAGAATGTCTGTACTAACCCCTCTCCTCCTCCACCACGTTCCCCTACACATTCACCAACTTCTCCAGCATTAGAACATTTACTTATCCCACCAACTAACTCTCTACCACCACAGCCTGATGATGATGATGGAGATACTCATTTACCTGTAGATCCCCGGAAAGACTACAATACGGATTCACCTACTGACAATGACCCAGACCTTTACCCTGCAAAGCCATTCCCTCCTGACGACAATGTAGGGTATTTAGAATTACTTGCTAGAGCTGCAGAATATCACGGGGTACAACTACATAAAGAATCCCTAGTAGAGGATTTCTTGTTCGAAACTCTCAGTAGCACACATGGATCCAGTCAGACTCCCTATGCTCAAAGGCATGATGAGACATGCCGATGATATATTTAAGGACCCTGTTCGTGCTCGTATTCTCACTCCCAGAATAGACATAAAATATAAGCCTGCTCTGTCAGATCCAGTCTTTATTAATAGGCAGTTACCACTAGTTGTCTCTAATGTCCGTAAACGGGCCAATTCACAAACCTCGGGGGATGGCCCCTCCCTCCCTCCCCCCCTCTGGACGAAGAGTCAAAACTATTAGATGCTTCTAGTAAGCGAGTAGCCGCCCAGGTAGCGAATCACTGGTGTATAGCCAACACCCAGGCCCTATTAGCCAGGTATGATAGAGCACACTGGGAGGAAATGGAGCAATTACTCCAATATCTCCCAGATGAGCACAAAGCTAAAACACCAGATTTAGTACAAGAAGGAAAGCTCCTCTCCAATTCCTCCATTAGATGTGCTTTAGATGCTGCTGACACCGCAGCTAGAGAAATTAACACTAGTATGTTACTTAGGAGGCACGCCTAGTTAAGGATTACTGGGTTTAAACCTGAAGTCCAACAATCCATTTTGAATACTCCATTTGATAAAAAGCATCTCTTCGGGCCCAAAGTAGATCAGGCATTGGAGAAAATGAAAAAAGACACTGAGGTAGCTAAACCAATGGGAGCCCTACAGTCTCCTTCAAATCGTGGCTCTTTTTGTCGCTCCTTCTACCGTGGGGCGGGGTCCAAGACCACATCCTCAGACAATACTGCTGCCTCGTACAAAGGTAACAATCAATCTTCCTCCTCAAGAGGCTTCTTTAGAAGAGGATACAGAGGTAACCATGGCAAAGGTGGGGGCAAGGGTTCCACACAACGCAATTCCCCTTCCCCTTCCAAGCAGTGACTTGCCTACCCTTCCCCCCGATCATTTAACACCTGTCGGGGGACGCCTTTCACAATTCCTCCCCATTTGGCAATCCATAACTACAGACAAATGGGTGTTAGGAATTATCCAACATGGTTATTGCCTGGAGCTTACCACCAATTCTCCAAACATTCCACCTCGTGCTCACAAAATGTCACCATAACATTTACACCTGCTCAAACAGGAAGCCCAGTCTCTCCTGCTAAAAGGAGCCATAGAGCCTGTACCGTTACAATATGAAGGGTCAGGCGTGTACTCCCTGTATTTTCTAATTCCCAAAAAGGACGGCTCCTTGAGACATATTCTGGACCTCAGAGAACTAAACCACTACATACTTGTAGTGGGCTGGCCCCACGTGTACAGCATACAAAGGAGACGTAGCCGGTTTCCAGTTGATGTAGTTTATTAAGCAGATGCTGTAAGCTGTAACAGGCCCCACCAGGAGCAGCCTCCTAGCTGCTCAGCCCATCTTCCCAACTGTCTCACACACAGGCACCCAGGCATTCCACTCACACTAACATTCTACACGGAACACTCACACTGGCTGAGCAGCTAGGTACAGGGAACAGAATGACGTGTCCTGAGGATACTACAATACTGTCAGAACATTTCCACATGGTGCCACTTCAACAAGTGCTCCCACTTCTACAGCAGGGCGACTTATAGTCTACTCTAGACTTAAAGGACGCATATTTCCACATTCCAATACATCCCGCTCATCGCAAATATCTCAGATTTGTGATAGTGGGTCAACATTACCAAATCAAAGTACTACAGTTTGGAGTCACTACTGCTCCCAGAGTATTTACCAAATGCCTGGCAGTAGTCGCAGCTCATCTAAGAAGACTGCACATCCATGTCTTCCCATACCTGGACGACAGGCTCTTCAAAGCCAGCACTTACCAGAAGTGTCTCCAACACACTCCAGCAACAATTCACTTACTACACCAACTAGGATTTACAGTGAATGTGTTGAAGTCTCATATACAGCCTTCTAACACACACCTATCTGGGAGCCACCATAGACACTCCGAGCTCTAGCCTCTCCCAATGCAGCCACAATTCTCAGTATTCAGTCTCTTCTCACTCAGTTTCAGCCCAACCAATCATTACCAGCAAGAGTCTTCATGCAACTGCTAGGAATGATGGCGTCTTGCATCGTGATTTTTCCCCATGCAAGACTTCACATGCGTCCCCTTCGAGAATGCTCAGCAAGTCAGTGGAACTAGTCACACGGTCAATTGACCGATCTAGTGTTGGTAGATGGCCGCACCCATCGCTCTCTGCAGTGGTGGAACCCACAAAATCTATCCAAAGGGCGGCCCTTCATCGATCCTGTTCCACAGACAGTGCTAACAGCAGACGCATCACTCACTGGTTGGGGTGCTCACTTGCACAATCACACAATCCAAGTGTTGTGGATTCTAAAACACAAAAATACTCCATATAAATCACCTAGAGCTACTAGCAGTGTTTCTAGCGCTCACAGCCTTTCAAATTCACCTCAAAGGCAAAGCTGTCCTAGTCCACACGGACAACATGACAGCTATGTACTATATACAAAAACAGGGGGGGGACACACACACACACACACACTCTCCAACTGTCACGCCTAACACAAGCCATTTGGAAATGGACTATACACCACAAGAATTATCTCCTGGCAGAGCATCTTCCAGAAGTAAACCATCAGATTACAGACCTTCTCAGCAGACAGAGGCAGCAAATCCACGTGTGGGAACTTCATCCCCAAGTTCTCCTCCCCTACTTTCAAAAATGGGGATTTCCTCACATAGACCTGTTTGCCACAGCACAAAACGCAAAATGCCCAAGCTTCGCTTCCAGATTCCCACAACCGCTCTCCAAAGGCAATGCCCTATGGATGAACTGGCCAGGGATATTTGCTTACGCTTTTCCGCCTCTCCCACTCATTACGCTGGTAGTTCGGAAGCTCAGGCAAACATTGATTCTCATAGCTCCCACATGGGAACGTCAACCCTGGTTCACCCTCCCCTCCCGGAGCTGTCAGTAGTTCCACACCAAAAGCTGCATCTCATCTCCAGTCTCCTTACTCAGAGCCATGGAGAAATCAGGCATCCAAGTCCCAAAGAACTCAACCTAGTGATCTTGCTCCTGAAGTCATAGAGTTTGGTTATTTACAATTACTACCAGACTGTATGAATATCCTAAAAGAGGCTAGAAAGCCTACTACTAGGGCATGTTATGCAGCAAAATGGAAATGGTTTGTTATCTATTGTAACAATATCAATCCTCTCGATGTTTTTGTGCAAAATATCATCTGTTACATTTACAGCAATCTGGATTAGCCTATACATCAATTCGCTTACATCTAGCAGCAGTTGCTGCATACTTACAAAACAGACAACACTTATCTCTATTCAGAGTACCAGTGATTAAAGCCTTTATGGAAGGATTAAAAAGGGTGATACCACCAAGAGTCCCACTTGCACCAGTATGGAACTTAAACATAGTCCTTACAAGGCTAATGGATACACTATTTGAACCAATGCACAGATCTCAATTACAATTCCTCTCATGGAAGGTTGCTTTTCTCATAGCAATCACTTCACTAAGGAGGGTTGGTGAACTCCAGGTATTAACTATACAAGAGCCTTTCTTTCAGCTTCACAAAGACAGAGTGGTTCTTTGAACCAATCCTAAAGTAGTTTCTGCTTTTCATATCAATCAATCAGTTGAGTTACCTGTGTTCTTTCCTCAACATGATTCTGTAGCAGAACAAGCTTTACACACACTTGACGTTAGGAGGGCTCTACTATGTGAAAAGAACAAAAGAATTTCGCAATACAAAGCAGCTTTGTGTTGCTTTTTCACCACCACACAAAGGCAATCCCATATCTAAATCAGGCATTGCAAGATGGATTGTGAAATGTATCCAGACATGTTATGTGAAAGCAAAAAAGAACTTTGATAATACCCCCTAGAGCGCATTCCACTCGCAAGATGGGGGCTACTACTACATTCTTAGGGAATATTCCCTTAGCTGACATCTGTAAGGCAGCAACATGGTCTACACCGCACACATTCATCAAGCACTATTGTGTAGATGTGTTAGCGAGGCAACAAGCTAATGTAGGCCAGGCAGTACTTAAAACACTGTTTCAAACAACTGCAACAGCTACAGGTTAGCCACCGCTTTGGGAGTATACTGCTGTATAGTCTATGCAAAGCATGTGATCTACAGCTCATATGCCTCAAACGGATAATGTTACTTAGCCAGTAAGCATCTGTTCTTGGCATGTAGAGCTGTAGATTCACATACGCCCACCCGCCTCGACTGGTACCTGTAGTTGTTGCAGTTCTCACTTTACATAAATACGCATGGACATCTCTGTTCTACACTTACTAACTCCATTCTCACCCTCTGCGGGACAACAATCTAACAATGGAGTCGATGCCCATGCGCATTATCACCGAAAGGAAGAGTCGCCTTACCTCGTGACTGGCAAACTTCTTCGAAGAAAAACAACTTCCAAACATCCGGACCCAACACTAGATGGCAGGAGTATGCAAAGCATGTGAATCTACAGCTCTACATGCCAAGAACAGATGCTTACTGGGTAAGTAACATTATCCTTTGGGGGAGGGGTTTAAAAAAAAATCATTTCTATTCTTCTATAAGTGAAATGTATTTAACGTAAAAATCATTAAGAATCATCTTCTTAGGTTGGTTTGAAGCTCCTTGCTACATGTTCTACTGTACAAATTAATTGAATAATTATTTTGAAATTAAGCCTTTTGTAGAACTGGTGTTGCCTGGCCCTTTTTGTCTGGGATTGTTGTATCAATATCAAGGCACCTAAAACAAACTCAAAGAATGAACAGTTCAGGACATACTGCATATCTGTGTACATATGTCAATAGAAATCAAATGTTCGGATGTGTCTGGCAAACAGACAGTGTATTTTATATTCATACATAATATTTTTCCTATTGAAAATGAGTTTGCAAAGCATGATTAATAGTGCATAGCATCAAGATTACAAGGATAGTAATGAAGGTACAAAAAACAAGAATACTTTTTAGATCTATGTAGGTTCCTTGTGTCTACAGATGTTTCAACTTTCGTTAACGCTCAAAATCCCATGAAACAAACCTTTCCTTTGCACCCTGGCATAAAGTCTCTTATCTCATGTGTAGTGTTAATCCAGTTCATCTTTGAAATTACTTCACTGTGAGGTGATTAAGGACAGTAATTATACCTATGATCATAGTGTGTCTATTGTTTCCTATCCGTTTCTTCGTCATATTGGGTTCTTTATATATCTTGGTCAAGTGTTCCGTTTGATTATAACTTGCAATAATATGTTTTCCCGTTACAGCCTTCTTACTTCCTTTGTCTTCTGTTTCAGAGCAGTAAAGAAGCCCTCTCAGAGGTTAATGCCACTGGGGTAGCCATGCTTTTCTCTGCTGGCACCTTCCTCTATGTGGCCACAGTGCACGTCCTGCCGGAAGTGGGAGGAATGGGGCACAGTCATAAGCCTGATGCTGCTGCCGGAGGGAAAGGACTCCGCCCGATCGAAGTGACAGCCCTAGTTATAGGATGTCTTATCCCGCTCGTTTTATCGATTGGACATCAGCACTAAACACCATTTTTAAGAAGAGTTCAACATTCAACCAATCTTGGTCCACAACTTCCCTGCTGGGCTTTTCAGCTAAAGTGATGCACATGAGCTGCTGCATCTCTGAATTATTCTCCACCCATCTCACTAAAAACTCCCACCTGCGCAAACGAAAGGAGCGTAATGAAATCAAGAATTTTAGGGGAGCCGTTTTTAAAGTGAATATTGAACATTTCTATACTGTCAGCTCGTTTTGATATCTGTAACTATTGGTCTTTTTTTTTTCCTCATAACTTTTTTTTTTTAATTCGGTTTTAGTTTCCCTGCCTTTTCCAACTATGTAAAATTCATTTTGATTTTAAGAAAAGGTGGGTGGGGGAGAACTGTTAGGTTTATCATGGAATCTGTCGTAAGTATTTTGAAAAGTTTTCTGTCATTGTAAGACTCTGACTGGACGTGATGTGGCTATGCCCTATTAGAAAATATTTTTGTGTTGGGGTGGTTTTAATTGTCTTACTCTGCTGAGGTGTATTGCTTTGAAGGTAGTCTTGAAAAGCTGTAGTAAGGTGCAGTGATTGGTCAGACCACTCTGTATTTCCATTATTTTGGGTCTTCAGCTGCTGTGTCTTTCCACAGCAAGATGCAGATTTGTAACAAGATTGCTGGAGTTGCAGGAGAGTTACAGGGATGGTTGTGGCTCTCTTGTGTTCAGAAACGCTGCCAAAAAAAGACTATCTCAGTTAGTCTGGCTTCACTTTGGGCCTGGATACGAACCATGTTGGCCTGAAGTCTGGCTACAAGCACTGATGTGTGGCAGTTGCTTGTCTGAATTTTGATAGTCACTCGTGACACGTCAACTAGTTCACCAGTCTGATTCAGCTGTAGAAAGGAGGGACTGGGAAAGAGACTGCAGCTTGTCCGTTATACATTGTTTTGCTGCACACGGACTACCAACATATTACCAGTAGAAACCAGGAAGAGTCCTGAATCCCTACTAGTTGTTGCAATCTGTAATCGTGCCCGTCAGCCACAGTCCTCTGGATGTAGGATCAACACTATTCCAGTCAGTCAGTTAAATTGGGAAAGAATAGTTATGACTGCTATAAGGTTCCCGTTTTTGGATTTAGACTGGGTGTGTAGAGTGCCTAAATCACAGCTGCCTGTGTGCAAAAGGTTGTTTTCCAGAAAGATCCTGAGGACCTGTATTTCATTTATATTGGCTAACTCTGGTGCCTTTTTGGGCTGTTCACCAAATGAGAACTCCTCTCTTACTCTAGAGAAGAGAAGCTGTGTGAATACATCAATAAGCATTGGTATGTTGGGAACGCATACCTCTCTCTTGTTTTGGTGCAGACTGGTATGGTCACACAGTGGACACCCCTTTAAAGCCAGTATGTTATTAGGATCTAGGCTCATGAGGAACTAGGAGGTACACTTGCACTCGTACTCTTTTCATTCAGTGCCAGTTTCCGTCTGGTGCTTTCCTTGCACATGTAAGGTCGGTCCAACCATTCAGAATGGAGCCTTTAACCCTGGCTTTGATGCAATCCCACACTGGTATCATGTCTTGAAACTGGTCAGGTTGATACTTCTCCCTATATGTGTTTTAATACTCTTAGGTTGGATGTTTTCCCTTTTTAAATTGCTGTCTCTTGTCTTCAACTTTATGGAGTTGTTTTCAGCAGTGATTTATCATGAGTAGAACACAGATTGTCATCACACAAATACTCTGGCTAAGTTCATTTGTCGTTCAAAATCCATTGGCAGTTTCTATCCCTGTGCTGACCTGTTGTAAATTGGAAGCAAGATAGACAGAATCATTATAAAAGTGAAATTAGAGTAGATGTTGGAGTATCATAATGTAGGATTGTAAGAGCAACTGTTTTCCTTCCTATACAATTTTAACATGGGAAGAGAGGAAATGATCTGTCCACCCACTGTGGACACAAGGGAAACTACAGCTTGCTGACAAGTCTTTGCTAATGTTGCCCAGACAGTGTTTCCTAATCATTCTAGTATTTTCCTAAACTGCTTAATTTCTGCTCATAGTTTAGTGCATGAGTAGCTTAGCAAGCATTTGTAGGTTGCCACAGCAGCATCTGGAATCCATTTTACTTGCCTTTTCTTGGACCGTCTTGTCCATTTTCATAGTTGTGTTCCATGGAAATGTTAATTCCAAATCACTTTTTACTGTCAGTGTTAAGGTATCCGGATATTTAAAATTGTACACAGATTGATTTTTGGATAACAACCACCCCACAACATCTGCATTTGTTTGGTTGATTTACATTGTACTGCTTAGTGTGGGCATATAATGTGTTAATGAGACAAAGGGAGAGTGCTGCAGAGTTCCTCACACCAAATTCATCTCTGCAGAAAGACCCTGGCTGTCTCTGGTTTCATTGCCTCTATTTGATGAGGCTGGAAGAGGTTTAGATGAATCCTGGCTGCCATTTATGCAACATCACCTGGGCTGGATCAGCTTCCTCTAGGCAGCATATGCGTCTACTAAAGGTTTTCTTTAAAATTTCTGAGTAAGTCATATATGGATGCAGGCCCAGTAATATGCCTGCAAACAAAACTCCAAAAGTGACCTTGAATGTCCTCAGAACAGTTTTGTTGCCCAATATTTCCTGTGCATTGTGAAAGTTAGTGTACCCTAAGGATGCTATTGATAACACTGATACTGCTCCGCTCTCGTCTTTCTTCATCAAGCTGCAACCTCGTAGAAATCTGGAATTACGGAAAGGCTCCAATATTGGCTTTTCTGACTTGTGATGGGCTCAAGTTCTTTAGGAGGCCAAGGCATGTTCTGTTTCCCCCACAACATCGAGGAGCTATGATGTACTTTAACATGAAATGACCTGCGGCAGTGCTGGATAAAACAAGGACATTGAACTCCCCAGCTACGAAGCAGGTCTTCTTTGAATCAGACTTGATGTACATTGAATCATTCCATCGATGACTGCCTTATTTGTGTTTTTTCACTTTAATTGTGAATAGTAAAGAAAAGAGATTCATTGTTTTCTATTTGTTTTATGATATTAATAAAATGTTATTAGGTGCAGTCTCTAAATCGAGGAACGGTAATTGTGCAGATTGGTACCCATGAATGGTTTTAAATGTTGCATGCCTTAGTTTAACTATTCCGCAATTCTGTTTTTCAGGGGAGATGTATTTTGATTATTTCAAACGGAATGCTGCCCAAAGGGAGAGGCCTGTCCCTTTTGATAGATGGCAGTGCAAGAAAAAATTCTTCCAGTGTTCCCATATTTTCATGTAAAGTATTTCAGTTGCTTGTTCATAAAGAAGACACTGCTGGTAAGAATGCTTGCTCTCTCGGAGATGGTCAGTGTGCCGATGGTGTTTTGATTTGTCTGGGCCATTCTCCTTGTCGAACACGAATCAGCTTTAGGCTTAAAATGTGAATTATACACTTGAGACAAGTGGATGATTTGATGGCCATTGACCGGACAAGAAGACTGTGGCTACTACAGACTAATGCTGGGTGAGATCTCCATGGAAGAAAAAACAATTTGGCACCAAGTTTTGTACTGTACAACCACAAAAAGACTGGGACTGAGAGGACTGACCTCAGTTGTGCTGGATTTGACCTTGTTATCCCGCCTCAAAGTAAGTCTTTAAGTGTTGTTGTACAGTAACGTGACAGACTCCACCTCTCCAATAAGACAAATCACCTTCCCATGGGGGCAACATATGATCAGAAGATGTCGGCGTGAGTGTTGTCTAACAAGAGCCTCTCAGTTACCAGTAGTCACAGATTTGTAAGTGAACAAAATAATCTCATTTATAACTCGGATATAGAAAAGTTAGATTCTTCATATACTATACGGTTCTGGTGGCATCTCCCTATTTTCTTGGTGAAGTACCTTATTTATTAGTGAAAATTTATATACTTCAACTATATAAATCCATAATCATCATGGTAGCGCATGCTGTTCCCTAATCTGCTTCCTTGTGCTGTAACATACCACACAGCAAGATCCAGTGTTTGGAGGGAACATGATTCATTCACTGCTACATCAAATGAGTAGGGAGGGCTAGTCACAATACTTGTGAGAGCCTTTGCCTAACCCTTGTGCAATATACCTTTTACAGAATTTTGTGGGAAATGGACTGTGTTGGTAGAAGGCTCCAATTTGCCGTTTGCTGGAATACTGCAGTTCCATGAAAAGGCTATTTTTCTAGGTTCGTTCTTTGACAAGCTTATCGGGTTCGGACGTGTATTGCTGCGCTCCGGTTCGAAACCGTCTTTCAGGTTCCCCTCAGTGAGCAATCCACTGTACCCTCGACAGTATTTTTCTCGTACGCGTTTCCCTCTTTCCACATATCCATTCGATCGGGAAAGTCTCATCTTCGGTCAAACATTGTGTGCGGCCTTCGGGCCTAGCTGTGTCAGTCTAGCCTTCTGCCGATGGAACGGACTCAGTTTCAATTCTGTCCTTGGTGCCATTCCAAGTACCTTCGCACCGACCTACATCAAGTCTACAACTTGTGCCTCTCACCGCAGCACAAGGAAGAAGATTGCGAGGCCTGTTGGTCGTTCCGATCGAAAAAGACTCTTCGCGATCGTCGGGCTCGACGACGAGAAATGCAGCGCCAAAGCTCTCAACATACTCCGGATATCTTAGGAGAAGAATCCGAACACAAAGCGACAGCTGCGGAAGAAGAGGAGGCCTTCTCGTTCGCAGAATCTGATTCCGACCTAGAGATCGAACTGCAGTCCGAAGACATTCCAGCGGGACAGGGTGTCGTGAGTACTAAAACCCCCATACCCCATAAACTATTTTCCATTAACATAAGGCTACAGCACCACTTCTGCCCTTGGTTGACACCGCGATGATGTTTCCGACACCCCGCCCTCCGGCTCGGCACCGAAACAAACGGTCAAGCCTTCCGGGTCGGGATTGAGTCGAGACCGATCTTCTTCGGACCTGAAACATTCCGCTCTGAAATACTAAGCTGGTTCAGAGCTAAAATCTTCCGCTTCGTAAGACAAAAATGACAAGTCCTGTTCGGCACTGAAATCAAAAGAAAATCTTCCAGATCCCCCGGAACCAATCTTAGATGTTATGAAGGACAGATTAGAGCCAAAACAGAAAAAGCTATACATTAATCCAGATACTGGACACATTTCAGCTAAAACTCCTTCCAAAAGGAAAGTCAGTTCAGAGGACACTGGATATAAGATTCCTCCTAAAAAGGACATTGCTACAAGTCCTACCCATCCTACTTTGCCATCCCCTCTACCACCTACACCTTTACCACAACTGCCAGGCTCAGATCCACTGCACATAACACCACAGGGATCTCCTCATACACAGCCTGATTTAGGAGATGATAATGATGACAATGTCCCTTTGCCAACAGATCCATGGGATGACTATAATATTGATCCACCCATGGATATTGACCCAGATCTATACCCTCAAAAGCCATCACCTCCAGATGATAATGTCTCTTATCTAGAGCTGATTTCTAGTGCAGCAGCATATCATGGAGTTACACTGCACAAAGAAGCTTTGGATGAAGACTTATTTGAGACACTAGGGTCTTCACATAGAACTAGTCATAGTCTCCCTGTGTTAAAAGGCATGATGAGACATGCAGATGAGATTTTGAAGGACCCTGCTCGTGCCCGTATTTTAACACCAAGGGTTGATAAGAAATACAAAGCATCACCCTCTGATCCTGTTTTTATTAAAGGACAACTCCCTTTAGATTCACTGGTAGTTTCTAACGCTCGTAAGAGAGTGAACTTGCAGACCTCTGGGGATGCACCTCCCCCAGATAGTCTAAATTAATTGATGCATCTGGTAAGAGTGGCTGCTCAAGCCACTAACCACTGGCACATTGCCAACACGCAGGGCCTACTAGCTAGGTAAGACAGGGCACACTGGGACGCGATGGAAGGCTTACTTCAATACCGCCCAGAAGAGCATAAGAAAAAGGCACAAGAGTTAGTCCAAGAAGGAAAACTTATATCTAATTCTTCTATTAGATGTGCTCTTGATGCTGCTGACACTCCAGCGAGTGAAGTTAGCACCAGCATTCTCTTACGTCGACATGCCTGGCATAGGATTTCAGGATTTAAACCAGAAGTCCAGCAGTCTATTTTAAATACCCCCTTTGATAAGCAACATCTTTTCGGACCTAAAGTGGATGAGGCTTTAAAAAAGACAGACGTGGCAAAATCTATGGGAGCACTTCAGTCTCCATCAAGTAGAGGCTCCTTTCGCTACTCATTTTATAGGAGAGGGTCTAAAAATACATCCTCAGACCCTAATGCTTCCTCATATAAGTCCAACACGCAACCCTCTTCCCCTAGAGGCTTCTATAGAGTAGGGTACAGAGGAAACAATTTTAAGGGTAGGGGTAAGAGCACGCCAATGCGTAACTCCCCTTCCCACAATAAACAGTGACTTGCCTACACCCTCCCCCCCCCCTGATTATTTAACATCTGTCGGGGAAACACTTCAACACTTTCCTCCCATTTGGCAATCCATAAAATCAGACAAATGGGTGTTAGACATTAGCCAACATGGTTATTACCTGGAGCTCACCAGCAATCCTCTCAATATTCCACCTTGCACTCACAAATCTCGGCAGAGCACCTACAACTCTTCAAACAAGAGATACAAGCTCTTGTAACAAAAGGAGCCATAGAACCAGTTCCGTTGCAGTACCCAGGTTCAGGAGTGTACTCCCTGTACTTTCTGATCCCCAAAAAGGACGGCTCCTTAAGACCGATTTTGGGTCTAAGGACGTTAAATCTATACATGCTGTCACAACATTGCCACATGGTCACACTTCAACAGGTGCTTCCGCTGCTACAACAAAGCGATTTTATGTCCCCACACTATTTAAAAGACGCATACTTTCACATTCCGGTTCACCCAGCACATCGCAAATCTCTCAGATTTGTGATAGCAGGAAAACACTATCAATTCAAAGTACTCCAGTTCGGAGTAACCACTGCCCCCAGAGTGTTCACAAAATGTCTAGCAGTAGTGGCAGCATGTCTCAGAAGACAACAGATTCATGTTTTCCCATACCTAGACGACTGACTCATCAAAGCCAGCACACACCAAAAGTGTTTACAACACACTCAGACTACATTAGACCTACTCTACCAATTGGGTTTCACAGTCAAAGCACAGAAGTCTCATCTTCAACCGTCACAATTTCAGTCCTATCTGGGAGCAACTCTTAACACTTGCACAGCTCTAGCCTCTCCCCAAGCAGCCAGAATTCGAAATATTCAAACTCTGCTACTACAGTTTCAGACCCATCAATACTTACCAGTCAGAACCTTCATGCAACTGTTAGGAATGACGGCATCATGCATTGCAATAGTGCCTCATGCAAGGTTACTCATGTGCCCTCTACAAGAGTGTTTAGCACGACAGTGGAATCGGACTCAGAGTCAAATAACAGATCTAGTGTTGGTAGACAGCCGCACCTATCACACTCTGCAGTGGTGGAACACAAAAACGTATCAAAAGGGCGGCCCTTCATCGACCCTGTTCCACAGATCGTGCTAACAGCAGACGCATCTCTCACAGGTTGGGGTGCCCATCTTCACAATTTGATACTGCAAGGTCTATGGGACAACAAGTACAAAACTCTTCACATCAACTATCTAGAGCTTCTAGCTGTGTATCTAGCACTAAAAGCTTTTCGGGCTCACCTCATAGGGAAAGTTGTCCTAGTCCGCACGGACAATATGAAGGCTATGTACAAAAACAGGGGGGGGGGCACATTCTCTGCAACTGTCACACCTCTCGCAGACCATTTAGCCTTGGGCAATCCATCACAGACTTCATCTTCTGGCAGAGCACCTCCCAGGAGTGAACAATCAGATTGCCGACCTCCTCAGCAGAAGGCAGCAACAAATACTTGAGTGGGAATTTCATCCCAAAGTTCTCCTTCCATACTTTCAAGAATGGGGATTCCCACAAATAGATCTATTTGCCACAGTGGACAGCTCAAAATGCCCAAACTTCGCCTCCAGGTTCCCACACTCTCTATCCAAAGGCAATGCCCTGTGGATAAATTGGTCAGGGATATTTGCCTATGCTTTACCCTCTCTCCCTCTCCTTCCGTTTCTGGTTCGGAAGCTCAGGCAAACATCCCTCACATTGATTCTAGTGGCTCCCACCGGGGCCCTTCAACCGTGGTTCACAACACTCTTGAAACTATCACTGGTTCCACATCAAAAGCTGCATCTCAACTCCAGCCTTCTCACTCAGAACCATGGAGAAGTCAGACACCCAAACCCCAAGGAGCTCAAGCTAGTGATTTGGCTCCTGAAGTCATAGTTTGGCTATCTCAACTTGCCACCAGAGTGTATGAATATTCCTAAGGAAGCAAGAAAGCCTACTACCAGAGCATGTTATGCAGCAAAATGGAAAATATTTGTTATATATTGTACCAACAATATTCATCCACTAGATGCCTCTACTCAAAATATCATTTGTTACCTTCTGCATTTACAGCATGCTAGTTTTGCCTATACTTCCATTTGTTTTCATCTTGTGGCTGTAGCCGCATATTTGCAAAACAGGCAACATCTGTCTTTGTCCAAAGTTCCAGTTATTAAAGCTTTTATGGAAGTCCTTAAAAGAGTAATACCACCCAGGGTATCTCCTGCACCAGTTTGGAATCTGAACATTGTGCTTACACGGCTCATGGGGCCACCTTTTGAGCCATTACAACTGTCCTCTACAGTTCCTTTCATGGAAAGTTGCCTTCCTCATTGCAATCACTTCATTGAGGAGAGTTGGTGAGCTACAAGCATTAACTTTAGAAGAACCCTTCTTGCAGCTTCATAAAGACAGAGTAGTTCTTCGCACCAAACCAAAATTCCTTCCCAAAGTAATTTGTTTTCAGATCAACCAGTCAGTTGAGTTACCCGTGTTCTTTCCTCAACCTGATTCCGTAGCAGAAGGAGCTCTTCATACTCTTGATGTCAGAAGTGCGTTACAGTATTCTATTGAGAGAACAAAAGATTTTCATAAAACAAAACAACTGTTTGTTGCATTTGCTACATCTCACAAAGGCAATCCGATCTCTAAATCTAGTATTGCAAGATGGATTGTTAAATGCATTCAAACCTGCTATGCTAAAGCTAAAAGAACTTTATCTATACCTCCTAGAGCACATTCCACTGTTAAAATAGGAGCATCTATGGCCTTTTTAGGTAACATCCCTATAGCTGACATTTGTAAGGCAGCAACATGGTCCACACCACACACATTTACCAAACACTACTATGTGGATGTGTTAGCACGTCAACAAGCCAATGTAGGGCAAGCAGTGCTAGACACTTTTTCAAACAGCTGCAACATCTACTGGTTAGCCACCACTTTGGGAGAATATTGCTATGTAGTCTATGCAAAGCATGTTTATCTACAGCACACATGCCTCGAACGGATTATGCTACTTACCCAGTAAGCATCTGTTCCTGGCATGTAGAGCTGTAGATTCACATGCGCCCTCCCACCTCCCCGAGCACCTGTAGTTGTTGCAGATTTCATCATTATTTACATTGCATACGCATGAACATCTCTGTACTACACTCACTTACTCCATTCAGCCTCTTGCGGGAAAACAATCTAACAATGGAGTCGATGCCCATGCGCACTATCACCGAAAGGAGGAGTCACCTTACTTTGTCACTAGGAAAGACTTCTTCGAAGAAAAACAGCTTGCAAACATCCGGACCCAACACTAGATGGCAGGAGTATGCTAGCATGTGAAGCTAAAGCTCTTCATGCCAAGAACAGATGCTTACTTGGTAAGTAGCATAATCCTTTCTAGGTTCTTTGTTTGACAAGCTTACCGTACCACTTCAAGCTGGTTACTCCACCTATCTATTTTTGATTCCTTAGGGTGCCAGGCTAGTATTATCAAGATGTACCCCCTCTACCTGATGACCCTATTTGACATTGGGTGCATTCTCCCTACCTGCGGACAGACCACAGGCTCTGTTCTTTTGTCAGTGACTCTACATTTTCATCTGGTGCTTGCCTTCTATTTCTCGGGCTCTTTAAAGCTGTCCAGTGTCTGCAGAAGGACAATTTTCCAAACCTCTGTTTCAAATTGAGGAACCCTCATCTAGGGCCTCCCTTCTTTAATTGACAGTGAAATGTCCCAGAGAAGCATGAAGGAGAGATCTGTGGGGCTTCTTTGTGTTGCCTCAAATAGAGCTGCCCTATTTTGGATCTGTTAGAAATGGGACTTACGGTTGGCTAAGGTATGCACCTAAGCCAGGCAGAACATACCACTCTAGTCAGGGTAAGCTAGATGCACATCTAAAATAACCTATGCTCACCCTCTGGTAGCTTGGTGCAAAGCAGGCAGGCTTATCCTAAAAGGCAGTGTGTAAAGTTTTTGTGCAACCCTCATGTACAGTGATGCAATGTTTACCCCACAAAAAAGTCTCCACTCAGGTTTAGAAACATAGGCAATATTTATGTAAGTAAAATAAGCCCAAAACAACAAAAATCCAATCAATACTTCCAGAGATATTCACTTTTAAATAAGCCAAGCAGTGCTTTAAAATCAACTGTGCTAGTTTTAGAACCTTTACGGTAATTTGGGGAATGCGCTATGTATTGCCATCTTAGAAGTCGATGCACTTCTCATAAGTCAAATAGGACCCCGCTGCGGTGGTATCTCAGATGGAAATAAAGTGTATGCCTCCCAACGTCGAGGAGCGCCTTGCAACCACGTCGGGACCGCTTGGGTCAAAGTCCAGTAGCTGAGCACACCGCCGCGGGCTGGGACACTGAAGTACCTGGTTAGATGAAGGCGTTGCTGCGTACTGGGGTTTGGGCTTGGGCTCACAGGACAGGTGAGGTGCAGGCACGTACATCTCATTGTAATTGCCTTGGCAATCAAGCGGGGCACCTCCGTCAGCAGTGTCCGTAGAACTCTGTGCAGGCGCCGTCAGAGTTGTTTTATGGTCTTTGGGGTGACCGGACTGCCACTCAATTATGTATGCCCCAGCTGCCCTCTATGTCCCCGGGGTCAGCAGTCCAGACCGCATGGACCCTGCAGTTGAATACAGCTGTCGGGACGTCACCGGGCCTCACACAAGGGGCCCGTGTTGCTTGAGAGACGAGTCGCACTGCTGAATGGCTCAAAGCGGCAGGTGGGGCGGAGGTATGAACGATGAGCAGAGCCTCCCGCAGTTGTCGTGCCAGGAGCGCAGACTCTCTGAGGCTCACCAGTCCGGATGTGCTGCTCTTCGTGCACTTCTCAAGGGGGGGAAAGTGCAGTTCTTGCAAAAAACTCAAAATTGCTAACAAATCCAGGGTGCTGATCATCAGGTGGTTGTTTAGCACGGAGTGCTCACACGTGTTAGAACAGTGCAAAGGGCTCAGATTTAGCTGCTCACAAGGTCTTTGATGTCCCTGAGACCTTGGGGGGGGGGGGGGTGTAGGGGGGAGGCAGGGGGCAAGCCAGCATACCCTTGGGGACACTCTGGTTTTAATACTTAGTTCCTTTTGGCAGGGCAGCTCAGCAAAGCAGGGCAGCAGTTCCTGGGAATAGTCAGGCACAGCAAAATGGCAATCCTTCCAGCACTGCAACCTTTACTCCAGCAGGGTTTCCTTCAGGTCCAGTAGTGTTCTCCTGATAGGGCCAGAGCCCTAATACTTATACCCCAGAGTGCCTTTGATGTAGGTTAACTTCAAAAGAGCCTTTAGAAATGCACAAGGATCCATTTCAGCCCAGCCCTGGCTCCAGACTACCAGTAGGGGGTAAATCAGCCCTTTGTATGAGAGCAGGCCACAGCCTAATGAGATGTATGTGTGCGCTACTTCTCCCCCCAAGGAAGCCTATCAGTATGTAGCTGCATGCAGATGCATCCCCTATCACACCCAGCCCTCCCTATGTTGAGGCTGTCTAGAGAGTATACACAAAGTGTAGCTGTAACCCAGGCCAGGAGTGGATTGGAGGCAGGCTGCAGGCACACAGAGCAAAGTAAAGGACCGAGAAATGTCCACTTCTAAAAATGGCATTTCTAAAATAGTAGTGTTCAATCCAACTGTACCATTAAAGAGGATTTATCATTACTGTTCCAACCATACCAAACATAATAAAGCCACTCCTTTCTGATCAGGAATTACCACTTTAAAGTATATAAGGGAATTCCCAATGCTGGCCTATGGATGGAGTAGGCCTCACTGCAGCGAAAAACAAATTTAGCTCTTTGTCACTGCCAGGACATATAAAGCTTTAGAGTACATGTCCTGCCTTTTAATTACACCGCACGTGTCCTTGGGGGTCACTTAGGGTATACCTTAAGGTTGGCTTATGTGTAGTAAAAAGGGGAGTTTAAGGCTTGACAAGTGGTTTAAATGCCAAGTCTAAGTGACAACAAACTGCTCACACAGAGCCCTGAGACAGGTTTGAAAGGCTACTTGTGTGGGTGGCACAACCATTGCTGTAGGCCCACTAGTAGCATTTAGATTATAGGCCCTAGGTATATCGTGTACCACTCTACAAGGAACTTATAAGTAACCTAAATATGCCAATCCGGTATATACCAACGTCACCATGTTTCAGGGGAGAAGCACATGCTCTTTAGCACTGGTTAGCAGTGGTAAAGGGCTCTGAGTCCTAAGGCCAACAAAACGATACAGCAAAAAGTGTCAGACAAAAGGTAAAAAGTTGGGGGAAGACCACCCTAAAGATGACGGGTCTAACAGGATCCTTTCTAGTGCAGTATATATCACTTATTGATTATTAAGGTTCCATTGTTCTCTGGCCCATGGTCTTCAATAATATTCATAAAGAATGATTAGTCCCATTTGCACGCTGAAAAAAGGGGGAGAAAAACTCTTCCAATATAGCAAAAAGGTATGCGCTTTTCATGTTTTAAACCAAATGTCTAAGAAAAATATTCAAAACAAACCTATGAATATTAATACATACCGGTTTTAACATGCATAGCAGCTTTGCTACCCAAAACCCAATTTTCATTTACCTATTTTGGAAGAGAAAAAATAAAAAAATAAATGTTCTTATATGCGTTAATAGTTAAAAGACAGTGCTCCCACTTCAAGGCTGCCAAGGCACTCCAGCATTTCAGCATGCATCATGGGGAAAGTTCCTAAGTTCACAAAAGGCTGAATTTGTGAATTCATATCTTTCAGTGCCAGAAGTAGTTTTTAGCGGAGGCAAAAACTGTTAATCCTACAACGCCTCTACATAAAGTTTTGGATTCGAAAATGTCAGCATTGATACATCACAGACAATCTGCAACTTCAAAGACCATTCAGGTCAAAAATTAAAGTTCTCAGCTTTGAAGAATGAATTATCTTTCAGGTCGAAGAAGGAAGATACAAAAAAACGTCCACAAAGACTGATCGGTGTCCCAACTAGCTGAGAAAGATTTTGGTGCAGGAAGGCTTAGCAAAGTTGGATGTCAAATCTTCTGCTAAGACTTGCGGCAGTTAAAACTCAAGAAAAATGTATGAAGCTGAAACAAAGCCTTTGATAGAAAATACATTTTTCATTGATGCATCAAAACACCATGTCGGCATGAAGAAGGTGAGGCAGAAGTAAAGTAGAACAGATACCGAAGAAAATGAGCATCTTTCTTCTTTCTCTCCACACACTCCTCACAAAAAAGATGTGTAACAAGCACTCAATGCAGGAGATAACAGATGTTGTGAAAAGGCAAGTATTGGTTGAAGAGGAAAAGGTTTGGATTGCCAGTAGGACCCAGTTCTTAGATTATGATGCAGAGTGGTACTCCACAGGACCATCATCCCAAACATGTTAACATCTCATTCAGTGTTAAAGCAAGTTGCTAGCACAGATGGTGTCCAGCAAGAGCAGGTGGAGTCTTGTTTTTTATTTTATTTTACTAGAGACACTTGGTACATTACAAAGTAAGTAAATTTCTACTGATGTTTGATAGTATAATGCAACTGAGCAAGAAAACAATGCTCCATCTACTGCTGAGGCTGTAACTTACATGGTTGAAACCAAATGTAGGGATTCACCCTGTGGCCTGCTGTACGTACATACAAATATGGTGCCAAATTCACTAATGTAGACTGCAGTGAAAAGTGTTCACTAGACCCTGTAGTGACAAGTGGCCATCCTCCAGATAATTAAAGTTAAAGACTAGATACCGCAGCCCATAATATAGAGAGCACTCTGCCCACACATTGGCATAGATCTAACTAAGCTGCTTTCCTCAAACATTTTTAAGAAACAGTGGGAAGAAGTTAAGGGAACCCAACCCATCACAGAAAAGCTCAAGAAAAGGGCAACTGCAATTGTTCAAGATGGTCTAATCATCACAAATATTTGATGGAGCAAGCCTAGCATATGGCAACTCAGTACTGCCACAGAAGATGTACTTGTCTAAAGGTGTCTTGTTTCATGCTAATGGCCTAAATTGATAGCAAACATTTTTTTGGTATTCTGGTGGACGTCATGCTAAAACAGGTGAAAGAGAATGGCACCATTGAGGCATTGGTTTACACAGCCTGTAGGCTTTGATCTCAGAGGGACACATTTACTAAGGAGGCTTGAGGGGAGGCAGCCTTTGAGTCCTCAGTTATATGCCAAACAGGGTGATTAAGGCCAGCAGGCTTTGTTCTGACAGCAACCCACACTATCACAAAGACAGAGTTGTCATGAAAAAGGAAGAAAGCTGATGTAGTTTATTTCCAACAGAGTGGGACCACCTAACCTCAGACAAGTAAGTCATTGCCATTACAAAGCAGTGATAGCGCAAATAATTTAAGTGAAAACCACAGACCATTAGATCAAAACAGGAATATAACCAAGGAGCACATACTGGTGTTAGAAGTCAAATCATTGCTTCAGAAGGAAATGATAGAGGAGGTTCCTCTGTCAGAAATCAGCCTGTGCATATACCCCCAATGTCCTAACCACAAAAAAGAGTGAACAATTAAGACCAAACCAATCCTGGAGTTATGACCTGTGAACAGGCATGTAAAAGACTAAGGGGCCGATTCCGATTCCGGCTGGAAATCTCTCCGACCGAGCCGGACCCGGAGAGAATTCCGACCGAATCGGACCCTAGCAGTACGACCGAACGAGTACGATGCGCACGCATGCTATCGGACTCGAGTCGGTCGGACTCCCATTGAAGTCAATGGGAGCCTGTCGTACAACGCGTACGCGGGCTCCCATTGACTCAATGGGTGCGAGGCGAACAAGGGCGCCCCCTACAGCGGGTACGCGTCCATGCGCATCGCGGCGTACATGCACAGGTAGGGGGGACCCATGGGTCCGACTCGCGCGCCTACGCGTACAGGGGGGTCCGACGCAGACCCCCAAAGTCCGGCTCCGACAGCTTTTTCGAGCCGGAGGGCGCGAGTCGGTCGGACTGCTCGCGGCGCGTATCATACTTACCCGGCCGGGAAACGTCTCCATAGCGCGGTGCGAGTCGTGTCCATGCGAGTCGGAGCGTGTTGAAGCCGCGTTCGAGTCGGTCGGCGATTTCGCGGGTGCTTGCATCGTACTCGCTCGGCCGGACCCGCGTACGATTCGGTCAGGAAACAGGGCTCCGAATCGGATCCGGTGAATCCGATTTGGAGCACTACCAGCCGAGATCGGAATCGGCCCCTTAGAAGTTCAAAATGACAATGATGCAGAATGACATTCCATGTTGGAAAAGGATGGGTACCTGACTGCAGTCAATTGACAAGAAAGATATTTTCACATCCTCATTCAAGATTCTACAATTTGGGACAAAGTCAGATCTGAGATGTTTTTAAAATGTCTAGAAGTCATGGCTGTGTACCTGAGAAGACCCAGGGTACAGGTGTACCATTATGCAATGGCTGGCTATTAAAGTAGAGTTTCTTTCAACAAATGCCAGAATCGTATAAACTCACCAGCTGTTATACAGTTAGTGTTCATAGTGCACATAAAGAAGTCCTCTCTAGTAGCAGCCCAGAAGAAAATGTTCTTGTGATTGGAGTTAGACATGATCAGGTTGTTGGCAGTTCCATTAACACATCAAGTATCTCTGAGCTATGCTCATCTTTACCAGATGCCTCCATCTCTAAAAGTGCTAGAGTTCCACACATAATGTAACCATGCATGGCTTTTACAGATCAATATGACCAATCGAAATGATTTTAAATATAATTAATAAAGTGGGTCTGTGGGGTGCTGCCCCATAACTTGCCCTCTAGATATGTTAATTAGATATAGTAAATTAAAGTAGTAAATTAATTTACATTTGATTGAAAATGTTTTGGGGACAATGTTATTAAAATGCCATTAAATATGCAGAGTAATGTAATTTCCCTGTGATAGATTTATTACAGATGTATATATTAAATGAACCACAATTATTAATGAACTAAATACACCTATAGATAGATTTATTGATAGCTATATGTTAAGATAGCGTTATTTTACCATAGAAATAAATAAATGCAATATTTAGAAAGCTTAAGGTAAGGCTATTAATGTAAATACACTACAAAGTATACTAAAAGGTTAGGGATGTTGTTATAATAAAATATTCACGTAAAATGAGAAGAGGTTGAGGTTATTAAAATACTCCTAGATTGATACAATATATTTAAAGAAAAATTAACATTTTAATATAAAGCAATTCCCAAATAATTACATTAAAGGTTGGTATAATAATTCTAAAATAATTAATTTATAAATTTGTATAATAAAAAAAGATTAGACTTGGGTTAGTAAATACATTGTACAATTTTACAAATATTTAAATCCTCTGCTTGCTTGTGAGATACACAAAATAAATCACTTTTTAGAATACCTATTTTCTGGAAGGGATAAGGCACATTTACCATATCATGCCACCTCCAGCATGGAACTTAAGTACAGTTCTCAGTAGATGCATGTTACTGCCCTTTGAACCAATAACTGTTGAGACTGCTTTCTTAATAGCCATTACATTACATGGTGTAGTAGAAGCTATATTTGCTAATACATTCGGATAAGATTGTATTGAAGACGAATCCTAAATTCTCTCGTATTGAATCTTTCATAGATTCACATTCTTGAGTCTTCCGCATCGGCGAGGTGCGAGTCCCACTGTAATTATAATTAAGGCTGCCTGTTTTCCGTTTTTACTGATTTTTACAGATAAATTCAGACAGAAACCTATTTATTTTCCTGTCTGTATTTTTTTTTTTAAATGTGGATAAAAACGGAAATTGGGTTGTTTTTTTGAGTGATTCTAAATACTATCAGTCATGACTGTCAAGCTAATAGCTATGCAGATTGACAGGCAAGGGGGTTAAAAAAAACAAATGAATTTTAGTAAAGGGGCACAAACAGCGCAGATATGCACATGGTTGACACTCTAATGTGGATGTTTTCATTTAAGTGCATTGATTTATCATCTGTGGATTTACATATCATTGATACCTCTCGGGCATTCAAGCATGAGTGCACATTTATGGGTTAGATAAATGTGGAAATATACTAGTTTCAGCTTAATTTGTTTCATAAAACCCATAAAAAATATGGATAAATAAAGATAAAATTAGCAAAAAATAAATATGGATAAATACAGATGGAGAAGTCAAAAAAATAAATACCATAAAACTGGGAGCCCTAATTATAATAAGCAGTGTCAATGAAAGCATTGCACAGCAAGTCTAAGTAGTTGATGTTGGTAACCAATTCACATAATTCTAAAAAAAGAACAACTTCAGATAATCAAGGAGCAGCTCCGGAAGCACTCTACCCCTCCAGGGCCACCATACTTCACATTTATAACTGCACATCTTTTGAAGGGATTCTCTCTGAGCCTTGTTCAGTTTGTTTTCAGCTGCCCTTGATCATCTGTTGGCTTTTATTTAAACTGCATTTGGATTCATTCCCCAATTATCACCTACTTGAGCTCATTTTGAAGGGAAAATGTGTCAGAATTTGTTGAGAGGTATTTTCCAACATTGTGCATCTTGTAGACCCCACAAGGAATGCCTTAATTTTCTTCATCCTCATCATAAATCCAAGAATTGTAAGGTATTTTGTGCATTCCCAGCAAAGACTCTTAAGGACACAGAGGTCAGGCTTCTGCTTTGGCTACAAAAGAAAAAGTCAATGGAAAATCCATCCTCCGGTGATGGAGGGAACAGAACATCATTGCCTCATAAAAACGGCTATAAAAGAGAGCACCCAAGAAAAAGGAATTCATAAAGGAGCCCTCTAAACAAAATCCAAAAGAGTCTTGAAATAGTCTTGTGGATGAGAGTCCTGCTTTAGGTAAAGAGGAACCAAATGGTAAAGACCTCCTACTACGTCAGCAATGTCCGAATTATCCAGGTTGGAGCCTTCCACACCTAAATTATCCTCATCTTATGAGATAAAAAGGAGTAAACTGACCCCTTGATGATGAAGAAAACTTCAATGGAGAAATCATCGGCGAGAACTTTGATGTCATCATCTACGGGAATGACGACAACAGTATCGTCAACACTGTTGACAGCCAATTCATTTACAAAGGTAAAACTGTCAGCAAAATTCTTCACCCATCATCCACATCCGTTGAAGAAGGAAAAAGAAGTCATTATTATTACTGAGAAAGGGATACCGGTTACTATCATCCCAGAGCAAACTTCCCTCAGTAAGTTCTCTCCTGTGCCACCTGCACAATTTCTGAATGTGGAGGAATCTGAGGATGATGGCCCTTTTTGACCAGCATACAGTTCCACTCAACTTCAGGTAAAATGCCAAGCCCTAAAAGAGGAGGACAATATATATTTGGAACTGGACTTCTCCTTCGGAGATCTACATGAAAAGCACAGATCCATCGAGGTGTTTGCAGATCAATAAGCAAGACACGTACAACGAGGAAGAGCAATACCAAGAACATGTGATGCAGGTACCCAAAGCTCTCATTACAGATCTTTGACAAATGCTTAGGGACTATTATAGGTTATTTCTCAAAGATATTTTGCCGAAACCTCCACAGGCTGCAGCTGTTAATAAAAATATTCTCACCAAAAACTCCTAAAGTGGTTCATACTCTAGTTCTAGCTTACATTCCTGGTTTCTATTACTAACGAGACAGCATCTAACTATCCCCATATATAACGCAATTAGTTATATCCATAGTGACAATTGGCCACATATGGGGAGAGGTTTTAAAGCACATGAGGAACCCAGCGATGGTGGCTGCTTTTGTCCCTTGTCTGGACAAGAAATATAAGGCGCCCGGCGGCTCACTGGCTTGCCTTATAGGACACTCAAGACCAGATTTGGTTTCACGCCCTCAACTCGACTCTGTTGCGCTCACCTCAGCTCCGCTCCTGCTTCATCTCCTGCCTCCCCCCCCTTCTTCCTCCCATATATTTTTCCCATGCCCTGGTAGCCCCACCCACCCGCCCCTGTAATCCCCCCCACCCACAGACCTACTTAATGCGGCTGCTGTGCGTCCACACAGTGGACACACCGCTGGCACGCCAAAGACAAACCCGTTGGTACTTGGCGCACCTGGAACATACCTAGGCTTTCCTGTTTTCAGTTTCTATTTTTGGTAAATTCTGGTGGGGTTTTTTCAGTGTTTTCAGTACCTTAAAAAATCATTGGTTATCAGTGGTTGCACATTTTCACGCCATTAAACAACAGAAGCAGTTTTTTTACGGTGTTTATGGAATGTTTTGCTTTTAATTATTGCTTGCTTTCTGCACTGATAGTGTATAGACAGTGTGTGTACTGGGTATATGAGGTCCAAATACAGTTTTATAAATCAATACTTATTGTAGTACACCATATAATACTTCTTGAGTTAGTCTTTGGTCATGCGCGCTTGCTCTTTCCTTCCCATGTAAACGTTTATCTGTGAAAAGGCCCTCTCAACATTGGCACTTCTAAGTGGCAACGCCAAAACAGCCAGTACACAATTTGCTAACTCTGGCCAATGACATAGCTTTCCATGCCAATACTGGTGCATCTGAAGATTGTGATTCTCTAGGACATGTTCTGCAACATATGCATTGAATTGGGCGCATATGCCCTCAGTTATTGAAGCGGTCAAAAATGAAGCAGTACTTTTCAAAGTCTGGAGAAAATTCAGAAGGGATCTAGAACTTGTGCAGAGTACCTCAGTGAGGCTTCATTAACTTCAAATGCCTTGGTTGGTGAAGGAATATTTCTATGAATCATTGCAAGCCATTTCCCATACACTGTAAAATAAAATTTCCTGAATTGCTCATCAACATTTCTTTGCTTACCAAGTGGGAAGAATTCTAACATGGAGCATGTTGCAGTGCCAAAGTCACTAAAAGTGTCGACCAGCCTAATCTCAAAAAGATGTTTCACATCTACACCAATTACGCTGAACATTGGTAGACCAGGGTGTTTTCATACTCTAGAATTTTGATTGTGTCCACTACAACAGTCATGTTTTCCTGTAAAAACCTAAGCATGTACTTTTTTCACATCACTATCATTATGTGACCAAAGATCATCACATTTCTTGCCTTTGGCATCATCACTGAGCAAAAATTCTGTAAACGGTCGCCACATGGATAATATAGCATTCACAACCTCTAGGACTGAGAACCACCGGCTAAGTGACACAGTTAGGATGAATCTTTCTTTGATTCCACACAAAGAACAAAATGAGAAATATTTGCATTTTAGTTCCTGGGCAGAACAAAACCGTGCACTAGAATGTACTACACAGTCAATCGCATTCTTCATTAACTCTGAAAATTGTAAAGATGCTTTCAGCATACCATCTAGCAAGTGACAAGGGTCTCTTACAGGGAAGCACTTCAGCTCAGGTATTGATTTTGATAGGTCATCATACAACTTTTTCATATAAGTAGCTGAATTACTGCAAATACAAACAATATCACTCCGATCTATATTGAACTTGGTAGGAACTTTTTGCTGCAGCACTCCAAGTGACATTGCGTTCCATGTTTACCAAACATCTGGTGTCATGTTTTCACCACTATCTCAGATGCTTGGTGACAACACTCTTTTCACATATACCTGTCACTACACCTTGCATTGAATGTTTAAAGCCTGGGGTGTTTGGCAATTCACCTACAATCAATACTGACTCACTTGAAAAGGGGGCTGATGTATCAAAGAATTTCACCCATTCTCTGTCTGTGGGTAAATGTGATGGTACATATTGGGAAAGATTCTGATGAAACCAGCCAATTTACCTATCAGTGAAATCAAATGTAGCCAAAATATCAAATATGATTTTGATATTTCCTGATTCTCTACAGTTTTAAAAAATAACTAAATAAGACCTAAAACATGCTTCTAATGACTGCATCTTTAGACCAAAGACCACAAAACTGAAAAAAAGCAGAAGGAAGAAGAAACTATTTTAGTGACTTCCCTAAACAACCAAACTCAAGCAGAATTATGTTAGCCCAGTCTTTCCTACTGCAGCCTTGTATAACAAAGTTAAATTGCGTTGGGCCCTTCAGGAAGAAATAAAAAAGACTCTTTCACTCATCTTTTCCTTCCTTTGAATGGCACTTAGTTTGTGGTTGCAAAGGTGTTTTTTCAGTGTTTATATGTTTACACTGGTGATGGCTATTTTCCTTTCGGTGGGGTTTTATCAGTTATTATAGGTCAAAACCTAAAACCAGATAGCCTAAACATACCCAGCACCACAAACCCTGGTCCAGTCGCCCCCAGCGATATACCGCAGCACTCTTTCGTTTGCTCGACCCAGGACACCTCTACTCTTGATACTGCGCCACACACGATGGTAGGAGCTTTCATCTGTACACACTGCCGCTCCTCCTGCAGCAAATCACCTACACACCCCACGCAAGTACCAGCAACACCATCAATACCCCCCACACAACCCCACACACTACACCAAACCAGCCCCCCAACATCCACTCACATGCATGCTATTCAACACCTGTTCTCTAGGCAAACATGCAACCAAAATCTAGGACCTGCTGAGCAGCGATGCACACAGGACCTCCTGAGCAGCGACACACCAGACCTCCTCTTCCTCACGGAAAACTGGCTGAACTCCACATCGGCACCCAACAGTGCCACGGCAATCCCAGAGGGCTACAAGATTGCACATCAGGACCGCCTTCACAAGCCAGGAGGAGGACCTGCAGTCATCTACAAAGACTATCAAGTACTCAACTACCACGGAGGATGCCCCCTCATTTCATGGAACATCTGCATTTCAAGTTGCAAATCTCCAAAAACTTCACCCTAAATGGAACCCTTGCTTACTGACCACCAGGACCATGAGCCACCTTCCTCAGCCTCATTACTGACTTAATCATTCTCCTCACCGTTTACTCCAAACCTTCATACTCCTTGGCGAAATAAACTTCCACCGAGAAGGAAGAACTAACCCCTGCTTCATAGCCCTCCTTGAAAGCCTGAAAAATATTGGACTAACCCAGCTGGTCACTGAACCAACACACATTGCTGGACACATACCGGACCCAATCTTCACCAGCAGCGACAGTCTCAAGTACAGCTCAACCTCACCCCCACATGAACCGACCACTTGATAATACACTTCCATATCACCTCACCGAAAACCAATGCACCCACATATGCCAGCAAGCCCAGCTGCAGCTTCGGCAGATTCTCAGAAGCTAATTGGCTCAACACCTTCAGCACAGACTAACCCCACGGACTACCTCAATGAGGACATCGTCAACTTCAACAACCGGATTAAGAACTGCGCAGACTATCTCGCACCCATCAAACTCAACAAGCAAAGAAGGATCCACAAGCAAGCTGACTGGTACACAAAGGACCTTCTGGACTCCATACAAATAGCTATAAAGAAAATGGAGAGCCAGCCACAAAACTACCTACAGAACCACTTGCAAAGCGACGTTCAGTCGCTACCATCAGCAATTGAGAGACACCAAGAAAAGCGCTGTAGCTGAATGCATCAGAGAGCTACAACAGCAGTAAGGAAGTCTTCTCAATCATCAAAGGTTTCACCTCTCCCACGGCTGTTGTCAACAGCATCACCCCCTCCCAAGAACACTGCAACAACCTATCCAACTTCTTCCACAGCAAAATAATGAGCATCTACAGCAACTTCGCTCACCAACCAGACCCTAGCGAGCTCATTGACAACCTACCTCCCACCAAACAAGGCGTCCACCAGACTAGATGGAAAGCACTCACTGGAGCAGAAACAGCTATTATGCAGACCATCAACTCACCACCTCTACAACCTGAGCGCATCACCTTTCAGCACTCCCTTCCCCCACATCATCACCTCCGCCACCTTTCCGGAAGCTTGCACCGGTTAACAGCCTCCTCAAAAAACCATGCGCTGACCCAGACCATCTGAGCAACTTCCTCCCCATCTCCCTGCTCCCCTACCCAGCCAAAGTGAAAGCCATCAACAAGCAACTTACTAGCCACATCAAGCCACACCACCTACTGGACAACACCCAATCAGGAGTCAGAAAGAATCACAGCATGGAAACAGCACTAATTGCAGTAATCTACGACATCTGAACCAAGGAGAAGCCGGAACCATTATCCTCCTTCAACTCTCCGCGGCATTAGACACACTCTCTCACCACACACATCAGAAGTCTCCACAAGGTTGGCATCCAGACTGGCACTCAACTGGATCTGCTTTTTCCTCACTGGAACAATCCAAAGAGTCAGTCTTCCAACCTTTATATCGGAAACGAAGAACCTGATCCGATCCCAAGCCATCACCATCCTCTCCTATGCGGATGACACCCAACTCAACCCCTCCCTGCAAGACAAAGCAACTAACACAAGAACCAACTTCACCAACTGCATGACCATGGTAGCAGAATTGCTGAGAACCAACTGCTTGAAGGTCAACTCGGACAAGACAGAGGAACTGGTTTTTGGAAACAAGACCTCCCCATGGGATGCTACCTGGTGGCCAACAGACAGGGACCAACACCCACTGGCCACACCAGGAATCTGGGCATCATCCTGGACAACAACCTCAACATGAAGGCACAAGTCAACACAGTGAGCTCCACCTGCTTCTGCATCCTACTTATGCTGCAAAACATCTTCAAATGGCTGACATTGAACACCAGACGAACAGTCATGCAAGCCAGCATCACTAGCAGACTGGACTACGGCAACGCACTCTACACCGGAATAGCCAGGCAGCTCCTGCACAGACTTCAGACCATTCAAAACACCGCCGTAAGACTCGTACTCAACCTTCTACACAGCTCTCACATTACCTCAGGGAGCTCCACTAGCTCTCCATTCACAAACGCAGCTAATTCAATCTCCTCATGCACACCTACAAGGCCCTGCACAACACTGGACCAGCATACCTGAAGAACCGCTTCCACTTCCATCAACCTGTTAGACACCTATGCTTAGCCTCACTCGCACACTCCCCCTGCATTCACAAAAGCGGAGCCGGAGGGCACTCGTTCTCATACATTGCACCCAAAACATGGAACAACCTCCCACAGCACATCAGAGCCTCCTTGCTTCTTGAGTTCCAAAAGAAGCTAAAGACCTGGCTCTTCAAATAAGTGTACGGTGAGCACACTCCGACACACCAGCTCAAGTACCTGGATACCCTCATGGGTGGTCAGTGCACTCTACAATGAGTTTTAACATAGCAAACAACATTTGGCATATGATCGTGAGGCTTTGTTTGGTAAACGTGGATGATGCCCCTCAATCTATAAAGTCTGACACCAGGACAGCAAGATCTCTGGGTGTACTACAGCAGTGCAGTTTTCAACCCTTTCAAGGTGTTCGAGGACAAGGGCTGTTTTAATCCTGGAGAAAATTATCAGGCATTTAGATATCAGCATTACTTGCAACAACAGGGTTATCAACAACAATATCCACAACAGCTGTACAGACGACCACCGTCTGCAGCTTATTCCAGGAAATGTCTGTAAAACAGACATATGCAGTTTGGCAGAGGACAAAACTCATTCAGGCATCATTGACCCCTTTTCAGCGCTGGCCACTATCTTGTCCCCACAGAAGATGAGAGAAAAAATTTCCAATTTACTTAGCTGGAGATCTAACAGAACAGATCAGTGCGTGCTAGATATTACTCAGCATAGCCATACTTTAGAATTCATTCAAAAACCACCTCGAAATCCACCTCTGAGGAGGTCACATCAACATCTTCATCTGTTAAAGTAAAAAATTATTTTGCTCCTCCAAAGAGAAGCCATAGATTAAATACCCCACAAACAGAGTAAGGGCTTCTAATCCGATTCCTTTTTAATCAGCAAATGGAGACATGTACTAGATCTTCATCAACTTAGCAAATTTCCAAATATCATTTCGAATGGTTATGCTGCTAGAAATTCTCCACTTATTAAACCAGGGAGATTTCATGACATTGTCGGATCTCCAAGATGCTTATTTTCATATTCCAATCCATCCACAGCATCAAAAACGTTTAAGGTTTGAGGTGGCCTTCGCCATTACCAATTCAAGTTTCTACCCTTTGGCCTCAGGTCTGCTCCTTGAATTTTCACAAAATGCATGGCTCCTGTCACAGGTCGTCCGATGAGAAAAGGTCATCAGGTTTTGCCATATCTAGACTGCTGGCTGCTGAAAAGGTACTTCATGCAGGAAGGAACTACACTAAGGCATGCTTTCAATTGTTCAAAGATCTAGGCTTAACATTAAACAAAGCGAAATCTTTCCTTCAACCAAGCAGGATGACCATTTTTCTAGAGGCGGTCCTAGACACTGTCTCATTCAAATCGTTCCCCACTGAAGAGAGGATCCGAAAAATAATGAAATTTGCTGCATCCCTGTTGGAAAGAACATCAGTATCTGTTTGAGTGTTCTAATCATTTCTAGGAATGATGTCCTCCTGCATTTTCCTCAACCCAGACTGCCGGCTTCACATGAGAGAGTTTCAGTAGGAAATAGATAAGCAATAGGCTCAAAGTCCCTAATCTTTCAAGGGTACCATTCAGATCACATCCAGGAATGAAAAGCACTATGCCAGAGTTGATGTACAGACACACTATATCGTCAGGTACAATGTTTGCAAATCAACCTTCCCAATTTGTGATGACCACTGGCGCATCTTTGGCAGGATTGAGGCACATTTACAGGAACTGGAGGTCCATGGAAAATGCTCACCCTAAGAGTCCAAATTGCATATAGACCTAAGAGCAGTTGCTCTAGTGCTTCAGTCCTTTCTCCCAAGGATAAAGATTTCATTAGTACTTGTTTGGTCATAGAATGGTCTGTACGAACAAGACTACACAAGATCACATCTGTTGTCAGCAGAAGCCCTGGGAATATGGAAATGAAGTCCTATGGAATGCTTTCCAGATAACCTGTACTGGAATACTCCCTTATCCATTTCCTCCTCTTCCCCTAATTCCCAGATTAATGAAAAAGATGTAAGGAGAACAAGGTCGCATCATTCTTGTAGCTCCAGATAATATTTGTTCACAGGGCTACTTCTCCTGTGAGAACAGAGACCCATTTAAACCTGTCCCGAATCTATTAACTCTGAACAAGGGCCACATTGTTCATTGAACACAGAGTTCTGCAGTTTACCAGCGTGGCTCCTGAATACAATGAGTTCAGCCATCCAGATATTTCAGAAGATTGCAGAAATATTTTACCTAGGGCCAAGGCTGTAATGACAAACTCTACTTATAAAGCCAAATGCACTACATTCTGCATGTGGCGCTCACAAAATAGAATAAATCTATTTTCATCTCTACCTGAAGAGAGCTTACCATATTCTTTACATCTGGCATCTTCAGGTTTCTCTCACAGCTCTGTCATGGTCCTTCTAGCAGCGAGTTTGCGCTTCAGAAGGTCCACAGGAAATAGATCGCTGTGGTCCAATAGGATAGTGGAGGAGTCTATTTAGAATCTTTAGGAAACCACTGGACACTTGGCAGTTAAAAACAGTCCTCTCCCAATGGACGAGGAGCCTATTTGAGACTTGATAAAAGCTGATTTCAAGCATCTTCCTGGAAAACAACTTTGTTTGTGTTGACTTCTGCTAGGATTAGCGAAATTCAAGGATTCATTCCTGCAATTCAAAGAAAACATGTTACATTAACAAACCCTTGTTTTTATCCGAAGGTCCCTTGAGATTTTCACGTTCATGAGCCTATTGTGCTTAAAATCTTTTTCGGAAATCCTTCTAATGCAGGGAAAAGAGCACTGCCTACTTTGGATGTGAAGCCCTGTCTCAAATTCTACTTGGATAGAAGTAAATCTATTAGAAATTCTGATCAGCTTTTCATAGCATGTAGACCTCCAAGAAGAGGATCTGAACTATCAAGGAACAGTATATCTAAAGGGGTTTTATTTATTTATTTTATTTATTTTGAGAGTTTTATATAGCGCTGGCTAGACCCGGAGGTATCAGAGCGCTTTACATTGGGTTACACAATGTTACAGAACACGATAAACAAATTACATCAAAAAATAAGCAACATATTGAAAGAGGAAGGAAAGGTGAGAGAGATAGAGCGGAGGGGGGTACGGGGGAAATGTGAAGGGGGAGGATGGGTGAAAAGATGGCAGGAGAGACGAGAGGAAGTCTGCCCAAAGACCGACTGGGTAGGTGACGACTGAGGAGGGAATCCACAGCCCGTCTCCCCTTTAGCTAAACAAGGTAGCTCCATCGGGCATCAGTCAAAATAGCTAGGTCTCAGCTGACGAGGGAAGGTTCACAAAAGAAAGTCAAGTGGATAAGGCAGGGTGGGGTCTATGAGCAAGGACGGGTGAGGGCAAGGGTCAGTAGCTAGAAAGAGGAAAAAGAGTAGAGCGGAGAGGGGTAGGGTGAAGGGGGAGGAGGGAAATAAAGGTCCAGAGAGACGCAGGAAAGTTTGCCCAAAGACCGGCTGGGTAGGTGATGGTCAAGGAGGGTATCCATAGCCCATCTCCCCTATATCACGCGAGGTTGATCCACCGGGCATCAGTCAAAATGGCTAAGTCTCCGCTGTCAAGGGAAAGTTCTCAGAGTAAATATCCTGGTAGGTAAGCGGGGTCGGTGAGGGCAGATCAAGATCAGGACGATGACCATTAATTTTAGATCAGGAGAGATAAAGCATCGAGGAGCATTCGAGGAAGGGTCCCACTGAGGCGGCCATCTTGAGGTCAGGCAAGGGGGGGTGAGTCCTTAAGGTTTCAATTCAGTCGGTCCCCATAGCACTCTATAACCCAGAAGGAACGAGGGTGTAAGCTGAGCAGTGGAGCTTCAAGGGGACAGAGCCAGGATTTGCATGTCTTCAGAGGGGGCGTGTGATGTCAAGAACGTCAGCCCGTGGAAGAGATAGCCGCCATTGGCAGGTCAGGCAGGGTGCCTCCGGTGTATTACTCGCCCCCGTATTTTCTCAACCGGGAGCAGAGCAGCATTAGCCTGGGTATTTACCCGCGCGTCGGGCCCCCGCAGGGCTCCGCCATGCCGGGAATGCGCTTGAAGTTCCATCAGCAACAGCTGCTCATTCCCATGATAGTTCCCACAAAGGGATCTGAACTATCAAGGAACAGTATATCTAAAGGGGTTTCTGCTGCTATAGTGTTCTGCGACCAAGCGGCAGGACGTCCTTTGGATGGTAAGGTCAGAGCGCATTCCAAAAGGCCATATCTCCTCCTTCTGCTCTGTTTACAGGAGCTTTTTTTGTTTAAGCCGGGTATCTGTAGAGCCGCTCCATGATGTAACAGCTATATGCTCACACATCCTTTTTGCCTGGATGCCACAGTGAACAACTATGCAGCGCTGGGTCAAGAAGTCCTTCTCCATCTCCTTCAAAGAGGTGAGCTCCTTTATATGTTTTATGGTTTACTTTTAATGTCTGCTTCCCACCTCCTCTTAGTATGCTCTCCCATGTTGATAACTGCTTGCTATTCAGATGCAAGAATGTGAATCTATGAAAGATTCAATGGAAAAAAAAAAGTTACTTACCTGTACATTGTAGTTCTCCAGTGTTGATATTTCTTAGAGATTCACATGCAGCCCCTCCCTTCTTCCCCAGTAGGAGCTCACCACGTTGATACCTTATTCACATTTAGTTTACATTCATACTGAGAAATCTGAGGCATGATGGCCCATGAGGGGCGCGGTGCTTCAGGAGAAGCATCCAGATTGACTGAAGTTTGGTTCTTTTTAAAATGAAGTGAATTGGTTAACAATGTCAAGTATTTAGACCTACTGTGCAGTGCTTTCATTTACACTGCTGTGAAATTGTGAAATATAGCAATCCTGGAGAACTACATTGTACAGGTAAGCAACTTGGTTTATTTTTCTGATCATTAGTTTTGTCTTTCCCCATTTGTTAAATAATTCAGCTTTCATTAAAAATCCAACATCCGTGGCTAAAAGTGCTTTGCATATGTTGGCAGGATAATAATGTATTGCGCACACAAGACAAGGTTACTTAGAAATACTCTGCAAAGCAGTCACTAAAGTTTATTTGCAAGAAGTGTGTTGGGCACAGTTCAACGTTGCTATTTATTGAATGGTAATACTTCCCAATACACACTAAGACACAACTCTACCTCAGAATCTTCTCGGCTCACAACATTCAGCAGCGAAACACATACCTCGAGCAAGTTCCAAACTTGATACCAAGCATGTACCTAAAGCTCAAGCCAGCAAGGACCAACGTGCTCCTTATCAACAGCACCAAACAACCACTTGAATATGTGGCAATCCAAATCGAGCCTTCACAACTTCACTACTCATCTGGCAACGAATGCAAAATCATTTGGATTCACCTTCAACGCAGACCTCACCTTAAAAGACATATTGCCAAGAAAACCAAGACTGCATGGTCCCAGCTCTCTCTCATGAAAATAGGGATACCCGCCCTTTCCAATAATATAACCAGCACAAAGACTGTCACAATTTGGTGAGAGCAGAAATTTGTTGGTATAAAAGAGATTTGTTTACGTTTGTCATTAAATTACACAAGTAAATTCAAATGTCAAGCAAATTAAATGCAGTGTTACATTCGAATACTCTGGTATCCTAGTAGAGAGATCAGATATACAAAAATTGTGGAGGAATGTGGTCCCTAAGGTTTGCATTGTCCCTTTGTACATTCACATTTTGTCACATTCCTTCTTGTCAAACCAGAGTATTTGATCATTTGAGACAGTACTTTGAATGTTATCGAACACATTCTTGAAACTAATTCCCCTACAATCCTAGGGTCTAATTTCTTCTGATACAACAATATATATCTTACATTTCCATGGTTTAGATTCCAGCTGCGGACACGTGTTTTGTACAAACATAATCCTGCTTCCGGAGGCCAGTAGAGACAGGGTTATATTCTAGTCTTTGTAAGGGAATATGATATAACTTTGACCTGTGCAATCTCAAAAGGCAAATGTATATGAGAAACTGCAGTTAAGCTGCTGTAGTTCCAAAGAAGAGACGCGGACCCAGTGACTGGCACACCATGATAAGTGTCGGACAGATAAGTTCCAAAGACCAGAGTAGGTCAATGTAACCACATGACAACCTGCTCCTCATATTTTGTTTTCTTTCTGGTGGACCAGGTCTGATTTCTTATGCAGAAACCTAGTGTCGCAAGTCTTTTGACCAGAGCACTACTTGATTATGGTGTGTTGCTCAGCAACAGAGTGCTAAATTGTGATTGCGAATCACCCAAAAACGGCACTCCTTTAATAGTGTGACTACCATCACTTTGATAAGTCAACATTGCAACTAACGGTTGGTGGCAATAGATCACAAAGGTTTGGTATAGGCCTTTTACCTGGAGCTCTTTAAGGAGATGCTCTTGTAGCTTTTTCTGGTAAGCCCAGGTAGTGTATGTATGTTCCCCTTGACTGTGTGTGTAGTGTGGGAACAGGTGAGATGTATGCATATTTACCTCTCCTCTGTATTTAAATGCCTATAAAGCTGCAGGAAGATCTACAGAGTTATGGTAACCACAGTACACTCTCTCCCTTTCTCCTCCATGCCCCCCTGCTCTACTCCCTCGGTTTGTTGCTTTGAAACGCCAAATGCAGTGTTTGGCTTTGAATGCTCACCCACAGGAATGACCTTTTGTTGCAAGTCTCTTTTCCTTATTGTGTGATTTGTACTGTCAGGAGGAACAGTCTAAACGTTTGGTGCGAAACGTGAACTTCTTTGAACAGTTGGAAAAACCAACTGTCCCCATGACTAGATTTGTTCTGACCACACCAGCATATTCATTCATCTTTTGACTCTAGTTACTAGTGCAGTGGAAGGTGAGGTCCAGAGGCCAGATATGTCTGTTTTAGGGGTAAGGACATAGATCGTTCAGGTTAGAAGAAACTCTACTACTGAAGGAACATGGGGGGTAGACTGCTTGGAGAGGACCTGCCTATTCGGCCAGAGACTAAATTCATCATTTGTGTCTTGATGTGATGAGGTTGGAGAAGCCAGGTTTCCTGAGACCAGGGCTATGAACTGATGCTTGACTGAACCATGCACGGCCTTTTGTGCAGGCTCTGAAATATGATGCTATACCTGATGATTGTGAGACACTGTCTGCTGAAGCTTACATCACTTCATCCTGCCTCTGCACTTGATGATTGTGAGATGCATGTGTGCCTGAGGCCTGCATCCTGCCTCTGCACCTGATGATTGTGAGATGGCTGTGCGCCTGAAGCCTGCATCAATGCAGCCAGCCTCTGCACCTTTTGATTGTGAGATGCGTGTGTGCCTGAAGCCTTCATCACCGCAGCCTGTCTGATGATTGTGAGATGTATGTGTGCCTGAAGCCTGCAACACCGCATCCTGCCTCTGCACCTGATGATTGTGAGATGCATGTGTGCCCGAAGCCTGCATCACCGCACCCTGCCTCTGCACCTGATGCTGGTGTGTCTGAAGCCTGCATCACCACATTCTACCTCTGCACCTGATTGTGAGAGATTGTCTGCTGAAGGCTGCATCACCGCATCCTGCCTCTGCACCTGATTGTGAGACTGTCTGCTAAAGCCTGCATCATTGCACCCTGCCTCTGCACCTGATGTTTGTGAGATGCATGTGTGCCTAAAGTCTGATTCACCACATCCTGTCTCTGCACCTGATGATTCTGAGATGTGTGTGTGCCTGAAGCCTGCATCATCGCATCCTGCCTCTACACCTGATTGTGAGACTGTCTGATGAAGCCTGCATTACCGCACTGTGCCTCTGCACCTGATGCTTGTGAGCTGCGGGTGTGCCTGAAGCCTGCATCACCGCATCCTGCCTCTGCACCTGATGATTGTGAGATCCGTGTGCGCCTGAAGCCTCAATCACCGGACCCAGCCTCTGCACTGGATGATTGTGAGATGCATGTGTGCCTGTAGCCTGCATCACCGCAACCTGATGATTGAATGCATTACATCACTTGCCTTAAGATACAAGCATCTTCTCATTCTAGGGGACCTGAACTTGCACTGTGACCAGCCCTTGGACCCCCATGTGGTGTCCCTGTCAGAAATCATGGCAGCTTGCAATCTTAAACCTTTCGTCTCTGGTCCTAACTATAAATTTGGTCACACCTTAGACCAAATTTTCTGTGACTTACAGGTGGAGGTGGATCCTCCAATTCAGCTAATTTGGTCGGACCACTTCCTAGTAAGTTTTCGGATACCAGTCGTAGGGAAGCGCTACCCATCAGGGGAGGCAAAGTCAGAACTCATTTATAGAGCTCTCCATAAAATAGATCTACCTTCCCTTCAGAGTGTACTCGACACCTCAGCCCCCTCTCTGGTAGTTCACCCCGAAACGGACACTCACTCTTTAGAAGACTGGCTGAGGACTAATATTGAGGCAGCTGCACCATTGACCACGCGCACCTCTAAGAGAATTGGCCATTCGGCACCTTGGTTCAATGAATCTCTGAGAGCCAGAAAAAGAAAATGCAAAGGACTAGAAAGAAAATGGCGTAGGCAATATCTTTTAGAGGACAGAAATATCTATAAGGCAGCTCTCAAGACACATTACAAACTGACAAGGACGGCCAAAATAATTTATTTGGAAAATAGAATTGCGAACACTTACAATAGAGGCAAAGAAATCTTTAAAATAGTTAAAACATTCACAGCTCCTAAGGCAGAAAACAAAGAAGCTCCGCTATCAGCCGAGTGGGCGAAGCAGGTGACCCGTTCCTTTTATGTTAAAATAATGACGATCCAGCAGGCATTCTCCACGGAGGTGGAAGAAGATACATCCTTACCTCATACACAGGTGGGATGCGTCACTCCCCCCCGGGGCACTCTCGAGGACTCACTCACATACCTCTCGGGCCTTAAATCTGGATCACCTACAGATGTGTCCAGCCAAACTAATACCGGCACTGGCAGCTACCTTAAACGCGCCTGTCAATAAGGTACTCAACTCCTCGCTGGAAACGGGGGTTGTGCCCCCAATCTGGAAACAGGCTAAAATCCTACCTCTCCTAAATAAACCAAATGCAGACCCTAACACTCCCTCCCCCCCCCACTAACTACAGACCAATCTCCCTTCTTCCTGCTTTCGCTAAAGTAGCGGAAATACATGTCAACAAAGTACTCCTGGAGTACGCGGAGGTACACAATCTCCTGCACCCCACGCAATCCGGCTTTAGGGCCAACTATAGCACCGAGTCTGCCCTACTGGAAGTGACTGAACACCTTGGAGATCAGCTTGATCGTGGGGGTAGAGCAAATGCTCATCCTGCTTGATCTGTCAGCGGCATTCGATACGGTGCCCCACAGGATGCTCTTAGACAGATTAAGCAACATGGGCATAGAAGGGAAAGCATTGGCATGGATTATATCCCTTTTGGATAACCGGGAACAGGTCATCTGGACCCCTCCGTTCTCAGCCCCTATGCCTAGCATGGGGATTGGAGTCCCGCAGGGCTCCTCACTAAGTCCTACTCTGTTCAACCTGGACATGTCACCGCTAGCATCATTAGCAGAGGCACAGGGCACAAAAATAGTCTCTTATGCTGACGATACTCAGCTGATTTGTACATGCAAGAAAGGGGATGATTTCAACGGAGATACAATTAGATCCTGCCTTACCAAGGTCTTTAAATGGTTGAAGCAGAACCAGCTCAAATGCAACCCCGACAAAACCGATATCGTATTCCTCTGACTCCCAGTGGAGGGCAATTGGAGTCGGTGGTGGCCCGCAGATATCTTCCCCCCCTCCCCCAGCACTGCCCAATCAACAGTTAAAAACCTGGGTATGTACATCGATAATGAGCTCTCGATGCGGTCCCAGGTTCAAGCCCTAGTGGGAACCTGTTTTGGAGTACTGCGGATGCTGAAGAAATTTCTATCACTTATCCCCCTGGATTCCAGGAGGACAGTGGTTCAGGCACTGATCACGTCCAGACTGGACTATGCTAATGTCCTCTATCTGGGACTACCAGACTACCTTCTCCAACGCTTCCAGGTAGTACAAAATTCAGCAGCAAGGGCAATTCTTAAACCGAAACCCAGATCACATATGACCCCCCATCTGAAGTCCCTACACTGGCTCCCTGTGAGGGAAAGGATAAAATTTAAGGCCATGGTTATTTTCTTCAAAGCCTTCCATGACACAGGCGCTGCCTACCTTAGAAAGCGAGTCAGCTCTTACGTACCTACCAGGACACTCAGATCGTCCTCCGCCGACCTGGCCTGTATTCCCAAAACACGTCTGGCAGGCAGAGGTGGTAGATCGTTTGGCTTCCTGGGAGCCCACAACTGGAACAAACTGCCGGCAGCTCTGAGAGCATTAACAGTTCTCTCCCACTTCAAAAAACAGCTGAAAACATGGCTGTTTAAGAACTAAACCCCCTGTAGGGCAGGCACTTGATAACTGTTAGCGCCGGGACACTTCCGAGGGAGTAGCCACGGGCTCTATAAAGGCCGGTCATTCATTCATTCATTCATGATTGTGAGATGCGTGTGTGCCTGAAGCATGCATCACCGCATTCGGCCTCTGCACCGGATGATTGTAAGATGCATGTGTGCCTGAAGCCTGCATCACTGCAGCCAGCCTCTGCACCTGATGATTGTGAGAGACAATCTGCTGAAGCCTGCATCACCACATCCTGCCTCTGCACCTGATGATTGTGAGATGCGTGTGTGCCTGAAGCTTGCATCACCACATCACTTCTTCCAGCAGCTGACGACTGTGCATGACTTATGTGCCCCAATCTTCATTTACCACATTGGCTCTTCAGGTGACTGATGATTTGGCGTGGCCTGAACATTGTGTGTTGTCATTTGTTCATCAATCTATTGACTGTTCATGGCTCTCATTTGTTCAAGCGGCAATTGGGTGTGTGTGACCCTGGCACCTCACACCCTGCAACAGTTGCTCGCCTCTCTCTATTTTCATGGCTTTGACTGTAGCTCTTGACATCCACAGCCTCAAGTATTGTGTGATCGCACCGTGCAAAATTCATCAACTCCTCTTAGGTTGCAAGCTGTGGTACTTGGAGCGCTTGCAAGATGGTGTTGTGCTTCACTACCCATTGGGTATTATATCCTTGAAGGTAAACCTATTTGCCGCCCAAGTCTAGAGCTTTGTGTAGACACGGAGAAACTTGAATACACAATCAAGTATATTATAGATGCCATAATGATTATTAAAGTTATCAGGCATATTTAGTAAATAATATTACATTTTCTGTCTTTTTCTAAAAGAATAACCCAGCTTGGACAATGAGCGATACCTGTACAGCCTGACTTCCTACTACCCTCCAAGAGTAAGCCTTGACTGGTTGACCCTCGATAGCCCTGTGTAGTCCAGGCCTTGAGGGCTTTTCAGTGAGCTTGCAGTAGTATTTGAGTTCTCCATTTCCAGGGACAGCGGCGGTCCACTTTTAACCATGTTGGAGATAACTAATTTAAAAAATATATATATATATGACTACTACTCATGAAGATGATAGCTATGTAGTGGGGCGTGTGGGCTTATGACCAGTGTCATTATGAGTTGGATAGACTCCACCTGTGATGAAGTCTGAAACAAAAACGCATTATCCATTTTTTCCAATGTCTTTCTGAACTAAATTACTAGACGGTTGAATAATATACATGCAAATGTGGAATAGTATGAAGCTGCATAGCAGGTAACTTGTTTTATTTGGCATTGCCCGAAAGGTATCCCAATGGCACTTCTGGTATCCGCTTCAGGAGGATGAAAGCTGAGCTGACCTGCTCGAGTCCCAGCCCACTCCATGGGTTTAAACACGTGGCGACTGCGCTATTACACTAAAATATTGAACCCATAAAAGAAAGTAGTCTGAATCACTTGGACTGTAGTAATAAGCTAAATTTCCTTATTTACAGAAACAGATTGCTCTGTGCATCAGGGAAAGTGTAGCAGATTTAAGGCCAAGAGATTCTTTCAAGCTGTCTGGCATAAATGGTCCCACAACAATCCAATATCAAGACCTGAGCTTTACATTGAGGTACAGAGAAAAGACATTGGATGTTCTGTGAGATCATAGTGATGTGTCGAACTGATCCCCAGGAGCCAGCCTTTGAACACGTGCACTCTCCAGAGCTAAATCCGTACCAAGTGTATGGCTCTCAGTGTAGGAGTGAAGGCTGAGTCTGCTTTGCTGGGAGTCCGAATGGAACTTTCCACCTCTGGCGCACAGCTTTTTTTTTTTTACTGATGTATACACTCCGCCTTCTATACCATCCTGCTGTTTATACATTAACACATCATTTTAGAAGCCCTAAATTCATCTTTACCAAAACGAGGCTGCAGATTCCAATGTCAAATTAGGCCTTGTTTTGTAGTAATGTATCAAAAACACAATCGTGTGAGTCCTTCTTCACTTTCAACTGCTCCTGTTACTGTGGGGACAGCATCGGGCCTAAGATTACTGGCGGACGCCAGCCACTTCTACTGGCTATTTTTAGGTCTCGCCTAGGCAGCGCTTGCGCTGTCTCTTCAAGACATGCTGTATGCAGGATATGGGTAAACAATAATGGGGCGACCCTGAGTCCCTCAGAACCTGGGTATGGATAAGTTAACAAAAACAATGGTTCTGTTGGGTTTACCAATTATTTCTTATGAAAACGCCTAGTGTTACTGTATTATTCTATAATCATAAACATCAGTATCTCAGTTATCCAGACAAAATAAAACATCAAAAAATAATAACACATGCAACACAAATTACTGTTTATTCACTCGTTTTATATAAATTGAATCATTCATATATATTTACACATTCGTAAATAAGGCTGTCAACACGAGGTGAAATTTTGTAAATGATAAGTGATCAAGTGACATTTGTGCTCAGTGCGCAATATATACAGAGTGTTTAAAATATGTACATGGGGAAGAATAGGCCAGAATTTTATGGGACAACAATGACTACTGTGTATTGAATATTCTTAGTCACACAGAGCCTTGATCAATCTGGACCATGCGAGGTCGTTGACGTTTCAACCCAAACTCAGCTCCATTAGGTAGTCAAGACGTGTCTTCATCAGGACAAAGAACAGGGGTCAAGGGTGACAGCCCAAATACCACCAGAATAATTCCTGGTTATTCATACATCTTTGTGGATCCTGGTAGAGAAATCCAATTTAATTGGACCAGGTGACGTAAATCAAGTAGAGGTCCGAGCGGTAAGTCTCGGAGTTTTAATGATGACAGCAACAGCAAATTCAGTGCTGTCTAGCGGAGACAGGCATGCGTCCTGTAAAACCGCAACCATCCGTCTAAAGACGGTTTTACAGGACGCATGCCTGTCTCCGCTAAACAGCACTGAATTTGCTGTTGCTGTCATCATTAAAACTCCGAGACTTACCGCTCGGACCCTCTACTTGATTTACGTCACCTGGTCCAATTAAATTGGATTTCTCTACCAGGATCCACAAAGATGTATGAATAACCAGGAATTATTCTGGTGGTATTTGGGCTGTCACCCTTGACCCCTGTTCTTTGTCCTGATGAAGACCCGTCTTGACTACCTAATGGAGCTGAGTTTGGGTTGAAACGTCGACGACCTCGCATGGTCCAGATTGATCAAGGCTCTGTGTGACTAAGAATATTCAATACACAGTAGAGTCATTGTTGTCCCATAAAATTCTGGCCTATTCTTCCCCATGTACATATTTTAAACACTCTGTATATATTGCGCACTGAACACTAGCACTGAGCACAAATGTCACTTGATCACTTATCATTTACAAAATTTCACCTCGTGTTGACAGCCTTATTTACGAATGTGTAAATATATATGAATGATTCAATTTATATAAAACGAGTGAATAGACAGTAATTTGTGTTGCGTGTGTTATTATTATTTTTTGATATGTTTTATTTTGTCTGGATAACTGAGATACTGATGTTTATGATTATAGAATAATACAGTAACACTAGGCGTTTTCATAAGAAATAATTGGTAAACCCAACAGAACCATTGTTTTTGTTAACGTATTCAGGATATGGGCATAAAGCTCCACCCACTTTAAGCCCATCTTTTTAATTGACTCCTGTCCCTGTCCTTTGTAAATGGTGGCTTTTCATTGGTCAATAGGCTTAGTAGTCCCTCCTTAGTACCGCCTTGTCTCTTCTTGTAACCTCCTATGAGGACACTCCCTGTTGCATGTGTTGTTACTCCCTAGGTTTTAATTATAGCCTCAGGGCACTACTTTCTTAAAAGACTTCAGGCAGGACACACACTTGGTCCTAAGCTAGGCTGGAAGTGGTTACTTCACTCACGAGAACATCTCACATATATATATATGAGACCATCTATAAATTTCCCTTCATCAGCTCCACACAGAGTACAACCTAATCCGAAATTAACGTAATAATGATTTTGTCACATTTCAAAGCTACTAATTGTATATATGGACATAGCTATTTGAATGTACTCGTAGTATTGTCTTGCATGCAATGCATTATGGGTAGGGTGGATTTACCATATCTTCTGCAGGGTGCAGTACCATATGTGACCAGAAGAGGTCCCATGGGCCCTTTTACTTCGGTTGTTACACGTATGCTTTAATTAGAGCCAGGGAGCACTATTTTCTTAATTGGCTTTCTTCTGCCTGCTGTTGCAGGCAGGACACGCTCGATCTCTCTCTCTCTCTCTCACAACGCTTTTTTTAAATTTAAGCAGCACGGCCGCCTCACGTCTGATAATGGCGGACGTGCTTTTCTTTTACCTGAACATGGGCGTGCTTGTTTTGTAATAGTGGATCGTCAACTGTCCATTGATGTCACCACAGCCTTACGACTTTAAACATATAATTGCTCATATTTCAAACAGCTGTGTACTGTTTCGCTTAGGTAGTTTATGATGCTCAATAGGGACCTTTAGGAGCAGCTTGCGGTACTCCACCTAGACATGCAGTGCTGGTGCTTTGCTCACTAGGGACCTCTAGGAGCAGCTTGCGGTACTGCACCTAGACATGCAGTGCTGGTGCTGGTGCTTTGCTCACTAGGGACCTCTAGGAGCAGTTTGCGGTACTGCACCTAGACATGCAGTGCTGGTGCCTTGCTCACTAGAGAACTCTAGGAGCAGTTTGCGGTACTGCACCAAGACATGCAGTGCTGGTGCCTTGCTCACTAGAGAACTCTAGGAGCAGTTTGCGCTACTGCACCAAGACATGCAGTGCTGGTGCCTTGCTCACTAGGGACCTCTAGGAGCAGCTTGTGGTACTGAACCTAGACATGCAGTGCTTGTGCCTTGCTCACTAGGGGCCTCTAGGAGCAGCTTGCCGTACTGCACCGAGACATGCAGTGCTGGTGCCTTGCTCACTAGGGACCTCTAGTAGCAGCTTGCCGTACTGCACCTAGACATGCAGTGCTGGTGCCTTGCTCACTAGGGACCTCTAGGAGCAGTTTGCGGTACTGCACCTAGACATGCAGTGCTGGTGCCTTGCTCATTAGGGACCTCTAGGAGCAGTTTGCGGTACTGCACCTAGACATGCAGTGCTGGTGCCTTGTTCACTAGGGGCCTCTAGGAGCAGCTTGCCGTACTGCACCGAGACATGCAGTGCTGGCGCCTTGCTCACTAGGGACCTCTAGGAGCAGTTTGCCGTACTGCACCGAGACATGCAGTGCTGGTGCCTTGCTCACTAGGGACCTCTAGGAGCAGCTTGCGGTACTGCACCTAAACATGCAGTGCTGGCGCCTTGCTCACTAGGGACCTCTAGGAGCAGCTTGCGGTACCACACCTAGATATGTAGTGCTGGTGCCTTGCTCACTAGGGACCTCTAGGAGCAGCTTTTGGTACTGCACTGAGACATACAATGCTGGTTCCTGGCTCACTACGCAAGCATTTGCAATGCACTAGGTCTCGCATTACAGAAAGTATGAGCTATTGGCGTTGCATTATTATTTGCAACGCCAATACCTCAAACTATCAGTAATGCAAGACCTATTGCATTGCAAATGCTTGTTTATGCAGTGCTCGAGACTACACTTCCATGGTTGCTTTAGCTGTGCTGTGTAGTATGGATAAAACTATCACCCTTCCCAATGATTCTCAATCAAAGACTTAATAAACAGAGTAGTACATGCAGCTGCTGATTAATAAAATAAGGCAACAAGGTCCCCATTTTGTGTTTAAAGGTCAGTCCCTGGCTGATCACGTCAGAGCAGTGACTGGCCTCTGAACACAAACACCTCCACTAACTCACCTGAATCACTCACAGCTCTGCTCGATTCTGCCAAGTTGAGGTTATGGGTGGAAGGGTGTTGATGTGGGATGGCAAGGGGTGAGAAGATAATGGAAGTGCAAGTAAGGGGGCTGAGGAGTAGTTAAAAAGAGCACCTGTTATTAATGATGAAAGCACTTTAAACAGAATCACTACACCCAAGTGAGCAGGACACCGCTGTTTGCATTACTTTAATGCAGACACGTAAGTGCACCCCTTTGAAGATTAGAACCCTGGGCCTGGGCCCAGCTCGCACATGCAAAATGCCGGCCCTGCTGAACAATGGAAAGCCCCCCCCCCCCCACTAACGTGACAGGAGGTTTGGATTCTATTAAGTACACAAAAGTGAAGATCGTGACCTAAATCATCTTTACTGTAACTCTAGCAGCAAGAAGTAACATACATAAACCAACATGGATGAAGAAAAGAAATAACGTGCAGCTGAAAGTCAGCAGTCTAGTGTATCAGATGACATCAGCATACAGGCACCAATCAGCCCATAGTATAACCATCTCTACAGAACTGCAAATCCTTCTTTTCTCTGCCAATCATGTAGAAGAATGTTTTGAACTATAGAAAGTTAACATAGTCTCTTGTAACAACCAGAAAGATAAAGCTGGGGATGGAAAAAGTCCTGGGGAATCATCCACCAGGTTGAATACTGAAAACACATCCTCTTTAAATTGGGTACGAGATCCGCCCAAATTGACACAGAGAACCAAATGGTAACATCTGGTAGATTTTCTTTTGAGGAAGGAAAAGTGCTGATTGTAAGAAATCTATCACAAAGCAGAGAACCCAAATCATTTGAGATGGAATTAGAATGGATTTCTTCTATTTTATCACAAAACCCAAGTTCTTGAGAAGACTAACCACTGAATTTGAGTAATTAATAGTTGCTTGGAATGAGCCATTAGTACCATGTCGTCTAGATATATAACAAGTCTTTCCCCCTGTAACCATGAACAGTGCCACCACTGGCTTTAGAAGCTTGGTGAAGCATCAAGGGGCTGATGAAAGGCCGAAAGGGAGTCATTTGAATTGCACTTTTTCATTGTTCCACATAATTTGAAAAAAAGGGCTGCGAGAATGATGAATTGGAACTGATTGATAAGCATCTTTCACATGGATTTTTACCAACCAGTCCCCTTCTTGTAGGGAATCTCCTAAACAGTGTATCCCTTCCATTTGAAAGTGATTATAGACTAGAAAGTTGTTCAAAAGTTTTACATTTATGACTGATTGATATCCGTAAACCACTTTCTGGACTAAGAAAAGCTTGCGGAGGAAGCCTGGAGAAGATAGAGGAACCCTATGAATGGTATCCTTGCAAATTAACTGTTGAATCTCTTGTGATATTAACACTGTTTCTACAGCATTGAAAGTCACAGGATGAGAAGGTATCACCTGTATTGGGAGTGAATAGAATTCTGTCTTGTACCCCTGGATGGTTTGTAAAACCCGTTGGTCTGATGTAATGAGCCTCCAATTGTGGAGAAATATGGTGAGTCTGCCACCAGACCTTCTCCCGGGGTAGGGGGAGACACATTTGAAGGCAATTTGACCTATTTGACGTCCTACATGCGCGTCCTCTGCTACATTGAAATCTTCCTCTATAGTGAGATCCTCCTTGCAGGAAAAATGGGGTATACCCTGTTCTGTCACTGAAGCCAGTGCAATGGGCTCATTGAGGGGAATCAAAGGATGGCTTGAATGAGTTATGCTGGGGAATGGCGGTAGAGCGAGCCCTTCCTCATCTGGCTCATCAAAAAACATGTGGCGAGAATACCTTCCATAGGTTTTGTTGTGCCTAATCAAGAGCAGTGGGTGTTTCTAAGTAACTGGAAATATATTTGACAAAGTAGATGGCCTGGTGCCTCTGTGCCTCTGAGCACAATTCCTTTTTTGCCATGTCTGCCAATGATGGGTTGATTCTCATGAGAAGAGTCTTTCGTCTTTCTGCCAAAATTGCTGCTTTGGTGTTGGCAAGAAGGCAAATAGCTCTTTGACTCCAACCTCTCAGAACTGGAATATTAACTGTAGCCTCAGTAAGAGCTGCTCTTCAGTAATTTTTATAATTTGGGTTAGAGGATCCAACACATCAAAGAGTTTATCTTGACAGAGGTGGATAGTTTTGTCAATTCCCTTTTTAGGGCCTTTGCCTTTTTGTGAAAGAAATGTAATAGTGGCAGGACCTATGTCTGGAATAACAGCGAGTTTATTTGAGGGGGAAAGGGTACGGGACATAATGCAAGAAGTTTAATTCTGTTAACCTTCTCCATGGGTTTTCTAATCCAATGGGAGACAAATTGTGATATAGTGGATGATGCAGCCCATTCCCCGGATCTGGGATGGGATATCACATCCAGCTCAAAATAAGGAGTCCCTTGGCATTTAATATTACATCACGAGGTATGGAATTGGTGATGGGTGTGGCTTCTGGAGCTATGGGGTTACTTAAAATATCTTTATTAGTATCACCCTGGTGACAGAAGGTGAGGAGACGGAGTCAGATTCTGAAGGATTCAGTTGTAAATTGAGTGACTAACATCTGACAAACCCAGAAGGATCAAGTCACTTATGTGGCCAGCCTGCCTATCATTCAGACACTTATAAGTTTGAAGGTATCTTCACAGGTGTCCACCCCTGGTTTCTTTAATAGAGAAATTATAATGGCGTCTTTAAAAGATTCTGGGTCATTCCACTTTCCAGAGAAGCTTTCAGCAGGGCCCATAATGGGTACCAGTAACTTGACCTAGAATTTAAAGATGAAGACCGGCCAAGGATGTAATGGAGATCAAGATGTGACTAAGGCATGCAACTGCATGAACTCCAGAGGGGAATGAGATAAGGAATGGCATTAGCGGAGGCTTCTTGCTCAAACTCATTCTCTCCCCTTTATTAATAAAAAAAAAGATTGAGCGCCTCAGATAGCTCTTGAGGGGTGGGGGGAGGGAGAGAAATTTCAAAATATTCTTGAAATACCCATTCGTTTGTTTACCACAACAGTGTGAGAATTCATCGTTTTGTTGGGATACTGTAATTGCTTGGCTTTACTGACTGTTTCTTTACAGGCCTTCAACTTGGCTTTATGTGCCCTTAAGGGCGGTAGTTAATGATATTTTCTTCACTGTCTTTCTAGGCGTCTCAATGTGGCTTTAGCCTCTTTAGCGCAGGGGAAAACCATAGAATAGAATTTTTCTTGGCCTTAAGGCAACAACAGTTTTGGGATGTGGTAATCAATAGCTATACAGAGCCCTTTACCAAAATCCATCCCAAGTTCTTCCATAGAAAGGGGTGGATTGAATATAGAGATGTTTAGAGTCTTTGTTACATCCTTCATGCCCTTGGAAGGTTGTCAATGTCTCATAGAGTCTCCTAACTGAGATAAAGTGGGTCCATCAGCCAGCAGCTTCCAAGTAATGACAAGACCACAGTCAGTGGCTGATTAAGAGATCCATGACAGTAAGGTCAGTGGTCCAAAGCTGGTCCAGAGGATGGCCTTTTATATGGTTAGGTCTATGAATATGTTGATTCAGATGACATACCGAAATCTGCAGCCCTGTGGTGCTCTTGAGGGCAATCAATCCATAGATGAACTTCTCTCACAATCACCAACGTAGAACTAATCAAGTGAAAATACTTGAAATTGCTCATATGATTATAAGGGCATAAGTAGGGATAGTCATTAAAGTAGATTGCTTAATACCTACAGAAAAATATAGGTTCTCTGATTAAGTTACAGTGATGGCCAGTTGTAGCATCCCAATCAACTCCTTTTTAGGTCTTGGCTCTAGACAGCACATGCGCTGTCTCGAAGAGACATGTTGTATATACTTTGTGGGCCATCGACACTCTCCTATTCTTTCTCCCCATTTCTCCATGGCATGCATGCATCATACCTCTGCCTGTGTTTAGCCCTCCCTGAGAGCAGGGACCAATTACTTCTATCTATTCCCTGCTCTTATTTTAGGAAATGTTTTCAGAGCTCTTTTTTTTCTTTGTGAAGAGCACTTCACATGACCGGTCATGTTTTCACTGGCTCCAACCTCCGTTATACTGGCCTGAAAATCTGGTTCCCATCTCAACACATTTGCGGTGCATTCAAAGACCGAGGTCAAATGTCAGACACTGTTTCTGAGAGTGCCTTTTCTTTCTCTGACTTCAAAGTGATTGCTTAAATGTTAGAGTCTAAAAAAAAAAGGGGGACCCCCCTGCTATAAATAACGGTTCCTAGGGCAGGGACATTGTAGAAAAGCCCGGCAACCACAATCGTTTGTATATCAAGTCATGCAATATATATGGCTCAGAGAAAAAAAACTATTTTCATTCATATCTTTGACAATACACAATGAAAAATTTAAATATTCTGTTTGATATGAATACACAGTATGTTGTAAATCAACATTAAACGTTAAACCAATAGAGTAAAATCCATACTGCACAAACAACAATCTCACCATGCATACCATCTTTCATACCTACATGCTAATACATACATACTCATCTTACAATAAATTAAAATGATATCACTCAGCGTATGTTCCCATTTCGGTCTTGTATAGATCACAATTACAATTCCTATCGTTAAATGATTCTTTATAGTGCAATCTTGATATACAGTGTAATTTCTCCAGATTTATAACTCAAAAATGTTCAATCACTGTGGCATATATTCTTTATTTCTTTAAGCGCTTTGGTGTACAACCGCTTTCTTCAAGAAAGTCACTTTCAGACCTTTATCCTGTGAGTAACCAAGCTAATTGTTGGAGATGTTCAAATCCAAAGGATTTCCTCAAAAGAGTAGGCTGAAGAAACACTAAGACATGACACGGTGGACAAGTGTCTGTTGGTAAATACCATCATCATCATCATTTACTTTATTACGATCTCAGAGATCCAAAAAAGTGCACAACAGTACAAGTATATAAAACGCCAAGTTAAGATTTCCATAATAAAAATACATAAAAACCTTAATAAAATGTTTTCATCAAAGTTCCTTTGCGCTTAGTTCAGCAATTCATTTTTAGGGTAGCAGCATTAGTGAAGTCCATGATTAAAATTCATAAAATCCTAAATAAAAATATAATTCAAGCTAGGTTCCTCACAACCCAAATAACAGCAATTCATAATCAAGTTGACAACATTGGCAGAATGTAGTTATACTAACCGAAAAACGGCAGAGGCGAAATTATTGCATTAGCTTCCCCCACAAGGAACTATCACTCTACATTAATTCTGTCAGTCCCATCAACGTGTGACAAATAATCCTTTATTTACGAATATTTTCTGTGGCTAAGAGAAGCATATGCGTCCTCCGTGAGCTTTAGTAGGCAATTACAAGACCTCTTTTTTTCCTCTGAGCCATATATATTGCATCATTTGATATACGAATGATTGTGGTTGCCGGGTTTTTCTACAATGCTAAATGTTAATGACACCAACTCTCGGGGTGCATGGATGCTTAGTTTACATTCTTTAAGCAGCCCGGAAATCTCCTCCCACCTCCCTTCTCGTCTAAACTTGTCAATGTTTTTGTGTAGTGCTTTGTTTCTGGGTTACCTACGTCTGGGCAATTTCAGTTTCTGTGCATTATAGAGCAGAGGTTCAGAATTGCTAACTTGAAAAGCAAACGAGCACTTTTTTAATAGCGGATCACCAACTTTATTTTCTTTTAATTTGAACCATCGGTATCGTTATATTAACCCCACATCCCACCCCACTGCTGCAAGTGTTACTTCCAATGATTTGTGCAGAAGTGCACAGTAAGTACCGAAATCCGGGGCTGGGGACTTGGCGAGGCGGGCTAACCCCGCCGTGTTTACCCCATAATCTGTTCGCTCACAGCTGTGATATGCAAGTGATGCTGTTCCCTCAATTCGATGAAATGTTAAGTGGTTTGGGTCTGTTGCTTTTCTGTTGCTTTACAAAAGCACAAAATTAGCGAAAGACCAGAGAGAAGCCGTCTTACATACAAATAAGCCCCTTAGCCCATCGAGGCTCTCCTTCCTCATAGCAAAGAGCACCTTTTCTTCCTCTCCAACTAAGTGACATGATGCCACCCGTCGTTGCTTGCACCCCCTCTCCCTTCATTGTTTACCTCTCCTCCATCCCCATTCCACCTCCTGTCGTTGTTCTCTCCAGGCAGCTTCCACGTCTCTCCCACACCTAGATGTTACTTTGCATACACTGTTGCATGCATGGTTCTGCTTTTTGTACAACGCGCATTGCTTGTTTTGTATTTTTAACAGGATGCTCAAAGCAGAGCCGAGAGCAGCTGTGTTGATGAGATGTTGCCGATAAGCTATCTCTGCTGGAGGATCGAGGAGAGGCAGGCTGTTTGCCCAAGAACCGAGGCCACAATGTATAATGTTGTAATGATTCATGACCCAGAACGAGAAACAAGTTAACATCTGCTTTCTTTGTCAAACAATATGTGAAAAATGTGAGACAATGCGTCTTAATATTTATTTATTCCTTGGGACTTTTTTGATCTATAAAAAATCGCTCCCCTACTTTTTATAAAATGACAACCGTCGCGGGACGATTAATTCCGATTGTTTCAATGCTTCAGCTGAAGTGTCATTCAAGGAGTCTCCTGTGCTGTGAAACCGAAGCCAGGCATTCAGCTAAACAAACCTTCCTGCCAGGGTGCTTGCTTGCCTGAAAGAAATGCAGATGTGTGCAACAAGTTAATCTGCAAATGTAAAGGGTAATCTGCAAACGTAAGGGATATTCGGGAGCCGGTACTGACTATAATTAATTGATTCACTTGAAGCTTTGTGATGACAAAGATTTATTCTTTTTGAGTGGTAGTGCAAAGAGTTAACAACTGAGCTGCGAAGTGTGTGCTTTTAATAACTGTGTTTATAAAGCGCTTACTACCCCTGAGGCATTGAAGGGTCAGTTATGTAAAAGAAATTGCATTACGTACAGTCTGTGTATTACTAAAATCTATATTTTGGAAGCAGCATTTTACCTTAAACAGTTATCCGCATTTTGTAGCAGTCTATCCTATACTGTGTGTAATGCAAGTTTAAAATAATGACTTACGGTTCACAGTGCTTTCTGTCACAGGCTATGACCTCGTAGCACTAAAAATACATGTGTCTCTATTCTCCACTTCACCAACCAAGATTTAATTCTATGGCTCTCTGGTTACACACAGATGTCTAAGGGACATTAACTAAAAGAGGTTTTATAATGTACTAGAGTGCATTTGACACAATAATATTTTTTTTTTAATGTATTTTTCATTTAAACTGCGCACTATTTTAAATTTAGCTACCTGACGGTGAAACAGCAAAAAAATTAAGAAATATTTTGCTTTTTAAGCCACACCTTTGACCCCACCCCCAAACTCACTCACCCCGTCCCCATTGCATGCAGCATCACAGCTTCAATACTTTTTTAATGCACTTCGACCGCTGTTGGCATTCTGAGTTCTGTTACAGGCCACACAACCGGAAGTGCAGTGTTCACAAAATGACGGCTACGGAGAGCAGCTTCCAGAGCCAAGTTTGTATCGTCTTTAAATTTTTCTGCTTGGAGTGTTTTACTGCTATATTTTCATCGTAGTTTTATTTTCCTCTCAATAGTTCTTTATTCATTTTGTAACCACGTTTCTCTCGTTTGCCACAACAATAGTTCTAAATGTCCAGTAGTTCAATGAGGCATCATATCATTTTTCAATGACTGAATTTTACCTCAGCACTTCATGCCTGTACTGTACCCCTTTAATCTTGCTTTGTTTTAAAATGTGACTTTCTATCTAAAATTAACTACAAAATGGAACAGGGATAATTATTTCATACTTAAATACAGCTTCATTAGCCTACTGTTTGTCAACAGCTCTCCAATGGTTATTAACAAACCCGGGAGTAGTTTAGCAAAACCCGCACTATCGTGTGCATGTTCAAAATATTATAAATGCTGTAGAGAGTGTCAAACCTAAAAGAACATAAAACACAATTCCATGCAATGCATGTGCATTATTCACTCTGGATCTTATTCCTACCCAGAATCGGTGTGAAACAGAAAGAAAGTGTGCCCCTGATATTTCTGTGACTTGACTGTGTTATTTTATGGACTGCCTCTAATTATAGCACCGTACACAAATGCATTAACATTGACAACGCCTATGGATCTCGGATTGCTGCGGCCTATTGGCTTTGCCAATGCTTGTTAAAAAGGACTGCCAATCCCCCAACCATTTTGCTGGGCTGGCGATTATGGTGGAGAAGGTTGGAGTTCCCTCTGTAATTGCCACAAATATGCCTGGGATAGAGTGATCAAATAGGCAAGTTTCCGACAGTAACAGAAAGTCAAGATTATTATACTCCGTAAAATCATTCATTTCGGTAACTTGCTTGGGAAGCGAGCGGTTATGTATATATATTTAGATTTTCTTTTTAATTTTTTCCTTTTTTTTCCTTTTTATAAATTTAAAATAAGATCAGATAAAAAAAAGAAAACTTCATTCACGCTTATTGTTGTTTTCTCCGGAACCTGCGATGTTACATTTTGAACACGACTGATGATTTGCTGAATGCTTTCCATCTTAGTTAATTTTCCTGCTGTTGACAAACAAACAGCTCTGAAAGGGGTTTGCAAAATTTTCATTTTAGAGTTATACTTTTGCCAAGTTTTTCATTGTGGTAAAATTTCACATGTGAGAAAAAGTTCAATGCCGACTTTATTTGCTGAGAAATTTCCCTATAAAACCTTTTTTGCAAAACAATTATTTTTCTAAATGTGGGGTTTTCTAGAGGGATTATTTATGACAAAACCTTTTTTTTGCAGGATCTTTTCCTGAAATTAGAAAACAAAATGATTTAACCTTTGTAACTTACCAAAGCTTGTGGTGTTTAGAAACACCACAAGCTTTGATAAAGCTTTTAAAAAACCTTTTGAAGTTTTTTATATCTTTCTATATTTTTTGTAATTTCTAAAGCATCTTCTCCTTTCAGAACTTTGTTTAATACTCTGTGGTAAACGAACAAGGCTTTATGGGACTTTGACAGGGTTGTGGTTTTACTTTGAAGTTATATCTGTTACGGTATCTGTCTGCAATCTGGACGTGATCCAGCTGTGGGCAGAAGCTGGAATGGGTAAAGCTTAAAGCCATTGAGGAAAGGTTTTTGTGAAGCTCCATGAGATCTCCCTCTGGATGGGAAGTACTGCTCCCCTACATTGGCTGCCCGGTCAGATGAAATGCAAGACTCCAATGGAAAACAGATCTCTTGTTTCGTCAAATGGACTTACCTCAATGAGCGTACATGCTACATAGCAGCTCCAGCAGCTTTTGCTGAGTAAAACTGCGTAGAACTGTGTAGAAACTGCTTTCCTGTGACTTGGCTTAACCATGCACCCACCCAGAGGAGAGTGGGCAGGGAGGCGAGAGGCCGGCGGCAAGCCTCCCCCAGACACGGGCATGGGGTACAACAACATGCCCAACCGTCAATGCTCTATTTCTGCTTGTGTTTCCAGGGGATGGTGTCCCTGCTATTACTGCGCCAGCCTCCAGGTAGATGGGAGCCTCATGGGGCAAATCTGTGCTTGGGGAGGGGGACCCACACATGGTCCGGGGGGATTTCAAGGACAATACAGCAGAGCGCTACATGCTTGTTTTTCTTGTAGTTTTCAAAAGGGGACCAACATCTCGGGCACATTTATTTGGTGCCATAGGGCCACTTTCATCAAATGTAGGCTTGTTTTGTTCCTGGATGGCAGCCCTACCCAGCAGGAGCATTTTCTTCATACCTCCTGGCCTCTAAAGAAGGCTCTTTTCACGGGTAGCTGGATCTTTTAGCTCCCTGCATCAAACATGTCATCTGTCTGGCTCCTGGTGCTTTTCTCCTGCTGATGAGTGCATCTTGAGCAGCCTCTCCTCCTACAGCCAGAAAAATAGCCTCCTTGCCACACAACCCTGTTCTCAGTGCCCTTCTGGCTTCTGGAACGGCTGCAGCGGGTCAGTGGAGTCAAGGGCTAATCCACAGAAGGTCCAGGGAAACCAGCAGGTCCAGTTCCCCAACTGTTCCTCGGGGAGCGTAGTGGGGCCAGCACTAGTGGCCCTGGAGCGACCCATCCTAGTCCTAGGGGTCAGGTGGAGTCAAAGTCCTTCAGTATATCCTTGCAGGGCTGCGGGTCGCTTCTGCTCCCAGCTGGCCATTCTTTCACTGTGGTCACTCCCAGTGTTTTCTCAACTGTCTCTCCCTTGTGCATGGATTTTTAAGTGGGGTTGGAAAGTTTTAGGAGCCAGACACCCCTGACCAAACCTAGAATGCCACATCATCTCTCCACCTCTGTCCTAACCCTTCTGCACAGCATTCTTGGACAAACCAATATGGTGAGTTAATGTCTGTGCCAAGAGCTTCCCTGAGAGCCCTAGTACTGCCCTTTTTTTCGGAGTTTTACATAGCGCGAACTTGACCTGAAAGTATCAGATATCAGAGCGCTTTACATGACCACCAGTTGCGTTACATAAGGGCACATTCATTTTTGTTAGGCACAGGGATTTGCCCAGAATCACAGGATGTTGAGCGTCGTTGCCGATACTTAAACCCGGTTCCCGAGATTTGAGGTCGACCGCCCTAGCCGTTAGGCCACATCCTCTCCCCTTGATGACACAGCTACCTGATCCCTTTCCGCCAAAACTTCAAAGGCCAGCCCCTCCTGTGGTGGCTTCAGAGGTCTAGCCCTCCTGCTTTTTTCCAATGCGCCAGGGCTATCATGGCCCAGGTGCAGTGTGACAGACTAATTATCATATATAGATTTCCTCCACACCCAGGACCTGGGCCAAACACTGTTAAATGTTCTATTGTATGGGAAGGGCTTTGAACCCTCTTCTGGGGAGCAGAGTAATAACTTGGGGGTCGGGGGGGGGGGGGAACAAAGGCTTGGAATCAAATTCTTAGCTGAGCCAATGAAATATGACAAATCCTAAAGTGTCCACTCTCACTTCAAAAGTATGACATCTGGGTGTCAAATTTGATTCTAACCTCTCTTTTAAACCTCAAATCAATGACATTTTCTCTTGTTGTTTTACTACTCTCAAATATTTAAAGAGAATGTTGCACTTCGTCCCAGAGCATACTCCAGAAATTGTTGTCCACATTATGGTAATATCTAATACTTGATTATGGGAACAGCCTGTATTTAGGGCTTCCAGCTTATTTGATCCAACGTCTTCAGATTGTTCAAAATGTAGCTGCTTGACTAATTTTAAAAATTCCTCTTCGACAATCAGTGACACCTTATTTGCGACAACTGCATCAGCTGCCAGTGATCAAGCACATTCAATTTAAGCCGCTAACTTTTGTATCGCTTTGGTCGCCCTAAGTTGGCGGGGGTATGCCCAGACGTGGGTCCCTTGCTCACTTTGCCACTGGATTCAAGCAAGCCTGGCTGATGACGGCTGAAATGCCAGAAACCGGTCCTAGGATGCTTGTTTCCGGTCCAGGGAAGACATGGCTTGGCAGTTCGGGCTGGACTGTTCCCATGAGGCACAGGGTCAGACTGATTTGCATATGGCCATGTCTGAACTGGGGTGGTGGAGTGAGCTAAAGAATGATGATGGATTAAACCCAGATCAGTTGACTGGGAGTGAGTGTTTGATTGGCTCAAACGTTCCGTCCATCATCCCCTTTTGTTTCGCTTTGGTCGCCCTAAGTTGGCGGGGGTATGCCCAGACGTGGGTCCCTTGCTCACTTTGCCACTGGATTCAAGCAAGCCTGGCTGATGACGGCTGAAATGCCAGAAACCGGTCCTAGGATGCTTGTTTCCGGTCCAGGGAAGACATGGCTTGGCAGTTCGGGCTGGACTGTTCCCATGAGGCACAGGGTCAGACTGATTTGCATATGGCCATGTCTGAACTGGGGTGGTGGAGTGAGCTAAAGAATGATGATGGATTAAACCCAGATCAGTTGACTGGGGGTGAGTGTTTGATTGGCTCAAACGTTCCGTCCATCATCCCCTTTTGTATCGCTTTGGTCGCCCTAAGTTGGCGGGGGTATGCCCAGACGTGGGTCCCTTGCTCACTTTGCCACTGGATTCAAGCAAGCCTGGCTGATGACGGCTGAAATGCCAGAAACCGGTCCTAGGATGCTTGTTTCCGGTCCAGGGAAGACATGGCTTGGCAGTTGGGGCTGGACTGTTCCCATGAGGCACAGGGTCAGACTGATTTGCATATGGCCATGTCTGAACTGGGGTGGTGGAGTGAGCTAAAGAATGATGATGGATTAAACCCAGATCAGTTGACTGGGGGTGAGTGTTTGATTGGCTCAAACGTTCCGTCCATCATCTTCTTTTGTATCGCTTTGGTCGCCCTAAGTTGGCGGGGGTATGCCCAGACGTGGGTCCCTTGCTCACTTTGCCACTGGATTCAAGCAAGCCTGGCTGATGACGGCTGAAATGCCAGAAACCGGTCCTAGGATGCTTGTTTCCGGTCCAGGGAAGACATGGCTTGGCAGTTCGGGCTGGACTGTTCCCATGAGGCACAGGGTCAGACTGATTTGCATATGGCCATGTCTGAACTGGGGTGGTGGAGTGAGCTAAAGAATGATGATGGATTAAACCCAGATCAGTTGACTGGGGGTGAGTGTTTGATTGGCTCAAACGTTCCGTCCATCATCCCCTTTTGTATCGCTTTGGTCGCCCTAAGTTGGCGGGGGTATGCCCAGACGTGGGTCCCTTGCTCACTTTGCCACTGGATTCAAGCAAGCCTGGCTGATGACGGCTGAAATGCCAGAAACCGGTCCTAGGATGCTTGTTTCCGGTCCAGGGAAGACATGGCTTGGCAGTTGGGGCTGGACTGTTCCCATGAGGCACAGGGTCAGACTGATTTGCATATGGCCATGTCTGAACTGGGGTGGTGGAGTGAGCTAAAGAATGATGATGGATTAAACCCAGATCAGTTGACTGGGGGTGAGTGTTTGATTGGCTCAAACGTTCCGTCCATCATCCCCTTTTGTATCGCTTTGGTCGCCCTAAGTTGGCGGGGGTATGCCCAGACGTGGGTCCCTTGCTCACTTTGCCACTGGATTCAAGCAAGCCTGGCTGATGACGGCTGAAATGCCAGAAACCGGTCCTAGGATGCTTGTTTCCGGTCCAGGGAAGACATGGCTTGGCAGTTCGGGCTGGACTGTTCCCATGAGGCACAGGGTCAGACTGATTTGCATATGGCCATGTCTGAACTGGGGTGGTGGAGTGAGCTAAAGAATGATGATGGATTAAACCCAGATCAGTTGACTGGGGGTGAGTGTTTGATTGGCTCAAGCGTTCCGTCCATCATCCCCTTTTGTATCGCTTTGGTCGCCCTAAGTTGGCGGGGTATGCCCAGACGTGGGTCCCTTGCTCACTTTGCCACTGGATTCAAGCAAGCCTGGCTGATGACGGCTGAAATGCCAGAAACCGGTCCTAGGATGCTTGTTTCCGGTCCAGGGAAGACATGGCTTGGCAGTTCGGGCTGGACTGTTCCCATGAGGCACAGGGTCAGACTGATTTGCATATGGCCATGTCTGAACTGGTCTGGTGGAGTGAGCTAAAGAATGATGATGGATTAAACCCAGATCAGTTGACTGGGGGTGAGTGTTTGATTGGCTCAAACGTTCCGTCCATCATCCCCTTTTGTATCGCTTTGGTCGCCCTAAGTTGGCGGGGGTATGCCCAGACGTGGGTCCCTTGCTCACTTTGCCACTGGATTCAAGCAAGCCTGGCTGATGACGGCTGAAATGCCAGAAACCGGTCCTAGGATGCTTGTTTCCGGTCCAGGGAAGACATGGCTTGGCAGTTCGGGCTGGACTGTTCCCATGAGGCACAGGGTCAGACTGATTTGCATATGGCCATGTCTGAACTGGGGTGGTGGAGTGAGCTAAAGAATGATGATGGATTAAACCCAGATCAGTTGACTGGGGGTGAGTGTTTGATTGGCTCAAACGTTCCGTCCATCATCCCCTTTTGTATCGCTTTGGTCGCCCTAAGTTGGCGGGGGTATGCCCAGACGTGGGTCCCTTGCTCACTTTGCCACTGGATTCAAGCAAGCCTGGCTGATGACGGCTGAAATGCCAGAAACCGGTCCTAGGATGCTTGTTTCCGGTCCAGGGAAGACATGGCTTGGCAGTTCGGGCTGGACTGTTCCCATGAGGCACAGGGTCAGACTGATTTGCATATGGCCATGTCTGAACTGGGGTGGTGGAGTGAGCTAAAGAATGATGATGGATTAAACCCAGATCAGTTGACTGGGGGTGAGTGTTTGATTGGCTCAAACGTTCCGTCCATCATCCCCTTTTGTATCGCTTTGGTCGCCCTAAGTTGGCGGGGGTATGCCCAGACGTGGGTCCCTTGCTCACTTTGCCACTGGATTCAAGCAAGCCTGGCTGATGACGGCTGAAATGCCAGAAACCGGTCCTAGGATGCTTGTTTCCGGTCCAGGGAAGACAGGGCTTGGCAGTTCGGGCTGGACTGTTCCCATGAGGCACAGGGTCAGACTGATTTGCATATGGCCATGTCTGAACTGGGGTGGTGGAGTGAGCTAAAGAATGATGATGGATTAAACCCAGATCTGTTGACTGGGGGTGAGTGTTTGATTGGCTCAAACGTTCCGTCCATCATCCCCTTTTGTATCGCTTTGGTCGCCCTAAGTTGGCGGGGGTATGCCCAGACGTGGGTCCCTTGCTCACTTTGCCACTGGATTCAAGCAAGCCTGGCTGATGACGGCTGAAATGCCAGAAACCGGTCCTAGGATGCTTGTTTCCGGTCCAGGGAAGACATGGCTTGGCAGTTCGGGCTGGACTGTTCCCATGAGGCACAGGGTCAGACTGATTTGCATATGGCCATGTCTGAACTGGGGTGGTGGAGTGAGCTAAAGAATGATGATGGATTAAACCCAGATCAGTTGACTGGGGGTGAGTGTTTGATTGGCCCAAACGTTCCGTCCATCATCCCCTTTTGTATCGCTTTGGTCGCCCTAAGTTGGCGGGGTATGCCCAGACGTGGGTCCCTTGCTCACTTTGCCACTGGATTCAAGCAAGCCTGGCTGATGACGGCTGAAATGCCAGAAACCGGTCCTAGGATGCTTGTTTCCGGTCCAGGGAAGACATGGCTTGGCAGTTCGGGCTGGACTGTTCCCATGAGGCACAGGGTCAGACTGATTTGCATATGGCCATGTCTGAACTGGGGTGGTGGAGTGAGCTAAAGAATGATGATGGATTAAACCCAGATCAGTTGACTGGGGGTGAGTGTTTGATTGGCTCAAACGTTCCGTCCATCATCCCCTTTGTATCGCTTTGGTCGCCCTAAGTTGGCGGGGGTATGCCCAGACGTGGGTCCCTTGCTCACTTTGCCACTGGATTCAAGCAAGCCTGGCTGATGACGGCTGAAATGCCAGAAACCGGTCCTAGGATGCTTGTTTCCGGTCCAGGGAAGACATGGCTTGGCAGTTCGGGCTGGACTGTTCCCATGAGGCACAGGGTCAGACTGATTTGCATATGGCCATGTCTGAACTGGGGTGGTGGAGTGAGCTAAAGAATGATGATGGATTAAACCCAGATCAGTTGACTGGGGGTGAGTGTTTGATTGGCTCAAACGTTCCGTCCATCATCCCCTTTTGTATCGCTTTGGTCGCCCTAAGTTGGCGGGGTATGCCCAGACGTGGGTCCCTTGCTCACTTTGCCACTGGATTCAAGCAAGCCTGGCTGATGACGGCTGAAATGCCAGAAACCGGTCCTAGGATGCTTGTTTCCGGTCCAGGGAAGACAGGGCTTGGCAGTTCGGGCTGGACTGTTCCCATGAGGCACAGGGTCAGACTGATTTGCATATGGCCATGTCTGAACTGGGGTGGTGGAGTGAGCTAAAGAATGATGATGGATTAAACCCAGATCTGTTGACTGGGGGTGAGTGTTTGATTGGCTCAAACGTTCCGTCCATCATCCCCTTTTGTATCGCTTTGGTCGCCCTAAGTTGGCGGGGGTATGCCCAGACGTGGGTCCCTTGCTCACTTTGCCACTGGATTCAAGCAAGCCTGGCTGATGACGGCTGAAATGCCAGAAACCGGTCCTAGGATGCTTGTTTCCGGTCCAGGGAAGACATGGCTTGGCAGTTCGGGCTGGACTGTTCCCATGAGGCACAGGGTCAGACTGATTTGCATATGGCCATGTCTGAACTGGGGTGGTGGAGTGAGCTAAAGAATGATGATGGATTAAACCCAGATCAGTTGACTGGGGGTGAGTGTTTGATTGGCCCAAACGTTCCGTCCATCATCCCCTTTTGTATCGCTTTGGTCGCCCTAAGTTGGCGGGGTATGCCCAGACGTGGGTCCCTTGCTCACTTTGCCACTGGATTCAAGCAAGCCTGGCTGATGACGGCTGAAATGCCAGAAACCGGTCCTAGGATGCTTGTTTCCGGTCCAGGGAAGACATGGCTTGGCAGTTCGGGCTGGACTGTTCCCATGAGGCACAGGGTCAGACTGATTTGCATATGGCCATGTCTGAACTGGGGTGGTGGAGTGAGCTAAAGAATGATGATGGATTAAACCCAGATCAGTTGACTGGGGGTGAGTGTTTGATTGGCTCAAACGTTCCGTCCATCATCCCCTTTTGTATCGCTTTGGTCGCCCTAAGTTGGCGGGGGTATGCCCAGACGTGGGTCCCTTGCTCACTTTGCCACTGGATTCAAGCAAGCCTGGCTGATGACGGCTGAAATGCCAGAAACCGGTCCTAGGATGCTTGTTTCCGGTCCAGGGAAGACATGGCTTGGCAGTTCGGGCTGGACTGTTCCCATGAGGCACAGGGTCAGACTGATTTGCATATGGCCATGTCTGAACTGGGGTGGTGGAGTGAGCTAAAGAATGATGATGGATTAAACCCAGATCAGTTGACTGGGGGTGAGTGTTTGATTGGCTCAAACGTTCCGTCCATCATCCCCTTTTGTATCGCTTTGGTCGCCCTAAGTTGGCGGGGGTATGCCCAGACGTGGGTCCCTTGCTCACTTTGCCACTGGATTCAAGCAAGCCTGGCTGATGACGGCTGAAATGCCAGAAACCGGTCCTAGGATGCTTGTTTCCGGTCCAGGGAAGACATGGCTTGGCAGTTCGGGCTGGACTGTTCCCATGAGGCACAGGGTCAGACTGATTTGCATATGGCCATGTCTGAACTGGGGTGGTGGAGTGAGCTAAAGAATGATGATGGATTAAACCCAGATCTGTTGACTGGGGGTGAGTGTTTGATTGGCTCAAACGTTCCGTCCATCATCCCCTTTTGTATCGCTTTGGTCGCCCTAAGTTGGCGGGGGTATGCCCAGACGTGGGTCCCTTGCTCACTTTGCCACTGGATTCAAGCAAGCCTGGCTGATGACGGCTGAAATGCCAGAAACCGGTCCTAGGATGCTTGTTTCCGGTCCAGGGAAGACATGGCTTGGCAGTTCGGGCTGGACTGTTCCCATGAGGCACAGGGTCAGACTGATTTGCATATGGCCATGTCTGAACTGGGGTGGTGGAGTGAGCTAAAGAATGATGATGGATTAAACCCAGATCAGTTGACTGGGGGTGAGTGTTTGATTGGCTCAAACGTTCCGTCCATCATCCCCTTTTGTATCGCTTTGGTCGCCCTAAGTTGGCGGGGGTATGCCCAGACGTGGGTCCCTTGCTCACTTTGCCACTGGATTCAAGCAAGCCTGGCTGATGACGGCTGAAATGCCAGAAACCGGTCCTAGGATGCTTGTTTCCGGTCCAGGGAAGACATGGCTTGGCAGTTCGGGCTGGACTGTTCCCATGAGGCACAGGGTCAGACTGATTTGCATATGGCCATGTCTGAACTGGGGTGGTGGAGTGAGCTAAAGAATGATGATGGATTAAACCCAGATCAGTTGACTGGGGGTGAGTGTTTGATTGGCTCAAACGTTCCGTCCATCATCCCCTTTGTATCGCTTTGGTCGCCCTAAGTTGGCGGGGGTAGGCCCAGACGTGGGTCCCTTGCTCACTTTGCCACTGGATTCAAGCAAGCCTGGCTGATGACGGCTGAAATGCCAGAAACCGGTCCTAGGATGCTTGTTTCCGGTCCAGGGAAGACATGGCTTGGCAGTTCGGGCTGGACTGTTCCCATGAGGCACAGGGTCAGACTGATTTGCATATGGCCATGTCTGAACTGGGGTGGTGGAGTGAGCTAAAGAATGATGATGGATTAAACCCAGATCAGTTGACTGGGGGTGAGTGTTTGATTGGCTCAAACGTTCCGTCCATCATCCCCTTTTGTATCGCTTTGGTCGCCCTAAGTTGGCGGGGGTATGCCCAGACGTGGGTCCCTTGCTCACTTTGCCACTGGATTCAAGCAAGCCTGGCTGATGACGGCTGAAATGCCAGAAATGCCAGAAACCGGTCCTAGGATGCTTGTTTCCGGTCCAGGGAAGACATGGCTTGGCAGTTCGGGCTGGACTGTTCCCATGAGGCACAGGGTCAGACTGATTTGCATATGGCCATGTCTGAACTGGGGTGGTGGAGTGAGCTAAAGAATGATGATGGATTAAACCCAGATCAGTTGACTGGGGGTGAGTGTTTGATTGGCTCAAATGTTCCGTCCATCATCCCCTTTTGTATCGCTTTGGTCGCCCTAAGTTGGCGGGGTATGCCCAGACGTGGGTCCCTTGCTCACTTTGCCACTGGATTCAAGCAAGCCTGGCTGATGACGGCTGAAATGCCAGAAACCGGTCCTAGGATGCTTGTTTCCGGTCCAGGGAAGACATGGCTTGGCAGTTCGGGCTGGACTGTTCCCATAAGGCACAGGGTCAGACTGATTTGCATATGGCCATGTCTGAACTGGGGTGGTGGAGTGAGCTAAAGAATGATGATGGATTAAACCCAGATCAGTTGACTGGGGGTGAGTGTTTGATTGGCTCAAACGTTCCGTCCATCATCCCCTTTTGTATCGCTTTGGTCGCCCTAAGTTGGCGGGGGTATGCCCAGACGTGGGTCCCTTGCTCACTTTGCCACTGGATTCAAGCAAGCCTGGCTGATGACGGCTGAAATGCCAGAAACCGGTCCTAGGATGCTTGTTTCCGGTCCAGGGAAGACTTGGCTTGGCAGTTCGGGCTGGACTGTTCCCATGAGGCACAGGGTCAGACTGATTTGCATATGGCCATGTCTGAACTGGGGTGGTGGAGTGAGCTAAAGAATGATGATGGATTAAACCGAGATCAGTTGACTGGGGGTGAGTGTTTGATTGGCTCAAACGTTCCGTCCATCATCCCCTTTTGTATCGCTTTGGTCGCCCTAAGTTGGCGGGGGTATGCCCAGACGTGGGTCCCTTGCTCACTTTGCCACTGGATTCAAGCAAGCCTGGCTGATGACGGCTGAAATGCCAGAAACCGGTCCTAGGATGCTTGTTTCCGGTCCAGGGAAGACATGGCTTGGCAGTTCGGGCTGGACTGTTCCCATGAGGCACAGGGTCAGACTGATTTGCATATGGCCATGTCTGAACTGGGGTGGTGGAGTGAGCTAAAGAATGATGATGGATTAAACCCAGATCAGTTGACTGGGGGTGAGTGTTTGATTGGCTCAAACGTTCCGTCCATCATCCCCTTTTGTATCGCTTTGGTCGCCCTAAGTTGGCGGGGGTATGCCCAGACGTGGGTCCCTTGCTCACTTTGCCACTGGATTCAAGCAAGCCTGGCTGATGACGGCTGAAATGCCAGAAACCGGTCCTAGGATGCTTGTTTCCGGTCCAGGGAAGACATGGCTTGGCAGTTCGGGCTGGACTGTTCCCATGAGGCACAGGGTCAGACTGATTTGCATATGGCCATGTCTGAACTGGGGTGGTGGAGTGAGCTAAAGAATGATGATGGATTAAACCCAGATCAGTTGACTGGGGGTGAGTGTTTGATTGGCTCAAACGTTCCGTCCATCATCCCCTTTTGTATCGCTTTGGTCGCCCTAAGTTGGCGGGGGTATGCCCAGACGTGGGTCCCTTGCTCACTTTGCCACTGGATTCAAGCAAGCCTGGCTGATGACGGCTGAAATGCCAGAAACCGGTCCTAGGATGCTTGTTTCCGGTCCAGGGAAGACATGGCTTGGCAGTTCGGGCTGGACTTTTCCCATGAGGCACAGGGTCAGACTGATTTGCATATGGCCATGTCTGAACTGGGGTGGTGGAGTGAGCTAAAGAATGATGATGGATTAAACCCAGATCAGTTGACTGGGGGTGAGTGTTTGATTGGCTCAAACGTTCCGTCCATCATCCCCTTTTGTATCGCTTTGGTCGCCCTAAGTTGGCGGGGGTATGCCCAGACGTGGGTCCCTTGCTCACTTTGCCACTGGATTCAAGCAAGCCTGGCTGATGACGGCTGAAATGCCAGAAACCGGTCCTAGGATGCTTGTTTCCGGTCCAGGGAAGACATGGCTTGGCAGTTCGGGCTGGACTGTTCCCATGAGGCACACGGTCAGACTGATTTGCATATGGCCATGTCTGAACTGGGGTGGTGGAGTGAGCTAAAGAATGATGATGGATTAAACCCAGATCAGTTGACTGGGGGTGAGTGTTTGATTGGCTCAAACGTTCCGTCCATCATCCCCTTTTGTATCGCTTTGGTCGCCCTAAGTTGGCGGGGGTATGCCCAGACGTGGGTCCCTTGCTCACTTTGCCACTGGATTCAAGCAAGCCTGGCTGATGACGGCTGAAATGCCAGAAAACGGTCCTAGGATGCTTGTTTCCGGTCCAGGGAAGACATGGCTTGGCAGTTCGGGCTGGACTGTTCCCATGAGGCACAGGGTCAGACTGATTTGCATACGGCCATGTCTGAACAGGGGTGGTGGAGTGAGCTAAAGAATGATGATGGATTAAACCCAGATCAGTTGACTGGGGGTGAGTGTTTGATTGGCTCAAACGTTCCGTCCATCATCCCCTTTTGTATCGCTTTGGTCGCCCTAAGTTGGCGGGGGTATGCCCAGACGTGGGTCCCTTGCTCACTTTGCCACTGGATTCAAGCAAGCCTGGCTGATGACGGCTGAAATGCCAGAAACCGGTCCTAGGATGCTTGTTTCCGGTCCAGGGAAGACATGGCTTGGCAGTTCGGGCTGGACTGTTCCCATGAGGCACAGGGTCAGACTGATTTGCATATGGCCATGTCTGAACTGGGGTGGTGGAGTGAGCTAAAGAATGATGATGGATTAAACCCAGATCAGTTGACTGGGGGTGAGTGTTTGATTGGCTCAAACGTTCCGTCCATCATCCCCTTTTGTATCGCTTTGGTCGCCCTAAGTTGGCGGGGGTATGCCCAGACGTGGGTCCCTTGCTCACTTTGCCACTGGATTCAAGCAAGCCTGGCTGATGACGGCTGAAATGCCAGAAACCGGTCCTAGGATGCTTGTTTCCGGTCCAGGGAAGACATGGCTTGGCAGTTCGGGCTGGACTGTTCCCATGAGGCACAGGGTCAGACTGATTTGCATATGGCCATGTCTGAACTGGGGTGGTGGAGTGAGCTAAAGAATGATGATGGATTAAACCCAGATCAGTTGACTGGGGGTGAGTGTTTGATTGGCTCAAACGTTCCGTCCATCATCCCCTTTTGTATCGCTTTGGTCGCCCTAAGTTGGCGGGGGTATGCCCAGACGTGGGTCCCTTGCTCACTTTGCCACTGGATTCAAGCAAGCCTGGCTGATGACGGCTGAAATGCCAGAAACCGGTCCTAGGATGCTTGTTTCCGGTCCAGGGAAGACATGGCTTGGCAGTTCGGGCTGGACTGTTCCCATGAGGTACAGGGTCAGACTGATTTGCATATGGCCATGTCTGAACTGGGGTGGTGGAGTGAGCTAAAGAATGATGATGGATTAAACCCAGATCAGTTGACTCGGGGTGAGTGTTTGATTGGCTCAAACGTTCCGTCCATCATCCCCTTTGTATCGCTTTGGTCGCCCTAAGTTGGCGGGGGTATGCCCAGACGTGGGTCCCTTGCTCACTTTGCCACTGGATTCAAGCAAGCCTGGCTGATGACGGCTGAAATGCCAGAAACCGGTCCTAGGATGCTTGTTTCCGGTCCAGGGAAGACATGGCTTGGCAGTTCGGGCTGGACTGTTCCCATGAGGCACAGGGTCAGACTGATTTGCATATGGCCATGTCTGAACTGGGGTGGTGGAGTGAGCTAATGAATGATGATGGATTAAACCCAGATCAGTTGACTGGGGGTGAGTGTTTGATTGGCTCAAACGTTCCGTCCATCATCCCCTTTTGTATAACTTTTGCCTATAGAGCGTTTGACCAGAAAGGACCCCTGTTCTTAACAAATAGATTTAAAACTTATCACCAGTCCAGAACCCTTAAATCTAATAATTCTAAACTACTGCATGTTACCCAAGGTTCCTAAAGCTAGAAGAGGGGGGAGATTGTTTGTTTATCTTGCATCCAATCTCTGGGACACTCTCCCACTCAGTTTACGTCTGGCCCGCTCTGAAACAATTTTTAAAAAGAATCTTAAGCCTTTCCTCTTTATTTAATTTTTGGCATTTTGGGCTAGTCATTTTGTATTACTGGACACTTTGCTTGCCGCCAGCTCCGGGACGCTTCTTCAGCTGTGTGCTTTATAAAATGCATTGTATTGTATGTTGGGGACTGTAAATTCTCACTCGCTGCATTTTTATCTCCAGAATGGTACCTTTCAGGACCCTGTAGGCCTAAACAGTGTGAAACTGTACTTTAGAGCATATTTTGCCCCATGTCAGCACTAATCCGTAGAGTGTCCCTTCTGCCATGGGCTACCTGTCCACAGATACCAGAAACCGCAAGACAGTAGTCTTACATGTGCAGCCCCCAAACGTGTGTGGACAAGTGTTCATATGTAACTAGTCCAGTGCCTCTTATCCTATCTGTGCAGCAGAGGCCTTATCTTAAAAGGCGGATACTGTTGGTTAATAAATTTAGGGCCTGATTTAGATCTTGGAAGGACTCCCGTCGTCCCTCCGTGGCAGCGGTTGCAAGTACTCCGTCGAGGTGACGGAGTTCCGCCTGTCGTATTTAGGTGTGGGCTGGCTGAACCGCTGTCTGCATCAACAGACAGTCTACCATTGCGTTTGCGGCACACCTCCATCGAGGCGGTGGACTCCCTTGCTGGCTAACAGTACTCTGTTCCTGTCAGGCCGGCGGGTTTGCGCTGAACCCATTTAGATTTCCTTGCTGTGCTAGCATTGTCTTAGTGGCGAGTTCCTGGCGGAGTGAGTCTCTGCTGGCGTGGTGACTGGTAAGTACTACTTAGTAATGTGACACTACACATAAATGTTGTGTTTGCTTCAAAAATATATGTAGGTAATATGTTATGCCCCCTTTTTATTTACATATAGCATGGCACACAAACAACATACACACACTATTGAATGTACACCCGCAGGCACCACAAGCACAACACCAACAACCACCACAATAAACACATATTTTTTTAGGTGTCAATACAGGTGTGTTTATTTTACCTTGATAAGTTGTAAAATGAACATTACTGCATTACACATGAGAAAAAAATTGCATGTAAGAGCAATGTCAGAATGCACAAGGCTAAAGCAATTGTCAACACGCTTCATAGTAAGACAAGTGTGAAAGAAGCTTACCGTAGATCCCGGTGACAACGGGGTTGATTAGCGTGGTGGTCAAGTAGAAGCAGCAAAGAAAGGACCTGGACAATGGGGTTAAAGACGGAAAAAGAAGTGGAAACAAAAAGAAAGGTAAGTGCCTACCTCATTTCCTTCAATTCCACCAACTCAAAGTAGGAGGTTATCCCGCCACAGTTTCCTCGACGAACAGGCACATCGTGATTGGCCCGGCGGTAATCTTGGCTGGACTCCTGCCAACAGCCGCTTCTGCCTATGATGCCGTCAACGTGGGTGAAGAATCCTGGCGGAGTCGGCGACACTTAGACGGTCTTTTGTCCATAGAGCAGCCAACATCTAAATGGAGTGTGCGGACTGCCAAGTAGGCGGGCGGTGAAACCGCTGAAAAAGTGATGGCGGGATCAGATCCACAATGATCTAAATCAGGCCCTTAGTCCAGTTACTTGCTCACAGTAAAAGTCCAAAAACCAGCTGGTCAAATGCGAAAAATGCTGGGGAACAAAATCAATGATGGAACTGATCTTCATTGGAATGCATCCTCTCTTAGGTTAATATCTACATTGGCACCAATTGCCATAATAACGAGTTTCCTAGATGGCCTTTAGCAAGGATACCTTTTGCTTCTGGTTAGTATATGTTTTCTCAATCTGCAGTCTTGCTTGGAAAAGTGAGGCTAAGCTCTCTGGTTTTTATCCTGTCCTGCTCCTTGTAGACAAGTAGCACCAGCCCATGCCAGTGCATGACCTTCAAGCAGTCTATTTGTGGCTTTGATGCTCCCTCGAAATATCAAAGCTTCTATCTACGTTAAAATGCATAGATATGAATTGTATATACAGATTCCGCACATCCTTATGAGAGAAACTGGCTTGTGATGTAAGGTGTGAAAAGAAACATGTGAATTCTTTTGCACATTTTCCTAAACTTTTTGCTTTTCTGTCTAAAATGATATTGGAGGAATATATTCTATATGAACTATTAACTTGTACCAAAGCAGCATTATACTATAAATATATGTAAATACTAAGGAATACACAAATAAATGAATGCCTGACGGGAAAGAGGTTACAAAGGAAAAAGGGTGAAGCACATGACACTATTGCTCAACCTGTTCATAAACACTACTCAAAACACAAGCCACAACAAGACTCTGGTGTGCTGCAACACATTTTCCAGACAGTCCATGGCAGTTTGAGGCAATTTGTTTGGCAGATCTCCACTATACAATTATAACATTTCAATTGTTTTTATTTTGGGATTTAAAGTATCTTAAGGGCCTGAATTAAAAAAGGCAGTAGCGGAGAGCGTGCCAAAAAATGTTGCCTCCATCGTCTGGAACCTGGGTTCTGACTACCAAACTAGGAGGTCAATCTATGGTGGAAACTCTTCCTGCAAGAAGCCTCAGTCTCTGCCATCTGAGCCCACCAAGGTGAACTGGTAACTCCAACCATGTTTTTCTGGTAATTCCTAGAATCACAAATTGGGAGAAGCATTGATAAAATGAAATTGATTAACTGAGGGTTGTATTCATTATACATAATCTAGAAATAAACATGTTACCGGATCATAGATTCACCTCTAACGAGTGATGCTGTTATACTATTTCTGGGATTACAAAAAAGAGATTGTTTTTGATTTGCATGATTTATTTTTTTGTTTCAGAATTTTCTTCCCGCATCGACGGCGCCATAGGCAAAAGCGACTGTCGGAGGGTGTCAAGCAAAGATTTCCACCGGGCCAATCACGATGTGCCTTCCTTGCCACATAACTGTGGCGGCTAAACCTCCACACCTGAGTTGCGGTGTCGAAGGTATATAAGGTAGAAACTTACCATTTTTCTTTTTCCACTTCAGTTTCAGACATGAACCCGATCGTCTTAGTCCTTCCTTTGTTGCTGCTACTTGACCGCAAAGCTAATCAATCCTCTCGTCACCTGATTCGAAGGTAAGCTTCTTTTTTACTTATTTTCGTTTGCATTGTCTGTTTGCATTAGGTCTGGACTTGTGTATTTTGAAATATCTCTTGCAAGCAACATTTCACTAATGTGTAATGAATATGTTTGTAATGTTATCGTTTAAGAAATTTAAACAAACACACCAATCAAAAAGTGCACATATAGGTGTGTGTAATTATTTTTCGTAAACTATCAAATTATAAACGTATGCATTACATATTAGTGGAAAATTTTAATATAATGTAGAAATTGAACTAGACCAGGTGAAACACTTTTTTTTAAATAACTGTAAAATCAATGTTTGTTCTAAACTTAAATCGTTTTATATATTCATAAATGTGACATTTCTTCTTGTCTAGTGCATTTTCTGTATTTTATTAAATTGTAATTTTCTCTTCATTTTTTTAAGTTGTAATGCATATGTGTTTATTTATTTCACTTATCAAGTTTAAATAAACACACCTGTATTGACACTTTAAAAAAATATACAATTTTGGTGTAAGTGTCCATTATCATGATGAATGCTTGCACCAAAATGTAAATGTCCGTCAGATTATTTTTTACTAGTGTATGGACTTTACAAATTAGACATTAAAAAATTGTTATATTTCCTGTCATAATTGTAAGTACAAATAGGTATTGAGAATCAATGAAAATGAAAAATGTTAGGACAAACTTTGTCAAATGAAAATATTTCTTTATTAATAAATGAAATGCTTCTCTCATATATATATTTTATTTAATGCAAAACATAAACGGGAAAGAAAAAGCCTTTCCCTTCACAACAGGCTGTTGTAGTGTTGCCCAAAACTTGCCTCCTATGCATATTGCCAAAGGGTAACCTCCTCGGGAATGGGCAGCTTTTGGGCACAGAGCAGGCACCTCAAGGATCTTTCTTGGAAGGGGTGGGTTTAGGTTGGACAGGGGTTAGGGACAGGTAAGATGTGAATTTGGGAGGAGGAATACTGGTAGGAGGGGTGGGAGAGGATTGGATTTTGGAGGGAGAGGGAGCTGGAGTGGGTGATGTGATGTGCATGTGACTGTATATTTTGCAGTTGCATGTGGGTCTGGTGTATGTTTGGATATGTGTGCTTTTGGCAGGTGTTTAGTGTTCGAGTGAGTGTCTGCGTTTGGTTTTGGGTGGTGTAGTAGGTGTGCTTTTGTGTGAGTGCTGGTTTGGATGAGTGTGCTGTTGAGGTAGTGGGTCTGGTTGTGGTGCTTGTGTCTGTATGTTTTACAGTTACATGCTGGTCTGGTGTATGTTGTGTATGTTTGGATGTGTGTAATTTGGCTAGTGTTTGGTATTCTGGTGAGTGTGCATTTTGGTTTGGTTGGTGTGTTTTGCGTATAGGCATGCTTTTGTGAGTGTGTGTGGGTTTGGAGGAGTGTGCTGTTGAGGTGGTTGGTGTGGTTGTGGTGCCTGTGGTGATGGTTGTGGTGCTTGTGAGTGTGCTGGTGGTTGTGTCTCTGCTGGTTTTTGTGGTACTTATGGGTGTGCTGCTGGTTGTGGCAGTGGTTGTGGGTGTGGTGGTGGTCGTGGTACTTGTAGTGGTGGTTGTGGGTGTGGTGGTGGTGGTTATGGGTGTGGTGGTGTTTGTGGTGGGTGTGGTGGTGGTTGTTGTGCCTGTGGGTGTGATTGTGGTGCCTGTTGGTGTAGTTTCAATAGTGTATGTACATTGTGTGTTTGTTTGTGTTTCTTTTTGTGTTTCTGTTTAGTGTGTGTGATTGTGCTGCTTGTGTCTGTTGGAGTGGGTGCCTGCAAAGAGGTGAGTGTGCTTGGGATTGGGGTGGAAGTTGGGATTTGGATTGAGGAAGGGACCTGAGTTGGGGCAGAAGGTTGGGCTGGTTGGGAGGCTGCAGAGACTGAGAAGGCTATTTTGGCAAGCGATAACTGCATGCCAGACACTGAACTGTGAATGACATCCAGAAATGCAACCATTTGTTGCATATGACAACTAAGGCCCTGGATGCCATTAACTATCGCAGTCTGGCCTACAGAGATGCTGCGTCAGAGGTCAATAGTCTCCTCACTCAGCACAGCTGGCGGGTCAGGGGGCGAGGTGCCTGTGGCAAAGGAGACCCCAGCCCTTTTAGGGGGTTGGGTTTGGCCAACTGAGGGGGAGGGAGCAAGAGGGAGGGTGGATATGGGTCTCTGGGTGGCAGACAAGGATGCGGTGAGTACAGTTCCTGTAGGGTCCACCACCACTAGGGACTCGTGGCTTGTGGAGGCCTCTGAAGATGATGATGAGCTGGTGGCCTCCGTTCCAGTCTCCTCACCCTCCATGCCACTGTGTCCATCGGTGTCCGATGTCTCACCACCCGAAACACAGTGGCCAGCTCCTTCCCCACCTTTGTGGCCAATGTCTCCTTTGCCTTCTCTTGAAGATGCTGAAAAGATATATACAATAATTTTACTGTATCTGTGTAAATAGAACTGATCATAAACTTTTTTCTCAAAACATTTTCCAAATTTTCATATTTCACCTGCTTAAAGGGTTTCAAACTATGGTTTAATTTTATCATTATCTCATGCATGTAGGGAACATCTTCCGAAACCATTTGATCAGTTTTCTAATTTCCCATTATTGCTCCTATTCTATTTTTGATAATTTCCTTTAGCCATTTTCAATTACCTCCATGAACTGTTTAACGCCTCTGAATGGTTCTGATTTGTTGTTTTGAATAGTGAACTTATGTCACAATGATTTATATAAAGCCAAAATCCCTTTGTACATTGTGTGAACAGGGCAAAGATTTAAAAAAATAAAAATATGAACCAATGTGCATTAATATTTACTGCAATGTTGTCCCAATATTTGAATAAACTGAAAGCCCGTTTCTTTTGTTTGGGCATTTCACAATAATAACACTTAAATCAAGTAACTTTTCAAATGCTAAAATTAATTTTATGGATTCAGGACTTAAGTTGCTTATTAATGTATCAGCGTGATCTGTATTTACGTATGCTGTTGAAGAATTTCAAACATAATTTTGTTGGTATTTTCAAATTACTTCTACAGCATAAGTAAATACATAGGGGCTTAATGCATTTCTAATGCACTTTAGTACAGAGCAAAACATTTTTACATTTAACTCCAAAATATCTTCCGTTATTTTTAGTGTGTTTTACCATCATTAAAACAATTAAAAAAGATTCTGGTTTTATTTTAGGCAAAAGATTCAGAAATATTTTTCAAAATAAAAATGCAAATCACAATATGCAAAAGATTAAACCTTGCTGTATTTCTAACATTTCCTAATGAGCCATATTTTATGCCTGATTTGGAGTTTTCCAGATGGGATACTCCAAGTTATATGTGACGGAACATTTCATCTGTAAAAGTCCCTTTAATTAATCTATGTTGCTCATTATTGATTGATCATCTGGACATAACAAAGGACATAAAAATATTTTTTTGGGTATGTGTTACCGATGTGTTGACATTCCTGGCTGTTTAAAAAAAAAAAAAAAAAAAAAATGAATGCCTATCAAATTCATTTTTCAAAAATAGACTGGCTTACATGCATATTTGTGAATGAGTAAGACATCATGCAAATCTGTCACTTTTAACATAAATGTAATTTTATTATCTAGTGAAAACATATTTGTAATATAGTTTTTATAAAAAATGAAGCCATTTATTCATATGTTTCTAGTCATTTTGGCTCACATGCTCACTATTGTTTGTTTACAATACCAACTCACAAATGTGATGTTTGGAACATCCACTGTATCATAAGTGTCTTTTATGTTATGTCACCTGTAATAGGGCTAATATAACATCCTTCACAATTGTGACAGAGCATCACACCTGACACAATTATAAATTTTGGCATGGTTGGTACACATGTCCCTTATAAAATCAAACAAACTCATGTATATTTTTTTTTTGATGCAGGCATGTGTCTACTCAAAACAGTCCTTTGGTAGTGATCAGAAAGATATTGATGTCATTTTCCACACATTAATATGCAAAACACATCATCATACACCTTGTGAAAACCTTACACCTTCAAAAACTCTTCTTGTGCGTTGGACATGTGACAACCTTTGTGTTGATGCAATAATTTGTTGCTGTAACAAAATATAGTTAGGGTGTGGAGCACACTCTTCGTATTTTGGGAAGGCTGGCCGAGCTGGACTTCTGCTGACTTCTTGGTCCAGCGTCTTGGATCCTCCTATCGCTTCTGGTAGTGAATGCTGTGTTGCTTGTAGATGCCCAGGATCGGTAATCATAGGAGAATGGATCACTTGTACCTGTATTACAACCAGGGTCCGGTATGTTGACCATCTTAAAAAACCCTCAATCGCGTACAGGAATGGTGGAGCAGTATATTTTGATTATCCGCTTCTTACATCACATGAAAGCATCATCATCGGGTCTTTTTTAGAAAATATGCTTTCCTCCACCCAGAGGTAGACCAACTGGTGATAACAGTAGTGACCAGTAATGAAGTGAAATTAAGTGAAGTGAGTTTAAAATTACCTACATCTCCGTACCAAAGAAACTTTATTCAGTTGGGGATGGAGCAAGGTTAAAATCAAGGCGGTGCGCATATAGAAATGTTACTATTCTATAGCACCTGTTAGTCCATGTGAGTGGTCGACATGTTTCAGCCCTTCTTTCGCCCAGCTGGGTCGGGGGGCTTTCTTCAGGACCTGTGCAATAATGAGGTTGCTAATTAAGCACCACGTAAGGGCAGGTAAGTGACTTACCCTTCTTCTTAATAGTTACCGGTCAATAGTACCTATAACTTACAAATCCCATATAGGGCTACCTCGGGGAACCGGCGGGCTCAATAACCTGCTGAAGAAGACAGGTTGCATGACTTGTGCTCACTCCATCTACGGTGCCAAGAATCCGCCTCTTCTTTGCAATGGCTTTTTAGATGTCCTTCTTTTGATGGGAGTTGACCTGTATGGTTACAAAAAATTAAAAAGCAAAAAAATATTTTGTGTCTTTTTGTTTGTTTGCATTGATGTAACAGAATTTTGAGAAATCAATCACAAGCATTTTTAAAAAGCTACAATACCAAATTTTTTTAAATAGAAATACGAAATGGTTGTAACCTGTTGAGTACCCTTATCCCTTGTTATGTCCTTATTTTTCTAATCCAGGCCAGTGACATCATCTAGGCTGAGTCATTTTTGGGATAATACAAGGCAAAAATCATTTTTGTTTGGTGTATGTGTATATATATATATATATATATATATATATATATATATATATATATATATATATATATATATATATTACCTACTGGCGGTCGCCAGTAGGTAGTTATAGTTAGGACCTCGTTTCTATTCAAAAAGCGTTTTTCCCAATAACTTTGGCGCCGGTTGACGAATCTTCGTGAAATTTTCAAAACTAGTGGGGCGCTCCGGTCAGCTCCTGTCTTGAAAGTTTCGGAGTGATTCGTCAAGCGGGGGCCGAGAAAAAAGGGGGTCCCAAAACGCGTTTCCCCATGCTAATTTCCATAGGAAACTTTAGACAAAGCTGCAGCCCAAACTGCTGAACGGAATTGCACCAAATTTGGCAAAAAGGTAGCTCTTGGTTCAGAAAGCGACCTTTTTCTTAAATGGTGTAAATCCGTTCAGTAGTTGCTGAGAAATTAAAGAAAGAAAAAATTTAAATATCTGGGCGGAGCCTAACCACACATCTCCTCCCGAGCACGAGCTTGCCTCTGATTGGCTGCCAACACTTCAAACCAGGAAGTGTTGGCAGCCATCTTGTGCCTCGGACCAAGGGAGAAAGAAAAAGGTAAGAGAAAGATAAAAAAACAAGAAAAGGGGGCAGGGTAAAAACACCCTGACCCCCCAGGCCTGCTCAGGGGGTCCCACAGGGACCCCCAGGCCCCCCTCCCCCCCCCCCCCAAAAAATTTAAAACATTTCGGGCGGGGTCGCGCCAGGTGCGCAAATCCATCCGTAAATTTAATAAAACTAAGCACGGTCTCCCACGCTTCGTTTTCAAAGCCCCCGGGTGGGCCAAGTCCCGGGGGCAATTTATTTATGTAGCCTTCCCGGGGCTAATAAATTATATGCGGGAGGGCACGCGGCCCTCCCGCAGCCCCGGGGACCGCCACGTCCCCGGGGCTTGTTTTTTAATCTGTGGGGGGCCTCCAAGGCCCTCCCAAGCCCCGGGGACCACCTCCCCCCGGGGCTTTTCTTAAATATGTGCGGGGGCACACGGCCCCCCGACTGCCCCGGGGACCGCCACCTCCCCGGGGCTTGTATTTTTTTTTTTTTAAATTAGAGTGGGGGGCCTCACGGACCCCCCCAAGCCCCGGGGACCGCCACCTCCCCGGGGCTTTCTTGAATTATTTAAAAAAAATAGTGGTCAGGCCCTGGGGGATGGGGTCCCCCGGGGCCCCAAAAATGGGAAAAGAAGGGGGCCACACAGCCCCCCTTCTAAAAAAAAAAAAAAAAAGCTGGCATCGCGCCGGAGGCCCCGCCCCCTCCCTGCAGCACTCTCCAAACGCGCCCCTGGCGCGTTGTAAGTTGGGGAATTAATTCCCCTTGAATACTGAGGGTCCCTGGAGGCCAACTAGCCCACCAGGTACCTCCAGTATGCGCCAGAGAGTTGCGTTGCAGAGAGGTGGTCCAAGGCCACGCCCCCTTTTTACACCACTCTGCATCACAGCTCTGTGGCGCTTACTGGAGGTAGCTGGTGGGCTAGTTGGCCCCCAGGGACCCTCAGGACTCAAGGGGACTTAATCCCCCAATTTACGCGTTTGCACAGTGGTGCAGGGAGGGGGTGGGGCCTGATGTGACAAGTGTGCAAACGCGCCCTGTGGTGCATTTAAAGTTGGGGGATTAAGTCCCCTTGAATCCTGAGGGTCCCTGGGGGCCAACTAGCCAACCAGGTACGTCCAGTAAGCGCCACAGTGTTTTGTTGCAGAGATATGTAAAAAGGGGCGTGGCCTCGGACCACCTCTCTGCAACGCAGCTCTGTGGCGCTTACTGGAGGTACCTGGTGGGATAGTTGGCCCCCAGGGTCCCACAGGATTCAAGGGGACTTAATCCCCCAACTTAAAATGCACCACAGGGCGCGTTTGCACACTTGTCACATCAGGCCCCGCCCTCCCTGCACCACTGTGCAAACGCGCCCGTGGCGGGTTTTAAGTTGGGGATTAATTCCCCTTCAATCCTGAGGGTCCCTGGGGGCCAACTAGCTCACCAGGTACCTCCAGTAAGCGCCACAGAGCTGCGTTGCAGAGAGGTGGTTCGAGGCCACGCCCCTTTTTACACCTCTCTGCAATGCAGCTCTGTGGGGCTTACTGGAGGTACCTGGTGGGCTAGTTGGCCCCCAGGGACCCTCAAGATTAAAGGGGACTTAATCCCCCAAGTTACAACGCGCCAGGGGGCGCGTTTGCACAGTGGTGCAGGGAGGGGGCGTGCCTGATATAACAAGTGTGCAAACCGCCCCCTGGCGCATTGTAAATTGGGGGATTAAGTCCCCTTCAATCCTGAGGGTCCTTGGGGGCCAACTAGCCCACCAGATACCTCCAGTAAGCTCCACAGCGCTGCGTTGCAGAGAGGTGGTCCGAGGCCACACCCCTTTTTACACCACTCTGCAAATGCGGCTTCTGGTGCACTGCTGGTGGGGCGAAGAGGTCCTCTTGTGTCCTGAGGACGTCAGGACACAAGTGGACTTCATCCTCCGAGCAGCAGTGCGCCAGAAGCCACATTTGCAGCGTGGTGTAAAAAGGGAGCGTGGCCTCGGACCACCTCTCTGCAATCCAGCTGTGTGGTGCTTGCTGGAGGTACCTGGTGGGCTAGTTGGCCCCCAGGGACCCTCAGTATTCAAGGGGACTTAATCCCCCAACTTAGAACGCGCCAGGGCGCGTTTGCAGAGTGGTGGAGAAAGGGGCGTGGCCTTTGTCCACCTCTCAGCAATCCCACTGTGTGGGGCTTACTGGAGGTAAGAGGTAGGCTAGTTGGCCCCTAAAGGTCCCCCAGCAGCGAAGGGGACTTCAATCCCCATCCAAGAGTGCGCCAGGGAGCGCGTTTGTAGAGTGGTGGGAAGAGGGGGAGTGACCTGCTCTTCGAACTTAGCAATGCTGCTGTGTGGGACTTACTGGAGGTAATAGGAGGAGTAGTTGGCCCCCAAGGATGTCCTTGGGGGCCAACTACCCCTCTTGTTACCTCCAGTAAGTCCCGCACAGTGGGATTGCTAAGACGTCTTCGGAGGCCATGCCCCCCTTTCTCCACCATTCTGCAAACGCGCCTCCTGGCAGACTACGGGATGGGGGATGAAGTCCAATTTACTCCTGAGGGACTTTGGGGGCCAAGAAGCCCTACTGGTACTTCCTGTAAGCCCTACGCACCGGAATTCCTGAGCGCTGGTTGGAGGCCCAGCACCCTTTCTCCACCACTCTGCAAACGCGACCACTAGTTAAAAAAGTGTTTGCAATGTAATAGGTTTTGCATTTGTGAGAATTAGAACTATTGGCGTTGTAAATGCAAAAGTTTTTTACTAATGTTTTTTGGAGTGGAGTGGATGTACGTTGTGTGTAGTGGAATTATGTGGTATGTTGTGCAGTGACATTATGTGGATAGTAAGTATGTGGTATTTAATATATAGGAATTATGTGTTATGGAGAGTAATTATGTGGTATGGTAGTCTGTGTTGTGGAGTGGTAACCTCAGGTTTAGTCTTCCTCGTTTCCATAGAAGCTCAACTATGAACTCAGTGAGACAAAAAAAGATGGAATCACTGAGGAGCACTTGTGGACCTAGTCAGAGGTATGAGCAGGGCCACTGGAATTATGTGACTGTTTGGCTGCACCGACTTTCGCACAATTATACATTTTCTGCATTAGCCACATAATTCATCATCTGCACCCTAATCTGCAGATTTGAACAAAAAAAGCCTTGTTTCTAGCTGAAACAGGTCAAACGTTACCAAAAATGCAGCGACAAGTGTTACAGCGTGGTGAAAGGCCCTTTGCAAACCTAGAATGGTCACCTGTTACTTATTGCTAAATGTGGGTGTTAAATTGGTATTAATGGTGTGCAAGCCACTCTTGCTTCCCTCTGCGCCTCTCTTGCCTCTTTCTGCATTTCTGTTGCTTCTTTCTGCACTTTCCATGCTTCTTTCTCCACCTGTCTTGCTTCTTTCTGCACCCCTGTTGTCTCTTTATGTACCTCTTTTGCCTCTTTCTGCACTCGTCTTCCCTCTTTCTGTACCTTTCCTGCCTGTTTTTGCATCTCACTTGCCTCTTTCTGCACTTTTCTTGCTTCTTTCTACACCTCTGTTGCTTCTTTCAGCAATTCTCTTGCCTCTTTGTGCACCTCTCTTGCCTGTTTCTGCACCTCTCTTGCCTCTTTTTGCACCTCTGTTGCTTCTTTCTGCACTTCTCTTGCCTCTTTCTGCACCCCTGTTGCTTCATTCTGCTTTTTCCATGCTTCTTTCTGCACCTGTCTTGCTTCTTTCTGCACCCATGTTGTCTCTTTATGTACCTCTTTTGCCTCTTTCTGTACTTTTCTTGCCTTTTTCTGCACCTCTCTTCCCTCTTTCTGCACGTCTGTTGCCTCTTTCTGCACCTCATTTGCTTCTTTCGGCACCCCTGTTGTCTTTCTGCACTCGTCTTCCCTCTTTCTGTACCTTTCCTGCCTGTTTTTGCATCTCACTTGCCTCTTTCTGCACTTTTCTTGCTTCTTTCTACACCTCTGTTGCTTCTTTAAGCAATTCTCTTGCCTCTTTGTGCACTTCTCTTGCCTGTTTCTGCACCTCTCTTGCCTCTTTTTGCACCTCTGTTGGCTCTTTCTGTACCTCACTTGCTCCTTTCTACACTTCTCTTGCCTCTTTCTTCACCCCTGTTGCTTCATTCTGCACTTTCCATGCTTCTTTCTGCACCTGTCTTGCTTCTTTCTACACCTCTGTTGCTTCTTTCAGCAATTCTCTTGCCTCTTTGTGCACTTCTCTTGCCTGTTTCTGCACTTCTCTTGCCTCTTTCTGCACCCCTGTTGCTTCATTCTGCACTTTCCATGCTTCTTTCTGCCGCTGTCTTGCTTCTTTCTGCACCCCTGTTGTCTCTTTATGTACCTCTTTCTGCACTTTTCTTGGCTTTTTCTGTACCTCTCTTCCCTCTTTCTGTACGTCTGTTGCCTCTTTCTGCACCTCATTTGCTTCTTTCAGAAATTCTCTTCCTCTGTGCACTTCTCTTGCCTGTTTCTGCACCTCTCTTGCCTCTTTTTGCACCTCATTTGCTTCTTTCTGCACTTCTCTGGCCTCTTTCTGCACCCCTGTTGCTTCATTCTGCACTTCCCATGCTTCTTTCTCCACCTGTCTTGCTTCTTTCTGCACCCCTGTTGTCTCTTTTGTACCTCTTTTGCCTCTTTCTGCACTTTTCTTTCCTTTTTCTGCACCTTTCTTCCCTCTTTCTGCACGTCTGTTGCCTCTTTCTGCATGTCTGTTGCCTCTTTCTGCACCTCATTTGCTTCTTTCTGCACCCCTGTTGTCTTTCTGCACTCGTCTTCCCTCTTTCTGTACCTTTCCTGCCTGTTTTTGCTCCTCACTTGCCTCTTTCTGCACTTTTCTTGCTTCTTTCTACACCTCTGTTGTTTCTTTCAGTAATTCTCTTGCCTCTTTGTGCACTTCCCTTGCTTGTTTCTGCACTTCTCTTGCCTCTTTCTTTACCCCTGTTGCTTCATTCTGCACCTTCCATGCTTCTTTCTGCACCTATCTTGCTTCTTTCTGCACCCGTTGTCTCTTTCTGCACTCGTCTTCCCTCTTACTGTACCTTTCCTGCCTGTTTTTGCATCTCACTTGCCTCTTTCTGCACTTTTCTTGCTTCTTTCTACACCTCTGTTGCTTCTTTCAGCAATTCTCTTGCCTCTTTCTGCACATCTCTTGCCTGTTTCTGCACATCTCTTGCCTGTTTCTGCACATCTCTTGCCTGTTTCTGCACCTCTCTCGCCTCTTTTTGCTCCTCTGTTGGCTCTTTCTGCACCTTACTTGCTCCTTTCTACACTTCTCTTGCCTCTTTCTGCACCCCGGTTGCTTCATTCTGCACTTTCCATGCTTCTTTCTGCACCTGTATTGCTTCTTTCTGCACCCCTGTTGTCTCTTTATGTACCTCTTCTGCCTCTTTCTGCACTTTTCTTGCCTTTTTCTGCACCTCTCTTCCCTCTTTCTGCATGTCTGTTGCCTCTTTCTGCACCTCATTTGCTTCTTTCTGCTCCCCTGTTGTCTTTCTGCACTCATCTTCCCTCTTTCTGTACCTTTCCTGCCTGTTTTTGCTCCTCACTTGCCTCTTTCTGCAGTTTTCTTGCTTCTTTCTACACCTCTGTTGCTTTTTTCAGCAATTCTCTCGCCTCTTTGTGCACTTCCCTTGCTTGTTTCTGCACTTCGCTTGCCTCTTTCTGCACCCCGGTTGCTTCATTCTGCACTTTCCATGCTTCTTTCTGCACCTGTCTTGCTTTTTTCTGCACCCCTGTTGTCTCTTTATGTACCTCTTTTGCCTCTTTCTTCACTTTTCTTGGCTTTTTCTGCACTTCTCTTCCTTCTTTCTGCAGCCCTCCTGCCTTTTTCAGTACCTCTCTTGCCTCTTTGTGCACCCATCCTACCTTTTTCTGCACCCCTCTTGCCTCTCTCTCCACCCCTCTTCCCTCTTTCTGCACCTCTGTTGCTTCTTTCAGCAATTCTCTTGCCTCTGTGCACTTCTCTTGCCTGTTTCTGCACTTCTCTTGCCTCTTACTGCACCCCTGTTGCTTCATTCTGCACTTTCCATGCTTCTTTCTGCACCTGTCTTGCTTCTTTCTGCACTCCTGTTGTCTCTTTATGTACCTCTTTTGCCTCTTTCTGCACTTTTCTTGGCTTTTTCTGCACTTCTCTTCCTTCTTTCTGCACCCCTCCTGCCTTTTTCTGTACCTCTCTTGCCTCTTTGTGCACCCATCCTACCTTTTTCTGCACCCCTCTTGCGTCTCTCTCCACCCCTCTTCCCGCACCTCTGTTGGTTCTTTCTGCACTGCTCTTGCTTCTATCTGCACCTTACTTGCCTCTTTCTGCACTTCTCTTGCTTCTTTCTACACCTCTGTTGCTTCTTTCAGCACTTCTCTTGCCTCTTTCTGCACTGCTCTTCCTTCTTTCTGCACCCCTCCTGCCTCTTTCTGTACCTCTCTTGCCTCTTTGTGCACCTCTCCTACCCCTTTCTGCACCCCTTTTGCCTCTTTTTACACCTCTGTTGGTTCTTTCTGCACTGCTCTTGCTTCTTTCTGCACCTCATTTGCCTCTTTCTGCACTTCACTTGCTTTTTTCTGCATCTCCCTTGCCTCTTTCGGCACCTGTGTTGCTTCTTTCTGCACTTCTCTTGCCTCCTTCAGTACCTCTTAGTTAGAGGTAGTTTTAATCCCCCTGCCCTATTATGTACTAGGGCCATACAGGGGAGGTAATGCCAATCACAGGGGTACCCCAACCCATAGTGTACCCTAGTGTATGTAGGTGTTTTCACTGTATTCTAAGTGTCTTTCAGCATAGCACTGGCTCCAGGCCTGGTTAGTCAGTCAGTTACCACCAGTACCCCGCCGGCAAAAAGTTGGGGGCACAGGATGACTTTGCAACAAGGCCTCTTTCTGCTCCTCTGTTGGTTCTTTGTGCACATCTCTTGCTTCTTTCTGCACCTTTCTTCGTCTTTCTGGACTTCTGTTGCCTCTTTCTGCATTTCTCTTGCTTCTTTCTGCGCCTTTCTTCCTTTTTCTGCACATGTCCTACCTTTGTAGGCATAGTTAGAAATTAGCATTTAAAAATCTTTGAAATTCACTGAAAAAAACACAGGTTTCAGGGACGTTATAGTTAGAAATTAGCATTTAAAAAACCTTTGAAATTCACTGAAAAAAACATAGGTTTCAGGGACGTTATAGTTAGAAATTAGCATTTAAAAAACCTTAGAAATTTACTGAAAAAACCACAGGTTTCAGGGACGTTCTAGTTAGTTGGACATTTCACTCGTACAAAACCAGAGAAATTCGGCCGTTATAGTTAGTTCAGCTAACTATAACTCGCGCCCCCGCAATGCACTGCTGATGACGTCACATATTACATCATTCATGACATGGTCAGTGACAGGAATTGTATTCCTCAATCTGTAAAGTCTGCCACAACCTTTCTGGGTTTTAGAAAGTCCTTAAAAACCTGGTTATACTCCAACTAACTGGGCCTCTTTACTTGGGTCACAGGTAGCGCCAAGACGCCTCCGGACATACAAGCGCTCTATTAATCCTTTCATCGTCATCATCATTTATGTCATCAGGTGGAGCCAGATCTTCTGTCTCCCTTCACATAGACAAAATACACATTTTTGTGTTAACTGTATGTAGCTGTTGATGTGTCTCATCATTGAAGGAAGAACTTCTTGTAGCTCACCACTTAAAGTTGGCTGTGACATTCCACCAGATACTGCAACAGTGTATTGGAATGATCCTGTGGCCACAAAAGGGAGGACTGCCATTATTTTCACTAATGATGTTATTGATGTGGGTTTCCTATTGTAAGGCTGAAGATCTGGCTCCAGCTGATGACATCCATCAACAAGAGTTTGCCTATTTAATCTGATTTTATTGATTACCTCCCGTTCTTCAACGGTGGCAAGGCCTGGAACTGTATATGTAAATATTGCATGAATGTTTTGGAATACGCATGGGCTATAATGTATTAGGAAAATATGAGACACAATTCTTTATTCCAATGAAATCATATACTAGGTTTTGATTTGTGGTTTTAATTCTTTTTTGTCATCTTTAAAAAAAAAAAAAAGTGAAAAACACTACCTGCATGGAAACTTTATGAATAAACAATCTTTTTTAATTTAACTTTTTAAAATATATGATGGAACTATAAAAAGTGAATAAATTGAGAAAAGACATACAACACCAGTCTTTATTTTCTTTTTTCTTTTTATTCAACAAAACCAAATAAACTAAAACAGGATGTAAACAACAAACCAAACCAAGAACATAATGTCAATCATGGTGAATGAAAATAATATTGAAGAGACAAATTTGTTTGAAATCCAATGTCCAAAATACAACTGGCATCAAAAAGGTAAACGTGTCCAGAAAATAGTCCACATAGTGAATGATAGTCACAAGCTGGAGGAAATTAGATTCTGCGTCTCTTGCTGGTGGTGGTGGAGGTCTTGCCATCCTCTCCTGGAGGTCTGGATGAACGTCCCCTCCTGAGGGGGACTGCTGGATCCACAGTTGCAGGGACTGTGGTGGGTGCACATGTTTCCTCTTGTGGCAGGGCCACACTTTCTGTGGCTGAGGCAGATGCAGTAGGCCAAGATGTTGGACCACAGAAAGGAGAAGATGTTGCTGGATAATCGACGGCATGTATGGGTAAAACAATCCTGCAGCACCCCAGTCAGGGAGCCCAATTTTGAGTTGAGATTTTCCATCTGAACATTGTGCTCCCTCTGCAACTGCTGCATCTCCCGGAGCTCTGTAAGGATCTCGGCCATCATGTCTTGGGACTGGTTAAGGGATCCCAAGATTAGGTCGATGGTGGCCTGGGTGACAATGAACCCAGTGGCCTCACTTTGCTTTCCCACAGATTGCTCTCCCAAGACCCCTACCCCCACTACCCTGTGCCCTTGACCCAGTGTGGCGTATCCCACTAGTTCCTGGCAGAAATGGAGATGGTGGTGGTGGTGTTGGTGGTGGTGTTGGATCAACAGCAGCCAGGACTGGGAGACAAGATTGGGGTGAGGTTCCTTTGGACACAAGCAGTGGAGGTATCCAGAGTTGTGGTAACTGCTGGGGTGGAAAGTGTAGGTGTGGGCCGAGTGAGAATCACTGTAGCTGTCTGCCCACACCTACAGACAGCAGACACCTGCTCCTCATCATCCAGACTTGCAGGAGTGGGTTCCGCACTGAAGGCCTGTTCCCAGTCTGGAGTGGAGGTATCCTGAGTAGCAGTGGCAGATGGTTGTACCCATACTCTCGGTGTTGGACCTATCATAAATAACAATAACAAAGATGTAAAAAATCTGGATTATACATCAAATGATTGAGAAGCTAAAAATGAAGCTACCTAAAAAGAAAAATGAATTTCATAGAATGAATATACCATTCAGTTGTATTGTAATACATTACAAAAACAGTTTACATTACACAGAAAACTATTTTAAAAAAAGCAGGTAAATAGATGACCTGTAATGAAAAAAAAATTAGGAAGTATACATAAAATTTAGCAAACATTCAACACAACACAGTAGAGAGGTGAAATGCGAAATAAACCATTCCAAGGCCTAGCAAGGTAAAAATCTGTTTATTAAACAACTTCGAATGATAAATAGTATTAGTCATCACATAAACATTGCAAAGTACATTTATCATCAAAATAACGTTGATAGGGGAGAGGTGTGGTGCAGCGGCCAGAGTGATTGTCTCCAGAGTGTGAGACTGACGGTTCGATCCCCAGCGCCGGCGGCAGCTCAGCTCAGCTTCATGTGACTCTGGGCAATAGCTCACATAGGCCCCTAGTACGATGTCGGTCGGAGTTGCCTCTGACCGACACTGTTTCTGTGTAAGAACTGACCGACCATAGGTCGGCAGTTCCGCACACCTTATTACGATGCGACCGCACATGGTGCGGTCGCAAACATCTCATTTCTCTATGAGAGCTTCTGCGGCGAGTTGGGAACAGCCCGCAGTTCAAGCTCCTATTGAGAAATGGGAGTTTGTGTAAATCCCTGCACCGTGTGGCAGGCTTCTCGCGATGCCTGCCACACGGTGCAGTGTACTCAGGGGGGCACCATAGGTGCCCTCCACTGCCAAAACCATAGGCCTCAGAGGGATGGGGGCCCTGCTAGGGGCCCCCAAAGTTGCTTTCCGACAGCCTTTCCATGTTGGAAAGGCCGACATGGCAAGGCTGTCGGAAACTGACATCATAATCCCGATGGCAGAAACGCCGTTCTGAAGGGATTATGGACGGTTTCCGACTGGCCGGATTGACCATCCAGTTTATACTCCGACCGCCGACATTGAAATTCGGCGGTCGAACTGTAAACCTACCATGTCGGTCGGTAAGCCTCCGGCGAGCGGTCGGAGGCTTACCAACCGACATCGTAAGGAAGCCCTAAATCTCCCCTCAGATCCTTGAAACCCTGAAGGGGTGATATGTTCGTGCTTTACAAATAGGAATTATTTATTATGTATAACTTACATACAACATAACATGCATTTACATTTTTTACACAACCTACTTTGATTTGTGGAACAAATCACATCAATTCAATAAAATAACAAGTAAGTGACAACATACAATATTCAACAAAAATTGACATTTTAAAAGATAGCATGAAATAGAGTTTGATATTTACATAATACGTTAACATATGTACAAATATGTAAGAAAAGAGAAAATGACCATAATAACATTGCCGTATTATTTTCAGAAAACAAAAACAAGGCATCATGGTAGTTGTAGCTATTTTAATTACACAATAACAACACCTGCAAAACTGGAAGTTGAACATACCTAGTAAAATAAATGCAGTGAAAATAAACAGACATTTACAATATGAAACACATACATGAAATATGTTATTAGGTGAAAAAACACTTACGTGCACCATAACTTCATGTGAGAGCAAATGAAGATTGAAACCTGTAATCTTAAGTACAACAAAATAGTTTCTAACAAACGGAGAAACAAGGCAAAAACAAAAAATGTAACATGAAGAAAAACACACATGTTGACAACACATATTAACAATTAGTAAAATGAGAGAAACGGCAATGGCGGAGGAGCGTCGTCCCACTGCCTTGCTCAGAGCCAGCTGGTGAAAAATAAAACCATGTTCTATCATTGTTTTATTTTTCATTTGCCGGCTCTGTGCCAGCGCGTGCAGAGAGGGTCAGGCTGAGGCATTGGAGGGGGGAGGAGGAATGCTATGTTCACTTCTAAGTGCTCATGTGTGTTTGGCCGGCCGTCTCAGGCCGGCCAAACACACATGCGCACTTGGGTTTCTCCAGCCTGGCTGCATTGAACAGCAGGGCTGGAAAAACCCCACAGACTTCCTGTCCTGAACGGAGCATCTTTTCAGCCCACCCAGGCCAATCCCCGTGCTGCTCTCATAGAATGAGAGCAGCACGGGGATTGCACAGAGAGTCTGTCCCAGGGGCTGCTGGGACCAGGAAGAGCACAGGAGGCACGACGGGACGCGGGAGGTGGCCGGCAGCCTAAGGTAAGTTCTTTTTTAAAATATTATTATAAACACCCCCCTCCGGTGTTCCCTCCACCCGCCACCACCCTTTGTTTCGCCACTGGAAACAGCAATATTGCTACAAAATGCCTAAACTAAATTGAAATAAATAAATTTATGTATGGGTGTATATGATTAAACAAAGCTACAAAACACATTAGCAACAGTTAAATTAAAAGGAAAAAGGACATTTAGGTTTAGTTACACATTCAAAAGTCTAACTTACAAGTCTCCACTCCACCAGGGATTCCTGTCAAGCCTTCAGGATGTAGGATTTGCAAGACCTTCTCCTTCCATGGACAAAATGATAAGGGGGGGGGGCTGGAAGAACCACCACCAGTCCTCTGGGCCTCCAGGTGACGCTTGGAAGCCAGGGAATGCACTCTCCCCCGCATGTCATTCCACCTCTTCCTTATTTCCTCCTGTGTGCGCAGGTTGTTTGCTACAGCATTCACTCTGTCAACTATTCTGACCCACATTTGCCTTTTCTGAGCTATAGCGCTTCAAACAATTGTGGCTCTACTCTTATAATTTCATCCACCATGACTGACAATTCTCCCTCAGTAAAACGTGGATTTCTCCTCCCTGCCATCATGAAATGAAAAACTTAAATGATTGTAATAACCCACTAGATATAAAAAAAAATAGAACAAAAACACCTTACTTCACTGAAAAAGTGCTCAGGAACAAAGTTCTGCTCCAGTGGAATGGCGAAGGATCATGGTCTGAAATAGAGTGTATTTTATATTGTGGTATGCAGGTGGAAACAATTAGCCAAAGCACATCAAGTGTGTGATGCTAAAATCCATGTTGAAAGCATCCCATGCCGGAATCACTCCGTCGGCTAACCGCCGCTAGAACGCCAGCACAACTGTGAAATCTAAATATGCTCGGCGCAATCCTGCCACCCTGACTGGGATGGAGTAATGTTAGCCAGCAGATGAGTTTGCTGAGCCGATAGCTGTGAACCATTTACTTGACGGAAAACAGTCCGTCAATGCGGACGGCGGATCAGCCAACCCACATCTAAATACGGCGGGCGGGAATCCATCAGCTCGACGCAGTGCTTGTAAACTCCGGAAAGGTGGGACGACGGAAGTCCCACCAAGATCTAAATCAGGCCCTAATTTCCAGATTTTGCATTTGCATGTTATTTTCTTGTTTGAAATGGCTCTTGGGGATCAGATTATCTCGATAATTGAATGAGGCGGACACAATTGTCTGTTAGTATGATACCTTTTGTCAGATTCTGCCCACCGCCCTAAAAGTACCAAAACCCGCCCCTTCGGACTACCTTGAACACAACGTCCAGAACTTTTCCAGTTGGATCTCCTCGGTCGCCGACGCCATCGCCCCCCTGAAGACTCCCCAAACAGGCCAGCTGGTTCACCCCACAGCTACTGACCCTCAAGTGACACTGCAAGAAATTAGAGAGACACTGGCGTTCCAACAAGACCGCCACCAACCTAGACTCCTACTGATCAATCTAAGATTGCTACTGCCCAAAATAAGAGTAAAGACATTTTTAAGATAGCCAAATCTTTTATTTCACCAACAGCCTGTTCCAAAATAGGGCCTTGCTCAGAGAAATGGACAAAGCAGCTTGCTCAATTCTTCCATGGGAAAATCTCTCAGATCCAACAAGCTTTTTCTAATATAACTGAGGTTGAGTTGACTTTTTTTAATAGTGTCAACAATAAATTTCATATTCTGGATCCTCCACCTCTTCTTGTTTTCCCTGAACTTCAGCTGGAGGAATCATTGTCCCTCCTTCAAAACATTAAGTCGGGTTCCCCTACCGATCCCTGTCCAGCCAATATCCTGTCTCTGGTTGCCCCCACAATAAACCCGATTGTAGATCAGCTCTTTAACACTTCCCTTTCCACGAGCATCATGCCCAAGCTGTGGAAGCATGCTAAGATTCTCCCTTTGATTAAAAAAAACAAATGCTGATCCCATGGACCCGGCGAACTATAGGCCGATCTCTTTGCTGCCGGCTCTTTCAAAATCCTTAGAGAAGCATGTCAACAAAGCTATTCATATTGAAGATGGGAAGCTCCTCCATGATTCCCAGTCTGGCTTTAGGGCTAATTTTAGTACTGAGTCTGCGCTGTTAGAAGTGACAGAATTCATCAAAGGCAAATTAGACGGGGGAGGTAAGGCCGTTCTGATATTACTAGATTTATCTGCGGCCTTTGATACGGTCCCACACGAGAGGCTCTTAAACAGACTTAAAAATATTGGCCTGGGTGGGACCGCCCTCTCTTGGATGGCCTCCTACCTGGAAAACAGATCCCAGGACATCTGGCTTCCACCTTTTTCCTCCCCAGTCCCTGCCTCCAATGTCGGAGTCCCTCACGGCTCCATTCTCAGCCCCACTCTCTTTAATATTTATCTTTCTCCCTTGGCCTTTCTGGTTGAGGAAGCGGGCGCTAAGATCGCCTCCTACGCTGACGACACTCAGCTTATTTTCTCGTGTGACAGAGGCTCCGACTTTGACGGGGTAATGATCAACTCCTGTCTCGCGAAGGTTTTTAATTGGCTGAGGGTCAATCAACTCAAGTGTAATCCGGATAAGACGGAAGTGGTCTTCTTCGGGAAACTAGAAACACCTGGTTGGAGGGCCTGGTGGCCAAAGGATCTGCCACCTCCGCCCGCAGATAAAGAGAAAGTAAAAAATCTGGGGATAATTATTGACAAAACATTGTCGATGCGCTCTCAGATCCAACATCTTTCCGGTGCATGTTTCGGCATACTTCGTATGCTAAAAGTTATTTTTACCGCTTCTGCCATTAGAGAGTAGAAGGACTGTGGTGCAGGCTCTTGTGACATCCAAACTTGACTATGTCAATTGCCTGTACCTTGGTCTTCCTAAATCCTTGACCCAGCGCCTGCAAGTGGTTCAAAATACGGCAGCCAGAGCGATTGTGAGATCAAGACCTAGAGCACGTATGACCCCGATTCTGAAATCCCTTCACTGGCTTCGTATTAAAGAACGAATTGACTTCAAAGCCATGGCCATCTTCTTTAAAGCCTTCCACAGGGTAGGAGCCGGGTACTTGACCAAACAAGTAAACCACTACCTTACATCTAGACCTTTGCGTTCTTCTAATGCTAATCTGGCCATTGTGCCCAAAACTCGCCTTGTTCGCATTGGCGGTAGATCCTTTGGCTTTCTGGGTGCCAAACTTTGGAACAGCATGCCAGAATTCCTGAGACTTGACACAAACCTACTCTCTTTTAGAAAGAATTTAAAAACATGGCTTTTTAACCAATAATTGTGTTTCTTTCCACTCCGTTTCCCTCCCCTGTCTATGCGCCAGGACACTCTAGTCTGAGTAGCTGTGCGCTTTATTAAATATTGTATTTCATTTCATTTCATCTGCCCTCCACAACTACCACCACCATCTCAGAGAGAGCAAGAAAGAAGCCCTCAACACCTGCATCGAGGCAAGCGCCAACCGCACCAAGGAATTGTTTAACATCGTCAGAGAATTCTCCTGCACCTCCACCTCTGCGACGACCTGGCAGACTACTTTCACCACAAAATTGCCAACATCTACTGCAACTTCAACCCCCAGCCCACTCGCCTCAATCACCTTTGCACCCTTGCTTGCCCCTCCCACCACCCCAGGACCACTGACTGGAATCAGCTCTCCACCATCTCTATCATGAACTCCATACACTCCAGATCTCCCACCGACCCCTGCCAGCACCACATCTACAAACGAGGAAGAGAAGTCATCGCACACCCCCTCACCGAACTCCTCAACACTTCCATCACCACAGCCACCGTATCAAATGTCTGGAATCATGCAGAGGTCAAGCCCCTCCTGAAGAAACCCTCTACCAACCCCAACAAACTCAAAAACTACTGCCCGATCTCACTCCTCCCCTTCCCCACCAAAGTCTTGGAAAAAGCCGTCACCCGTCAGCTCAAAGACTACCTCGAGACCAACAACCTGCTCGACACTTCCCAATCCGGCTTCTGACCAAACCACAGCACCGAGACCGCCCTGATCGCAGCAACTGATGACATCAGACGCCTTCTCGACCGAGGTGGAGCAGCAGCCCTAATCCTCCTCAGCCTTTCAGCAGCCTTTGACAATGTCTCCCACAACACTGTGATAAGCAGAATCCACCACATCGGCATCCAGGGCAATGCACTCAACTGGATCTCTTCCTTCCTCTCTGGCCGAACCCAGAGGAACTACTTACCACCCTTCTCCTCCGCACCCAAAGACATCTTATGCAGCGTACCCCAAGGATCCTCCCTCAGCCCCACCCTCTTCAACACCTACATGACACCTCTGGCAGACATTGCCCACACCCACGGACTCAACATAATCTCCTACGCCGACGACACCCAGCTCGTCCTATCCCTCACAGAAGACGCCAGCTCCACATGGGCCAACTTCCAACACACCATGACAAACATCGCCACTTGGATAAAGACCAACTGCCTCAAGCTCAACTCGGATAAGACAGAGGTCATCTTCTTCGGAAAGAAGCCCTCCCCATGGGACGACACATGGTGTCCGCCCCTCACCCACCCCCACCAGCCAAGCATGCAACCTCTGAATCTACCTGGACCACCACCTGACCATGAAGCAACAGATTAACGCTGTCTCCTCCTACTGCTTCCTTACCCTCCGCATGCTCTGCAAGATCTTCCGATGGATCCCCACCTCTTCCACGAAGACAGTCACCCAGGCCTTCATCACCAAGTGACTCGACTATGGTAACGCACTCTACGCCGGAACCACCAAAAAACTCCTGAACCGGCTCCAGACCATCCAGAACTCAGCAGAACGTCTCATCCTTGACATCCCCAGAAGGACCAGCATCAGCCCCACACCTCAGAGCTCTCCACTGGCTGCCTGTCCAAAAAAGATGCCTCTCCAAGCTCCTCACTTATGCCTACAAAGCCCTCCACAAGTCCAGACCCGCCTACATCAACAACCGCCTAACATTCCACCGACCTACTAGGAATCTCTGATCCTCCACTCTCGCTTTGGCCCACATCCCCTTCATTTGCCGGCATGTCCTGGAACAACCTCCCCCTCCACCCTCGCACTGCCCCTGCTCTGAAGGACTTCAGGAAGCAGCTCAAGACCTAGCTCTTTGACCGAGGCTCCCACATCCCACCAGCGCCTGGAGACCCCCTGGGGTGACAAGCCGCACTATACAAGACCATCTGATTAAAGATTCCATTTATTTGCTTTGCTCCTTCTTTCTCTCCCAGTGCTAACAATGCCAAAGCCAGTGGTGATTCTGCTGACCCATATACAATGGCAGATCCACCACCATGAATAGCGGAAACCCAACTTTGAAAGAGTGTCATGAAATGTATGGTGGACTTTCACACAAAAAATAAGTATAATGTACCACACCCATTCCGCAGGACTGTGGTTAGAGTGTGGTATGTAGCCGGGTGCATTTTGGAGCACTGGTGAGGCAGGGTACTGTCATTTACAGACAGCACATTTTCTGTTGAAATGGCACTAAATTTGCATAGACATACAGTTTTACGTCTAAAACTATATAGCGCACAAACAATGTCTGCTAATTGGTTTTCAGCAAATATTCATCATTTACGCATCACCAACTAAAATGCCTTGATTTGTTTTGATCCTATTAAAATCTGTTTCCATCACACTTCAGAGTTACTATAAATGTGCTACATTTGTGCTTTCTTAATTGCTGATAAATTTTGAAATATGTACATAGTTCATTTGCAGGTGTTTAAATGTTGTGTGTCTGACATCCTATGGCCTTTCCTTTCACTTTCTGTACCCCTGCACGTTTGTCACAGAAGGCACTTTTACAAAATCCTCTCACTCTGTAGTCAGAGAAATAAAACTTAACACCTATTTCAGAAAAAGCAGCAAATTGTTCCCTTTTTTTTATTAGAATTCAGCGTCAACCTCCTGCAGGCCCTCCTAAACCAACAATCAAATTCAGGAATTGGTGTAAATGAGATGCCCCAGCTCTGAACACATTGCTCTGTAGCTCCAAACCACACCTAATGCAGAAGGTTGAAGCAGATCAGCCTCTGATAGACCTTTAGATTGGAAACGCTTTGGGGTCTGTTCTCCCTCTGACAGCTAAGGCTACCGTGAGGTTGAACCCGCCAGCCCTTGGTTTGATGATGTGTTTCCATCTAGAAAAGAAACGCTGTGATTGCCTCGAAAGACTTTGGAGGAAAACGTACGAGTCGGAGGCTAAAGCCGAATGAAAAGCTGCTTTGAATAAATATCATGCAATGTGTAGAGCAGCGGCAGCATCCTATCATTCAGAAAACATTTCCAATGCTCAGAACTGTCCCAAGACACTTTTTAGTGTAGTCAAAGAATTGTCTGACCCCAGTAAACTGTCCCCTGCTCCTTCTCCGTCTCATTCGCAATGTACAGAACTAGCGCTTTTCTTTGTGAACAAGGTGGCCACTATTCAATCGCAACTGGCGGCAAACACTAGGCAGGTTTACAACTGGAGGACCCTGATCGTGTAATTCAGCAATCTCCTCCATTGAACCTGTATGCCTCTCATTATATACCATGTTCAGTTAAAAAAATGGAGTCCTGGCCTCAGCTGGACTTTGCTGGGTTTCTGACCATTTTGCAGTCTATTATATCAGGCTCTCCCCTAGACCCGCTTCCTCCAGCTAAGCTGTGACTTCTTGATCCTGACCTGCTACAAGTGGTGGTAGATCTGCTCAACTCCTCACTTTACGAAGGTTGTGTTCCACAATCTTGGAAACATGCCATGGCCCACCCTCGTTTAAAGAAGTCCAATCTTGAGCCTACTAATTGGGCCAACTTTAGCCCCTTTTCTTCAAAATCTTAGAAAAGCATATAAACTCACGACTTACCACTTTTGTGGAAGCTCAGCAACTTCTGCACCCCTCTCAATCAGGGTTTAGATCAGGACATAGTACGGAGTCCGCCCTCGTGGGGGGTCACATAACGTCTAAAATGACACCTGGATGAGGGCGGTACAGCCACACTGATTCTGTTGGATATCAGTGCGGCCTTTGATACGGTGTCCCACTCCCTCCTTGTGGACAGATGGAGGAGCCGCCCCTGAAAACACTTGTAAGGGAGCACTGTAAGCAATAGGTCATTTTTAAAGTTTTTATCTGGACATTTTTTTATCATGGAACGTAGTGGCAGGCACCTTTTGAAGAGCTGTGAGAAAACAAAATAATTCCTTTTATTTTACCCTGGTGTACATGCATGGCTAAAACCATTTTATTAATGGTCTCTTTTAAACATCCATTTCCAGAGTACAAATTAACACAAATTATTCATATATTTAAGAATAGTGTATCATAATGCCCAATTGACCCACATTTTTGCAAAAAATGCCTCTGACTACCATCTCATCCATATCTTCCCTCCCACAAACTCCCCACTTAAAGGTTTTTTTGCTCATTTGCTGCACACATTTGTTAACTAACACCAGAATTTTTTTACAACCCCAACAGTTTTAACGTATTGATGGGGGGTTCCAGCACCTCCTGTCAGAAAAGTTAATCCAGCACCCCTTGCAACAAGACTTGGGCGTCAATTCTCCGAAATGCCTGGGGCAGTGGAAGAGGCAGCTTTTGCCCCAGGGTTGAACCCTTTGGTCCTACAATAACCTTCTGTTTGCTGCAGTGAGGCTAGTAAAGGAGCAAGGAGGGGTAACTATATATTGATAGGGGTGTCTTACAGCCCCATTTACCTTCTGTTCCTGCCCCATCTTCATGATCTTAGATGTAGGAAAGGCACTGCAATGGGTACCAAATGGCAAATAAGGGGTAGCAGGTGTGTCATGGCTACTAGGTTAGTGGGGGTTGACTTTCAATTTGAGCTAGCAAAGGTGAATGGGTCCTGCTCACTGAAGTTTGCAAAACAAGATTTCGAATACAGTATTATAGTACCTGTAAAATCAGGTTTGAGTCTTTGTGTATGTGAGGCAAGTATGTCCGGTATCAGCGCAACACACTGACAACGAACCATTAGATGCCGAAACAAAAATAGACTGCTCCTTCTTGGCGCTAAAAGTAAAGTGCCTGGGTAAGACAGAATAGAAAATCAGCATTTCTCTTGTGCAGCAGGTATGGGAAAATAATTGATTTTCCCTTAATGTGCAAAAAAGGAATAAATAGAATGTTTAAGAAAACATTTAAGGAAGAAGAAGGAGAAATGTATTGTGATAGACAGAGGGGTCTCCTCGTTCTCTGCTGTTTTTGAACTGAGTGGGATTTACTTTTGTTGCACTGGTTTGCTTTCAGGTGCTTGTTCACTGCCTAAGCAGCACCATATGATGGCCTACCTGAGCCTAAGTCAGAGCTCTCAAGCTTCCCAGGTTCCTGCATCAGTAGCTCATCCAGTCCAGATTTTGTCTTTGTGTTCTGGAATTTGTAGTCCCTGTTTAATCCCATTATAAAACCAGGAAAACTAGTCCCAAAATGCAAAGTAAAGACCTGGACAGGATGAGCTACTCATGCATGGACCCGGGGAAACTTGAGAGCTCTGTCAATGTATGGAGTAGGCCTGGGCAGAGTTCGCTGAGTTCCGCTACATGGAACTAAGCACAGTGACCATAAAACTCCGCTGCACTACGCGGAGTTCCGCAAGTGGCGGAATGCCTTAGGTCGCGCTGATTTTTAGTGCTGGGTGTTTGTCCCGCGCTGGAACGTCACCATGTGCAGCACAAGAGGGAGCTGCTACTTTCTGCCGCTCTAGTAGATGTTCTACTCGAACAGCAGCTTCTTCTACGCGAACGGAAGGTTTCTCAATGAGAGCAGTAGCGGCCGTCCGCGACCGCCAACGTTGAGAAATCTCACTGGGAGGGGATCTGGAGTAAGATTTTCCTTGCTCGCCCTCGCCAACTTAACGTCGGCAAGCGTGAGCAAGGAAAACACTCCGCTATGCTACACGAAGCTGAGTTTTTCGGAACTCTGCGTGCTACGCGGAGTGCTGAGTGGGAAAAAGTCAGCAAACTCCGCAAGCGGAGCGGAATTTCACACCCAGGCCTAGTATGGAGCTCAGTGTTGTACTTTTCAAGATACCTCACTGATCCATCATGGGCCACCCCAAAAGTCCAAGTCATTTGGGAGAGGGCACAAGGAGGCTCAGGTACTGGACTGGCTGAGAGAGACATGGCCACAGAGGAAGGACTAGGGTATTCAAGCAGATGTGCCAGATCTGCTCATTTTACAGGCTGATAAATGCAGATTTTACCAGCTTTAACGAAAGAAAAACTTTGATTCTGTGAAGGACACAGAGGCAAGTATTATGCTTATCTATTTTATAGCCACTAACAACAGCAAAATTAACTGAATACAACTCCCAAGTATCACACAGAAGCCCAAATATACCCATGTGACTTGATACACCAATCACAGTCCTGTCCCAGATATATCTGTATGTGTTTATCAATGCTGCCCCCATTTTCTTTGTGCGTCTTCCATGAACTCTACAGATTATCAAACTTCCTGTAAGGTAACTCACTCTGAACGACTCAAGATTATCCCATATCAGTTTTCCTTCCTACACAACAGAACCATACAAACTTTCCATAAACTTGGGCAGAGAAGTTGGAAGAAAGCCAAGCTACATTTCTTAAATTATCATTTACTTTCATCGAGGGACATTTCGTAATAACACAGGCTTAGTGAGAGAATGCTCTCTTTTGTGTTCTTTTTCAGAATCAAGACTTTGTCTTCAAACTAGGGCAATCTGCATTCCAAGCCAGGATAAGAGCCAGGAATTTGCTTTTGACAAAGCAAGACACCTCCAACAAAGCCAAACGTCTCACAGGTTTAGAAAGAATATGATTGAATACAGTGTGTCCTGGCCTGTGTGTTGTTTGGAATATTTCCTCTAGAATGCACATAAGAGAAGGGCTTGGGAGACTGTGGAGCCAATGGTACTAAGTGCCCAAACTAAGCTTATTGATGTCAGCCTCTTGTATGATGCATCTCTCCCGCTTTGTCTAAGTTGTAGCTGAATTGGGACAAATGGTTTCTGCTGGAAATCTGTCTTTTTTGAGTAGTCACACAGAATCTTTCACCTTTTGCTGGCCCCTATACTTTTGATGGCTTCAGACCGTTGTGTCTTTACCCCTGCAATCCAGTAGTAAAGTGCCTCTGCTCCCTCTTTTAACATTATTGAATTAGTGCACTCTTAATTGGCATATTTAAGTTGCCTATAAGTCCCTGGAATATGGCACAAAGTGTGCCCATGGCCCGGAAGTTAAATGCCACTAGTGAACTGCAGGACCTATTGTGCAATCCATTGCAGTGGCAGTGCAAACATGGCTTCAGGCCTACCATTGTAGTATGACTTTATCAGTGCAAAACTGCAATTCGACCTGTCAAAATTAAAAATATGACAGGCAAAAACTTAGCTTTTAAGTATTAATAAGTAACCCCTGGGTCAGGCTTGTAGCCCAGAAGGCAGGGTATATGGCATTTAAAAGTGTAGACATTTAATATTAACAAGTCATTACAGTGACTAGTACCCAAAAGCTATTTTCATGGTGGATCAACTGTCTGGTTTCTGAAGGACTCTGCTTTTGTCCACCAAATGTCTGTCTCTGGGTTTATTGTGAGTACAGTGGCTTCCTCAAACTGGACTTTAGTGTGAGATGTGGGAGGACACTAGGATTACCATAGTACTCGCCCCACACACTACCCCAGCCCTCCAAGCCCGAGTTTGATATGGTCGAGGATTTTGCCATCTTGAAAATGCCAAAAGTATGTAGGGTTGGCCTGGGAACTTTTACCTCATTAGTTAGGGCGTGCCCAGAAGTCATTCCCACCCACTAGCTTGTGACAGGCATCAGTGCGGCACCTTCAGACACTCACTTGAGAACACTTCCTTGACCTGCGGAAGACCAGAAAAGGACTGGACCTGCTGTGTAAGAGCTAAGAGGAACACTAAAGGACTGGACCTGCTGTGTAAGAGCTAAGAGGAACACTAAAGGACTGGACCTGCTGTGTAAGAGCTAAGAGGAACACTAAAGGACTGGATCTGCTCCTTTTTGTATCCAGGACAAAAAGGTTCACTCCAGTAGTCATAAGACTGACCTCCTGGTCAAGCTACAGGGATATAACCAGCTACAAGAGGCCTTTTCCTCTAACTACGCAGCTGACCAGTGGCAACTGGACCTGGATTGGCCCTGCAGTTGTCCTCTGTCTAAAGATCCAGTGAGTCTCAAAGTGCCTCCTCTGAGGTCCTGGGGGCTTTATACGTGTACTCCTCTGGTGGGTTGGGATGTAAAAGACTAAGGGCCTGATTTAGAGTTTGGCAGATGGGAAACTCAGTCACAAACGTGACGGATATCCGTCCATCTAATTCCAAGTGCATTATATATCCTATGGCACTTGTATTACAGCGGACGGGATATCCGTCATGTTTGAGACTGAGTATCCCACCTGCCAAACTCCAAATCCGGTCTTAAGTCAGAACACACCTGATTGATGTGTGCGGCCCGCGCTCCATCGCAGTCAGCCTCAAATTGCACCTAGGTCCCAGTATACTGCGACAATTGACTATCACTGGTGCTTTGTGCATTTTGGCGCTATTTCTACTTCAAACTTTATATATTCATATTTCTGGTTCCGCTTATTGGGCTTTTGTCATTTTATGTTTAGTCATCATAATGTAGTCTACTTTTCTAATTCGGTTTGGGATTTTTTTATTGTTTTTCAGTTTGACTTTATTACTGTTTTGCTACTGCATAAATACTTTACCCATTGACTTAAGTTAACCCGATCTGCTCTGTGCCATAGCTACAAGGGGAGCTTAGTTCAGGTTAATTCAGTGACTTTGAGGGCTCATCTTGACAATTAGCCAGCCAATTCCTAAACTTTTCAAACAGTTAATCATCCCTTAAGGTGGAATACTTGATTTCAGATAGTTTTTAGAACATGATCTCTTTGAAGAGCCTGCAAACCATAGGATGCATTCGGACGGCTAGTTTCCCATCGATGGGCTCATGTCCTGCCGAAATTAAGGATTTGAAGATGTTCACTGACCGGTAGGTTTTGCATTGGCTCATAACTTACAACAGAAAATTAAGCATGAATGCTACTGACCCTGAAGTGGAATCCCAGTTCTGCTCCAAACACAACACAGCAAAGTTCTATCCGGTTGTTCGCTAACATTTCTCCAATCCCATGGGATCCCTTAGGGAATCTCACAGCCTCTGCCAAAAAACTGAAGCCGACAATTAGCCCTCGTGTTTCCAGGCTCCAAATACTGAAGCAATTCTATCCGGAGACCCCGATTCCGAGGACGAAGGGTTGGATAATCGCAAGAGAACCCTTGAAGAGCTGAGTGCCACACGTTTCCTAAGGAGAAGCCGCATCCAAGAAGCCTCCTGACCTACAAGATCAGTGTTGGAAGCCGGAGTCCCCGTCCCGCACCACTGTCACTAAATGTGAGACCCGGGACTCCTCCCTCAACGTTAGGCCAAGTAAGGACACAGTTTGAGATAGCCCCGCTCACCCCCTTAGTAGCTTGGCACGAGCAGCCAGGCCTATCTCCAAGGCACGAGGGTACAGTATGTGCAACCACGCTCACAGCAACCCACTGGTGACACCACAAATGGACTCCACATGAGTTTGATAAAACGAGTATAAACTTTATGTAAAAAGATATACGATCAGACCACACGATACATCAGCCAACATATAATAAAGGGTAATCTTCGTTCCGGCTGGTTGGTAGGTTCAAATCCCAACCACCGCTTTCAAAATGCTATGCTGGTCGTAATGCTAGAATCACACACGTTGCAATGGACAAACAATAGTGCGTTGCGTAACGCTACAATCCTGTGCTGGGCACAGGAGAAATAATACAATGCGTAACGATACACCCCGGTACCTGCAATGGGAGAAATAATGCAATGCGTACCGCTACAATCATGTACTGCGCAATGAAGGAATAATGCAATGCGTCACACCCCAATCACGTACTTTGCAATGAAGAAATAATGAAATGCGCACCGCTAAAATCATGTACTTTGCAATGAAGGAATAATGCAATGCGTAGCTACAATCATGTACTTTGCAATGAAGAAATAATGTCAGGCGTCCTAGGACAGTCCGGCAGTTCGTTGGCAGCAATATTGGCAATGTGTATTACGACAGTCAGCCTCTTAGATAACAGTTACCCCCCCCCCCACACGTATCAACGATGAGACAAAGTACAGCTTCTCACTCTGGCCCCAGTACTGCCACTCCTGAACGCAGTACGGGCCCCACTCTGAGCCGAAGCAAAGGCTCAAGCCGCCAGAAGGTCTGAGAGGCCGAGAGAGTGTCCCTCCGAGCCCGCGCCCCACCCAGGCATTGATCCACGTTACCTGGGGGCGCGACCCCACTCTCCTCTCCTCCTTCAGCGAACTGGGCGTTCTGTGTAGAACTTTCTCAATGGGCCTCAGCGGCTCCGCCTGGCAGCTCAGCTCCTCCGGGCTGCCGGTCCGGGCCGCGACTGTTAGGAAGGTATCAGGCGGCCGCAGGGCACACGTACCCCACTCCCCTGAGATTACGTTACTCCGGGTGCACTTCACCACAGCACCCTCCGGGTCCCCTCTGGCACGAAGCCACACACACAACGCTGATGGGACTTCACGTCGACTCCGAGTGCACGCTCACCAGGCACTCCTTCCTGTGGTCTCAGTTGGCACCAAGACCCGCACACCACGTTGCAGAGACTCACTTTCTTCCGGTGCACACGATGATCAGCCGATCACCCCCACAGTCCCAGGTTGCACCAAAGCACGCACACTGCTTCACGGAGACTTACTCCAACTCCGGTGCCCCGATATCCAGGCGCTCTTCACCAACGCCTTCGGCCGCACCCCAACACGCTCACCGTGTCCGAGCCTCACTTCTCCGGTGCACTCGATGACCAGGCGCTCTTCACCAGCGCCTCCGGTGCACCCCGACACGCACCCTGCGCGTCCGAGACTCACTCCACTTCCGATGAACACGTTGACCAGGCGCTCCTCACCAACGCCTCCTGTGCACCACGACACGCACCCTGCGCGTCCGAGACTCACTTCACCTCCGATGCACCCGCCGACCAGGCGCTCTTCACCAGCGCCTGCGGTGCACCACGACATGCACCCTGCGCGTCCGAGTCTCACGTCACCTCCGATGCACAAGCTGACCAGGCGCTCTTCACCAACGCCTGCGGTGCACCACGACACGCACCCAGCGCGTCCGAGACTCACTTCACCTTCGGTGCACATGTTGACCAGGCGCTCTTCACCAATGTCTCCTGTGCACCACGACACGCACCCAGCACGTCTGAGTCTCACTTCTCCTCCGTGTGTCCAAGATCACAGGGCACACCTTCCGAGGGTCTCAAGCTGCCACAACACGCGCCCACCGCGTCTCTTGAAACTTCTCCGGAAACTTTTATGTTCCTGTGTTTCCAAACAGGGAGCCAGCTCACCTCGGGTCCTTGGGGGTAACAAGACACAGCACAAAGCACAGTCTTCTTCAAGCAGGGGGACCCAGCGCACCAAGCACAGTCCCAACAGCCTCTTCCTTGGTTAGAACAGCAAACTGCAGACCAGCCCCAGATCACGAAGCAAGGGTTGGTCCTTCCCCAGCAATGTCTTCAGTTGTTCCTTCCTTAGCAGAGGTTCCTCTTGACCACGAAATGGGTCCAAGCCTTTTCAGTCTCAATCCATTTCTATTCCATTCCCCCCGTTCAGGGGTCTCAGCTCTCCTAGTTATACCCCTAAACGTCTATGAAGTTCGTTGTGCTCAGGGGTCCCTGACCCCTGCCTAAATCAGTTCTGGGTGTCTCCCTCCCAGTGTCACCTTTCTCCCTTTGATACTGGGGGACTGGATCCTTAATCACTCAGCAGGAGATGGGTCAATTGTTTTATAGCCGCAACCCAGGCCTCTGCACCTCCCAGTGCTTTCTCCAGCTGCAGGTCAGCCTGGTGCCATCTCAACCCCTCCCTGGGTCAAGACCTCCCCCGGCTCCTCTCCCCTCTCAGATCCAGACAGTCAATCCACATTCAGCAGACACACACAGAAATGCTTAAAGCACAAAACTCAGCCACTTTCTAAAAGTGTGGCTTCTGAACACAGTGATAAAAACCACTTTCATAGAAAGATGTGTTATGCCGCTGTGTTAAAAGCAAAATGACAATTATGAACATTACCTGCGCCATCTTGTCTGGTGGAATTCTATGTGCACATAAGTTGCAGTCATTTTGATCTATCACAGCCATTTTGTACTCTGTTGGTCACCTTTGTTTCACCCTGCCCTTACTAGCATCCCTCTGACCCTCTGACCGACCTGGTATGTGTGCTGGGGGCTATAAACTCTATTGCCACAACAAACCTCAGCGCCACTTGCTGCCACAAACTCGTTTTTCCTCTCATCCCTGTTTTCAGACAAGCCTTTGGACGCTCTACCCTTCACTACACCTAGTTACACAAACAGGTTCCAAACACCAAAAAGACTCTTGCAAAATGATTTATTGCACTGCAAACAGCAAGACTTGTTGTTACCAACAATGGGACCTGTTTTTATCAACAGAACGGACTCTTAGATCTGACCGGTCTCACATGTTTTAGACCCTGAAGCAAGGTCCAGCTGCAAGATAAGATTGTCTGTTTGACCTGGGTGGGAAGAGAATTACTGTTGGGCTTGTGTGACAACCTGCCCGGGGCGGGGACCCCAAGCTTTTGTAACCATGTTAATCAAACAAATGCATTGTGTCAAACCTGTATAAAAGGAAGAGCCAAGGGAGTTGTCAGCAGAACACTTCCCTCAGACATCCCGGTGTCTCAGTTGACGTGATCTCCTCATGAGAAATAAACCATTTTCTTTTCTTCCAGTTTCCAGCGCTTGCCTCATTATTTTGATAGCGAACCCAAAGTGAATTAGAGATGGAACCCTGCACCGGGCAGCATTGAGGGTCTTCGAAGACTCGCTGCCTTTCACAAATTGGTGCCCAAGCGTAGGGGCCCATCAGCGACGCGTGGGTCCGGTAGAGAGGTCCTAACGACGGAGTGAACAACTAAACGATTGGGGTATACCTGCCTGAGAAGACCCTTGTCTGGCTGCCGATCGACTGAACTTCACCGGTTCCGAACGGACCTCTCTCGAGTGACCTGCGGTCCTGACTGGGACCTTAGAGGAACGCCGCATTGATTGTTGGAGTGAGAGGACAACCAGGCACTGGAAGGGGAAGACGAAGAACTGTCCATACGGTCCGGGTAAGGTTGTGAAAAAACGACTTAAATTGATTGATTGATTGAATAGTTTGATTGAAATACTAGTATTCCTTTTTTTTGATATTGAGTTATTTGCGACATTTCCCTGCTTGCAAACAACAAAGAATAGGAATATTCTCTCTCTTTGCAGGCAGCGAAGGACAGGTAATGCAGACTTTTTGTCTAAATTGATTGATTGAGATATTCATTTTGACCGATAAATACGTCATGCCTGTTTTCTCTAGATTGTTTGATTGTAATTGTTTTGGACCAGACCGTTCGTTAGAGGTCAGTCAGCCGGCACCGCCGGAAGGCACCCCTAACAAGGACATGTACGTAAAGTATGGATTAGCCAGCGTAGCTTATAGCAAACTATGGCATAAATACACTAGGAAGGACCGGGTAAATCAGTGGCCACTGACGGGATCTTTCGATCCCGCTAAAATAGAAACGTTAGAATTAGCTCTCCACAAAAAGAAAACTAGACCAGCCATGTTTGACAGTTTTGGCTTATGGCGAAAAGAGGCAGCTCAAAGAAAGAAAAGAGACGCAGCTAGACAAGATAAAGAAACGCGAAAATCAGCTTACCAAGCCTGTAAAAGATTAGAAGAAAAACTAAAAGAAAATGAAATCGATAAAAAGGAACAGGAATCAAAAATATCAGATCAATGCCCTGTTAGAACGCCCTCGACTCTTTACCCCAAGTTACCAGCAAAACAAAGGGTAGATGATGATTTATTGTTAGGTCCCCCAATCATATACATGCCACCCCCTTACGCCCCTACTCATCCCGTAGTACAACGACAGGACCACCAAAGTATAGCCGGAGATGGCACGATCGCCTTAGTCTCCACCGCCTCTGCTCCCACCGAGTCACCCACACCAAATGCCTCATCAAAGGATACAGTAGTAGAGGTAGGATCAAAAGAAACAGGAGCGCCCAGGGTCCCGCGATTAAGTAAAAATGAGCGAGCAGGCATTGATAAAGTAGTTAAATCCCTCATAGATAGGAAGGAGACAGAAGAGCATGTAACTGACATATGCAACTCCTATGTTGAAAACCGCAAACGATACTTTATTGTACGTCTCTGTTACCACACTCTTACTGCATATGAAGAGAAGTACCAAGATGTAGGGCCCGAGCGACTAGTGGCTCTCTATAGGAAGGTAGACACCGGAGATGAAGGCGACAACGATGTTACAGAACTCTTTTCATCCACACTGGAGGTATTCCGTCACCTCGTGGAACAAGGACGGATAGATAAGGACAGGACATCTAAGATAGCAGACCCCCGGTGGAAAAACCAGATAGCATGATGCTGATAAAAGAAGCTGCCCCTTATTGGGTACCTCCTAGAGGACAAGGGACTTATGACGATATGAACCATCAAGATGCTAGAGGAAGGGTGGTCTACAATTGGGTGTATCAACCATGGGACAGACAGGACATTTTGACGTTCCGTAAATCTTTACCGGATTTGCGAAAGAACCCCACCGCCTTTTACGCCGAGCTAGGTACCGCTCTGGGATCAACAATAATGACACTTGCCGACATAGACTTGTTCTTCGGGTTATGTTTGCCAGCAGATGTGTGGAAACAGATTAGGAAAATAGACCATACCGAACTGCTTGGTCATACCTGGGAACAACTTAACACACTAGATAAACAGCGGAACCCTGGTCAAAAACCGGTTAAAGCAATATTGGACCTCCCTGACAAAATAGTGCAGAAAGTGAAAACGCTGATCCCAGAGAAAAAGATAGACTGGTCCATAGTAACCGCGTGCCGCCAGAAACCACAAGAGGATGTCTCAGAGTATTTCTCCAGATTTGAAACGGTGTTCTCCGATTACAGTGGACAAGACATGTCCACCGCAACCGGACAGCACTTATTTGTGCAGAACTATGTCAAAGGACTACTGCCAGATGTATCCCAGAAATTACAAGCCAGCGAAAGTAGTTGGGCAGCATCTAAACCGGCGGCCATTCTCCAAATGGCCCAGTACTATGAGCATCAGAGAAACGAAAATGACAGGGCTACAGAAAGGAAAAAGAAGGACTTGAAGGAAAGGGTAATGGTAGCACAACTCCAGGGGGCGAATACAGGAAGGGAGCAATATAGGGGAGGATACCAGCAGAATACCCCTAGAGTACAGCCACCTAGAAACAATTCATCGACATCATATGTAGGACGCCAAGACCTAGGACAGGATCAATGTGCATTTTGCAAAGAATATGGACACTGGAAAACCCAATGCCCGGCTTTGTTAGGAGCTGGTAGGGGCAGAGGGGCGAGGGAAATAGCAAGTGGACAGAGAGGAAGAGGACATGGGAGAGGGTACGCAAGTGAAGCAAGCGAGGAAAGGCCAGGAAGAGTGAACACATTTGACCATCCCAAACAGAATCAGTACCAACAGACAGATTATGACAATGCGTACGACTTTGCATAGGACAGCCAGAGGCAAGGGAGGGATCCAGTCTAGCTCTATGTTGATCAGCAAGGCCCTTATGTTACCGCTGAGGTCCTGGGCAGAAAGTCGCCATTTCTGGTAGACACGGGAGCAACACGTAGTGCACTATCCAAACGACTGATTCCAAGGGCACCCTTGTCAGGCTCACATGTGACCTCAATAGGATTTGACGGTACGCCCTCCACCAACCCTTTGTCCCGACCGATCCCTTTTAAATAGCGTTGAAACAACATTCCTCCTCTCTTCCAACACCCCAGACGCCATTATGGGTCTCGACCTTTTGAAACACTTCCATGCGACTATCAGATGCTCACCAGACGGAGTGCGTGTCGTCCTGTATGACAACCCCCAGCGCCATAGAGAGAACCCTAATCAGCACATGTTTCCCATCTCTGAGGCTGACGCATCCCTACTGGACACTTTGCCATCACACTTATGGGCTAGGGCTGATTCAGACGTAGGACGAATGATGATTGACCCAGTACACGTAACAATACGACAGGACGCAACCCTACCGAAAGTACCGCAGTACAAAATATCGCCAGAGGGTGAGAAGGCACTGACAGAGATCATACACTCTTTGGTAGAGGCAAGGGTGGTAGAGGAAGTAGTGAGCAATGTTTGTAATAGTCCCATACTACCGATTGTAAAGAGACAGGGAGAGGGAGACGGAAAAGCCTACCGCTTCATCATTGACCTGCGGGAGATAAACAAAATCGTAGTGCCACAATACCCAGTAGTTTCCGACATCACGACAATTTTGACCTTAATCCCCTCCACTGCCACCACCTTCACTGTAATTGACCTCAAAACGCATTCTTTTCCATACCTATACACAAGGACAGCCGCTATCTATTTGGATTCACCCTAAACTCCCGTTCGTACAGATTTTGCAGAGCACCTCAGGGGTACACTGAGAGCCCAAGCATCTATAGCCAGGCGCTTAAAAGACAGATGGACGCCATACAATTGCCAGATGGAGTGGCACTAATACAATATGTAGACGACATCCTTCTAGCAGCGGACACCATACCAATAGCCGTCACAGCCACCATCAAACTACTCCATTTTCTTGCTGAGAATGGTCACAAGGTCTCCCGAAAGAAATTGCAGTTCTGTAAATCACAAGTGACCTATTTGGGTCACCTTTTATCCAAAGAAGGGAGGAAACTCACGCCTGACAGGATCCAGACAATTCTAGACACCCCTGTCCCCAAAGATCAGAAACAAGTCCGCTCTTTGATAGGTCTCACCTC